>JAAGEH010000020.1:18608178-18628286 GCA_011751065.1 Lasiurus cinereus
GGGAAGGGGAAGGGGAAGGGGAAGGGGAAGGGGAAGGGAGAAACAGTGACCAAAATTGCCAAAGGCAAACTTCCTTAGTATTGCTCTTTTGCCAGATGTTAATTCTGAAAGTAATCCTACCCAAGAGAACATTTTATTTGCCACCTGACCTGACAGTGTTGCTGCTATGGACCAATGCATCCCACCTATGCAGAGTCTGTGCACACATCTGACCCGGGTTCAGGGAGGAGAGACAATATCACTAGTCATAGGTGCTGTCCTCGAAGAGTTGCCATCACTGTGACACTGGAGAAACCTCTTGTGTAAATGATCTTAATTTCAACCGAATTCCTTGAATCAGGCTCAAAACCTTACTTTCCTGGGCATATGGGGTCTTGCCTGGATTGATTTACCCAAGTAAACCTAAAAAATGTACCTGGAAAAAGGAAGAATATAAGAATTAACAATGAGAATGAAGAAGAAACTAGATCCATTCAATCATGAGTACCTTAATTCTGACACATTTTCATGAATCCAGAAAACTAACCACAAAATTTGCTTTAATAGGTAATATTAAACATGCATGTGTCTAAAACCAAACTTGTATCCCCCTATCACTATTGCCCAACAACAGAGTTATATTCTGATTTCCTGGTGTCCACTCAGGATGCCACTATTCCTATAAGCTCAAAATCTCAGTGTTTACTAGTAAACTATTCCTGGTCCCTTACTCTGTACATTCAATCAGTTGCTAGATTTCCTCTGAAATTTTCTTATATTCCCATTTTATACTATTTTTGCTACTAATTTAAGGCTCATCCCTTTTTTACCCACATTACCATAGAAATTGCCTAACTTCTCTTTTCTCCATTCATCTTGCTAGGTAGTGTGACCACCAATATATCTTTCCCTTCATGTAAAACAGTTATCTGTTTGTTGTTTCTTTCATTTATGCATCAGATACTTATTCCTGACCTGGTCAGTTTGATCAATGGTTAGAGCAGCAGCCCATAAGGGGTGCTGGTCTGAAGGGTCTAGGTTTGATTCCTGGTCAAGGGCACATACCTGGGTTGCAGATTTCATCCCTGGCCCCAGTTGAGATGCATGCAGGAGGTAACAACCAATCAGTGTGTCTCTCTCACACTGATGTTTCTCTCCACCTCTCCCCCTAACCCCCTGCATCTCCCTTCCTTCCACTCTCCCTAAAAAATCAATGGAAAAAAGTATCCTCAGGTGAGGATTAACAAATAAATAAATTAAGTAAGTAAGTAAGTAAGTATGCCATTATATGCCAAGCAATGGAATACATGGGTAAGCCTGTCATAGTTCCTCCTCAAGGAGCTTATTATCTGGAGATGGATACAGAAAACTTAGCAAGCATTAGAATTCAGAGTGAGAGCTGGTATGACAGAGTGACCACGGGGGAGGGAGACACACAGAACCACTGTCCAATTCAGTTAGTAGGGGACAAAGAAGACTTCTGGAAGACATGACAGGTGAAACCTCAAGAATAAGTTAAGGTTCATCATAAATAAAGGGATGAGGGGAAGGCAAAGACACAAAGGCAATAGAATAGGGAGTGCTTAGTAAATTGGTTATGTAAACTGCTTATCATTTCAGATCAAGAGTATTATAAACTCTATTGAGCACAAAGGATCTAAATAAACACTTTTCAAAAGAGAACATTCAGAAAGCCAAGGGGCATATGAAAACATGCTCAAAGACACTAATCATCGGAGATATGCAAATCAAAACAACAATGAGGTACCCTCTCACACCTGTCAGAATGGCTATCATCAACAAATCAATAAATGACAAGTGCTGGAGAAGATGCAGAGAAAAAGGAACCCTTTTTCACTGCTGGTGAGAATGCAGACTGGTGCAGTCATTATGGAAAACATTATGGCATTTCCTCAAAAATTAAAAATTGAAACTGCCATTTTACCCAGTAATCCCACTTCTAGGCATATATCCCAAGAAAATAGAAACATCAATCAGAAAGGATATATGCACCCCTATATTCATAGCAGCACAGTTTACAATATCTAAGAGTTGGAAACAGCGTAAATGCCCATCAGCAGATGAGTGGATTAGAAAACTATGGTACATCTACACAATGGAATATTATGCTGCTATAAAAAAGAAGGGATTCTTGGAGGAGAAAACCAAGATGGCAGCTTAGGTGAACACCTAAACTACTGTCTCACACAACAATTTCAAAACTATAGCTAAAAGACAAACCGATCATCATCTAGAACCACAGGAAAGCTGGCTGAGTGGAAATTCTACAACTAGAAGAAAAGAGAAGGGCTCACAGAGACTCAGAGAAGCTGCAAAAAGCTAAGGTATGGAACACACACGTGGAGAGGATGGGCTGTGGGGGGCCTGGCTGGCTTCCTCTAGCAGGAGGGGAATGGAAACCCCCGACTTCACTGAACCCCAGTTCTGACTGCACTGAACCCCAGTTCCAGGCGAGACTCATAGGGGGGAAGTCTGGATTGTCAAAAAAGGGAGCTGTGCACAGAAACTCAGGGAAACTCAGGGGAACCATGAAGGGCAGAAGTCTGGTGGCGCACGTGCCAATGTGTGCAGAGAGGACTGACTGCTGATTGTGCCACTGGCTTTCTCTAGTGGGAGGAAGACCAAGCCTCCCAACTGCACTGAACTCCAGTTTCAGGCAAGACCCTGGGGACCCAGACTCATACAGGTCCCAAGAGCGCAGGGAACTCAGGGGAGCCACGAAAGGCAAAGGTCTGGAGGCATGTAAGCACAAGTGCGCACAGAGAGGGCTGCAGCGATTGCTGAGGGACACCAAGACCCAGGGGCCGCATAGGGCAGGGCTCACAGGAAGCCAAAGCTGACTGCTCAGTCCTGAGACTCTGTCCCATCCAAGACAAACACAAAGGCTTTTGCAAGTCTTGTATCATAAGACTGACTCCAGCACAGAAGTTCTCTCAGCATAGTCACAGCTGATCCTCACAGCCAGTTGGCTTGGAGATCAATTCTCCCCAGTGATACCAACAACCATAAAGACTTAAATACAACAAGGCCGTATACACAGTCCACAAAGGGGTGCACCAAGAGAGTCCACCTCAGGTTACTGGGAAGGCAGAGCTACTGGGTTATATAGGAAACCTAGCACACAAAGCTATCCTACCAACTCAGGGAAGCAGCAAAAAAATTCAAAGACAAAGGAACAGATCACAAATGAAAGAAATGGAGGAAAACAAATGACTGGATATAGAGTTCAAAACCACATTTGTAAGGTTTTTAAAGAATTTCCTAGAAAAGGCCAGTAAATTTAGCAAGACCCTTGAGAATATGAAAAAGGACCAACTAGAAATTAAAAATACACTGACTGAAATAAAAAATATTATACAGACACCTAACAGCAGACCAGAGGAATGCAAGAATCTAGTCAAAGATTTTAAATACAAAGAAGCAGAAAACACTCAACTGGAAAAGAAAAAAGAAAAAAGAATCCAAAAATGTGAAGATAATGTAAGGAGCCTCTGGGACAGCTTCAAACGTACCAACATCAGAATTGTGGGTGTGCCAGAGGAAGAGAGAGAGCAAGATACTGAAAACCTATTTAAAGAAATAATGACTGAAAACTTCCCACATCTGGTAAAAGAAATAGACTTACAAGTCCAGGAAGCACACAGAACCCCATATAAAAGGAATCCAAAGAGGACTACACCAAGACACATCATAATTAAAATACCAAGAGCAAAAGACAAAGAGAGAATATTAAAAGCAGCAAGAGAAAAACAGTTCATTACCTACAAGGGAGCACCCATACGATTGTCAGCTGATTTATCAACAGAAACGATGCAGGCCAGACGGGAGTGGCAAGAAATATTCAACGTGATGAATAGCAAGAACCTACAACCAAGATTACTCTACCCAGCAAAGCTAACATTCAGAATTAAAGGGCAAATAAAGAGCTTCACTGATAAGAAAAAGCTAAAGAAGTTCATCTACACCAAACCAGTAGTGTATGAAATGCTAAAAGGTACTCTTTAAGAAGAAAAAGAAGAAGAAGAAGAAAAAAGGTAAAGATAAAAATTATAAACAACAAATACGTATCTATCAACAAGTGAATCTAGGGAAGATATGTATACATGTAACACAATAAAAAATATTAAAAAAACAAGTGAATCTAAAAATCAAGTGAATAAAAAATCTGATGAACAGAATAAACTGGTGAATATAATAGAATCAGGGGCATAGAAAGGAAGTGGACTGACAATTCTCAGGAGGAAAAGGGTGAGGGGGGTGCAGAAAATCATACACCTATGGATGAGGAATATGGGGGGGGGTGGTAAGGGCAGAGGGTGGGGTGGGAGCCGGGTGGAGGGGAGCTTTGGGGAAAAAAGAGGATGAATTGCAATAATCTGAATAAAGATTTATTAAATTTTTAAAAAGATTTATTAAATTTTTTAAAAAAGAAGAAATTCTTACCATTTGCAGCAGCATGAATGGAACTGGAGAGCATTATGGTAAGTGAAATAAGCCAGGCAGTAAAAGAAAAATACCACATGATCTCACTCATTTATGGATAATAATAAACATTGTAACCTGATGAACAAAAAGATAGATAGAGGCAGAGAAGCATCGAACAGACGGTCAAATTACTGTGGAAAGGCTGGGGAGTGTTTTGGGTAGGGGGTGGTAAGAGATCAACTGAAGGACTTGTATAAATGCATGTAAGCATAACCAATGGACACAATACACTGGTGTGAGGGGGGCGGGCGGTGAGGACATGTACCAGAGGGTAGAGGAGGTTGGGCAAAGGTCAATGGGGAGAAAAAGTAGATATATGTACTACTATTTGTAATACTTTAAACAATAATAATAAATAAATAAAAACTCTGCTGAAACCCTTCAAAGGAGACATATGTACTACTATTTGTAATACTTTAAACAATAATAATAAATAAACAAAAACTCTGCTGAAACCCAAATTCAATGCTGTTTTTTCATTTTGATCTCAAAACTCTTCTATCCAAGGTGACTCAGTCTACTGCCTAGTCCTCTCTCTTGCTAGCCTTTTATGCCGCACTGACTGTTCTATGACATGGCTTATACTTTCCTCTTCCTCATTCCTGGGGAACTCCACCCTTGATTATTCACACACACACACACACACACACACACATACACACACACACATGCCAAAGGTGAACCTCACTTTAAGAAAATTCAATATGTGAAATTCAGGAGTGGCAAATAGATATATAATTGGTTGAAGAAAGAGACAGAATAAATTATTCTTCAACAAAAAATTAATCACAGTGACTTTAAGTAGTAATTCCTTATAGGATACTCTAGTAGTAATTTATATACTATGAACTGCTTTAAAAAGTCCCTAAGCTGAAAAATACTTAAAGTTTAAAATGTAAGGAATAAAATGTGAATCAAAGACAAACAAAGGTAGTCATCTTTCTTCTCTGAATATGAATCAAGAAGAGAGTCACATTCAATTTACTGAAATTCATTTTAAACATCATTTTTTAGAAATGTATTTTTTGCAAAGTAAGATGCATTTAAATGATTCACTAATTAATATCTTCATTTGGTCAACATTTACTAGATACATCCATGTACTAAGAGGTACAATACAGCATGGGGATAGAGCCTTGAGTGAGGTAAGATTTCAGAGTGTACTATTTGGTGGGAAAATACCCCTTCATCAGGAAATACAGTACCTTCTGACACTGGTCTTGGCAGTCTGTAAGGGTCGGGAGGAGCTGTTTCAGATTAGATAGTAAAATTACAGCAGCAAATAAAGTACGTGAAGTTCACATTCTCATCCTGATTATGCCAATAAGTCACTGTGGTTTTAGGGCATAGAACATCTACATTGTGAATCTCAATTCCCCTATCTATAATGTAGGGAGTGGGTCAGGTGATTCTAAGGTCCCTTTAACCCAATATAAATCAAAACTGAGAATAATTATCAGAGGCTTGGTTTTTGACATTAGATCAACCAGTGAATTATGCAAGTAACTAAGTGTGATCACTAGAGTGTGGAAAGGGATATTCTTTTTTATGTGATTATGTATGTACACATTATGGAACCTGAGCATGGTAGTTATCAAGAATCAGCACAGCCTATAGATGTGACTTGGTTCAGCTACCCCAAAGCTGGGGTGTTGCTTTTGGAGAAAATAATATGATAGAGATGTTAACATTTTAAAGATGAAGAAACTAAAACATTGCGAAGTTAAATGTCCAAGATGGTACCATAAATCCAGTGTAAAATGACAAGTAATTGTTTGATATGAGATTTTTTACTATGAGATTATTTACTGTTATTCTCTAATTGGTCACTATTTGTCCCCCAAATAAGCAATTTATCAAGAATTCACATGTATTCCAAACTGTGCTCATCACTTACCATTGTCTGGTATTAGATCATCTATTGGTTTTGTTTGCCTCCCTCACTAAAATGTAAGATCCATGTGGCAAAAACTTCATTTCATTCCACTCTTTGTATCTCCAGTAACTTGAACTGGACCTGATACAGAATAAGCACTTAATAAACATCATTGATTTGATGGAGGGATATTAAGTGTTCTGAGAAAGGCAAACAAAGTAAGATATTTTCTCAATTCTAAAGGAAATGTTCATGAGGCATTTGGGACTACTGAACAATACAGACTAATGTAGAAGCAAGAACTAAATTATTTAACATAGATTCATGCTGTGAAATTGAG
Source organism: Lasiurus cinereus (assembly GCA_011751065.1). NCBI lineage: Eukaryota > Metazoa > Chordata > Mammalia > Chiroptera > Vespertilionidae > Lasiurus > Lasiurus cinereus. Next base: position 18,614,880 of record JAAGEH010000020.1, read on the forward strand.
AAAATGGAGTAAAATGGTCAGTAAAGCTTCATGATTAGAGAAGTTTCCAAACAAAGTGGAGCCTGAATCAGATTCCAAAAGATAGAATGCTTGGAATTTGGGATGTGGTAAAGGAAAGCAATGAGCAAAGGCCAATGAAAATGGCACATGAGAAGACAAGACAGACTTAAGGAGTTTATTTTGGGCAAGAAAATGGGAAGCAGTTGTAAGGGCAGATGAATTATACATTATGAAAGATCTCCAAGAAAAGAGAAGGGTTCAGACTTCATGTGATGGAAATAGAAAGACCAGAAATAACAAGATGAAAATCTTCTTTTTAAATATATTTTTATTTATTTCAGAGAGGAAGGGAGACGGAGAGAGAGATAGAAACATCAGTGAAGAGAGGATCATTGATCTGCTGCTTCCTGCAAATCCCCTACTGGGGATCGAGCCTGTCCTGACCAGAAACTGAACCTGGCCCATAGGTTAATATTCAACCACTGAGCCACGCTGGCTGAAAATCTTGCCTCCCAGATTAGATTGCAGCAATTCTCTTCTTCTTGGGTCCTCAACAAACAATGACCAGGGTTGGTCATGCAGCAGTTGTTTAATTAACACTTCTGATTAATAGAATTTCAATCAAAGATCTGGGTCTTCCATCAATCCTTTGTTTCTCATAGACCCCAGAGAAAAGGGGCAACTGCATAAATTGCATTTCCCATCCATTTTTATGCCTTTAAGTGTGTCACAGCTTACAGTCCAGGAAAAATAAAAAAGTATTTCCAACTAAGTCACTGCCTCATTAGGAAGCAGGGTCTGATCTGAAACCAATTTTTCAGAACAATGACTTGTTAAGTGCTGAAAAGGCAGTGTTTAGTCATGGAGAAAATGAAGACAGATTCACCATGCAATTTAGTGGGGTATGTGTTTTTTTTAAAAAAATACTAAGAGATGAGAGTTTTAACAAGTAGAGGGAAACAGCCCATTATCATGTCTCTGCTCCTTCAAAAAGGGAAACAGGACATGCTTCTCTTGGCATGCAAACAGAAAAAGCTCCCCTCTCCCTCACCCCCATTATTTTCTTACTTACGATTCAGAACGAATGTGGGCCTTGTAAAAAAAGTGAGGAAGCTCAAAAAGGAAGAGGTGTAAAGTTCAAAACAAATCCCTTTGTGAAGGACAAACTAGGTGAGCAATTTCAGGTGAAGGTGTGTGGTGAGAGCACAGTCCAAGCTACCAGTGGCTGCGGATTTCTCCTAGGGCAATGAGGCTCCAATGCTGAGAGGAGGAGTTATGAGAATCAGAGAGGGGGAAATCACCTATAAACTCAAAGTGAAATGGACCGAAGGTGATGCCCATTTTACTTACAAAGTAACAGAATAATTCAGTGAGAATAACTTCCATTCTACCACTTATATGGTCTCTGAAAGATAAATGGATAGAAAATGGAAAGTATTTGATTCGGTCCATTAAGAAGACCACTGGAGGAAGAACAGTGGTGGAATATTAATGTGACAATACTATTTTAGCATGAAATAGAAAATACCCCAGGATACTTCTTTCCATGACCCTGAGTGCATAGTTCAGAGTCCATTTCCTCTGTGAACTACTTGCTTTTCTTCTGTGTGGAAATTTGCTGCCTGACTTGTTGGCATTGTGACTAAAATTTGTATAGCCATAATGCCAATAAGTCAAGCAGCAAATGTGGACCATATATCGCAAGGGAGACCAGATCCGGGAATGGGGGTAGCTCTACCCAAATGTATTTCCACTTTTGGGGAAAATATCTAAAACATAGGTTTAAACTACGTCCATTACATCAGAACCTTCACTGAAGAAAGCAGAAAACACCCTGAGGCAGGCAGGCTTTCTAGAGTTTCAAGCACTTGCTGCTTTTTCATTCATTTCATAGTCCCACCCTGGTCTGTTGAAGAGGATTGTGGAAATGCAAGGTTTGAGGGACAGAGCCCTTATTATCTAATGCACTTCCCTTTCAGCTCTAAGAGTGTATGACTGTAGATCCACTTTTAATTTAGAGTTAATATGGTTTGGCTCTTAGCTGTATTGTAATTATACTTTTATGTGTGCATGTTAATCTCATCACCCCATCTACTATAAATTGCAAGTTCATTGGAATGAGGGATTATTTTCACTTTTGTGTCTTTCAAAATGCATATAAAAATGTTGGGCACACGATTTGGAAAACAGTTTGGCAGTTCTTCAAAAAGTTAAACATAGAGCTCCCCTCTGACTCAGCAATCCACTCTTATACCCAAGAGAACTGAAAACATACATTCACACAAAAACATGTGCATAAATATTCAAAGTAGCATTATTAATAATTGTTAAAAAGTGGAAATAACCACATATCCATCAGTTGGCAAATGAATCAACCAATTGTGGGGTATCCATATAATGAAATACTGTTTAATCAGAAAAAAGGAATGAAGCACCAATACATAGTATAACACGAATGGCCTTTGAATATATTATGCTCAGTGAGGGAAGCCAGACACAAGAGCCATGTTTTATATTATTGCATTTATATAAAATGTACAGAATAGGCAAGTCCATGGAAATAGAAAGTAGATTAGCGGTTTCCAGGAACAAGAGGGGAGGGAAGAGTGGGACATCACTAGTAGTGGGTATGGGATTTCTTTTGGAGTAATGAAAATGTTCTGAAATTAGATAGTGATGATGCTTGCACAACTTTGTGAATATAGTAAAAAATACTAAATTGTATACTTTAATAGGTTAATTTTATGCTATGTGAGTTGTGTCAAATTTTTTAAATGTTGAGCACAGAGAAGAATTAGTGGTTGAAAGTAAGGTTTCTAGAAATATTTTAGGGGTGGGGAAACAAACAGAAACTATGCCTAGTGGTGCAATTATTTCTTCCTGTTACCATGTGATGAGCTAGATGCCTTCTTCACTTTTGTATGTCTCCCTGAGAGAGGCTGTGCAGCAGCCAAGAAAACATTGCTCAGGTCCCCTGATGCAGAGAGCATAGCTGACTAGTGGCCCCAGCTGCTCCTCCTCTACATTTGCTACCACATTTGTGCCAAGCTCCCACTGGCTGCTTTCAAACCATGACTGAACATAGCAGGGGTACTAAGGCATGCTCATTCCAGCAAGACACAGACTCTTAATCTAACAGGCGAAGACTTCCTATCCACGTGATATCATGATGTTGAATAATGGCTCTTCTCTGCAAGCCAGAGAGCATGATGGGAAAGGCAATCACAGAGCTGGACTCACTAATATCTATGCAGATGAGAGGACCCAAAGTAATAGACGTGAACCTTCAAGGGTGATTGCCTTGACACATAAAGAGTTTGGAGATGTATAGTATTCTTTGGAGGAGCATAGCATTCTTAGAGGTAAATTAGATAGGCAGCCATCAAGAGCACTACTTCATTTAACATCTGTAAGCAAAAAAAAAAAAAAAGGAGGGGCAAGAATGGAGGGGAAAGAGGTTGAGTGTGGTCACCTCAATCAAAATCACTTTCCCTTCTTAGTTTCCAGACCCAAGATAACTTTTATATCTGGAAGTCACTGCCTAAAAGAGGTGAGGTGGCCAGATCCTTCATACCCACAATGCATAGCAAGTGCATACTATAGTAATTCTGCTAGTCCTACACCAAAGAACCTAGAGCCATTTACTCATTGATTACATAGTAGGATAAGGAAATTTCCAGACTTTTTGCAAACCACTGAACACAGACTCTGACCCAAAGCATTGCCAGGACCTCCCTGTTATCATACTATAGCCTGGTTCACAGTGGGCTCTATCCAGTGATCCCTGAGTCCCTGAATGTATAATTGGAATTTATATACTTGGAAGTTGGAATAATATGCATATTGAGACCTTGACCTGTTAGATAAGAACTATCGTAGTGGAGAAGACCAAATAGTAACTCTGAGATGGAAATGGTACACTTGAGATTGAGCCTAAGCAGGAACAAAAGGCACAAAAAAGCTGCATAAGCAGGTAGCCCAGACCCAGGCCACCCACCACAGCTATGCCTGTGCCTCCCCCAGCTTGCACCTCTGCTCACACACAAGCAGCTGAAAGAGCAGAAAAGGCCCAAGTCTGACCTCCAAATCTGTATGTTATGTGAATTATATCTCAACTTTTTTAAATGTTGGGCACAAGCTGTATGGGGATATAAGCTGTATATTGACAACCACTGCATTACAGCCATTTTCAGAGCTGGCCATGAAAGACAGCAGAGGAGGAAAATCCATGCACATGTGTAGGAGTGGCCTGAAGTGGGAATACGTAAAGATTCTGGAGCTGTGGGCAGTGGCTGGCCCTTTACTCAAGGGCCTAGAAGAATGGTGGAGTAGTGGCTGCTACTAACTTAAATAGATACGATAAGCTCAGATCTCCTGCTGTGGGGTATGCAATTGACTAACAGCCCCAAGCATGATTAAGCGCAGTGGGGAGACTAAGGCAGACTCATTCCAATAAGACATGGGGCTTCTTCAACATGTAACTGTCTTGAGGACTCCCCGTTGGCCTAGCTGAATCTCTTTTGGACCCGTGTTGATATATGGCCACCTAGACATCCCACCTTCCGCCCCTTCTTCCTTCCTCAGGTGTCAGACCCAAATCACACTGTCTGCCTCCTCCTGCTCCCACCCACAAGAAACCTCTTGCATGTCTCATGCCATCTTGAAGTCTGCTTCTCAGTGGACTTGAATAACACTAGATGCATTTTAGTTTGGCTCTGTGAGCAGAGAATAGCACTGTGAACTGGCTCTTTGTGGAAGCAGAGGATTTTTATCATTATCTACTCTGCCCAAAATAGGTGTCATTATTACCTCCTGCCAGGAGTTGAGGGGTGATTGAATGGAGTGTACTAGCTATCATCTAAAACACTAGGAATGATGAATGAGGTAAATTTCAAAACTGCATTTTATCAGTTCTCTTTATCCTCTCAATTTCTACTGAATAGACAGTGAGCAGTGCCAGTCCTAGCACTGTTTCCTACACACTGCCAGGAGTGGGGATGTGGAGAACACTGGGGGATTCTGGGTTTCTGTGGAATTCAGTAGACTTGAAAACATTGGTGATTTAGACTCTAACTAGAAAAATAGGCAAGCCCCTACCCTAGCTGGTTTGGCTCAGTGGATAGAGTGTCGGCCCTCGGACTAAAGGGTTCCGGGTTCAGTTCCGGGCAAGGGCATGTACCTTGGTTGCAGGCTGGATCTCCAGCCCATCAGACTAGGACAAGTGCAGGAGGCAACCAATCTATGTGTCTCTCTTACATCAATGTTTCTCTCTCTGTCTCCCCCGCTCCCTTCCACTCTTTCTAAAAATCAATGGAAAAATAGCCTCAGGTGAGGATTAACAAAAAGAGAAAAATAGGCAAATCACTTTATTGCTACAGGAGAACTTTAAGCTTCACACCAGAGCAAACCAGCGAGCAACAGCCCACTCACCCTAGTAACTGGGCCAACGAAGCAAGTGTTCGATATAGGGCCAGGGTGGGCAGCTTATTTTTAACACTCTCACGTATAGCATCCCCACTTACATTCCAAGACTCACTATTGGCCTGGCTGAATCTGTAGGTAATACCAAATCCTATAATATCCTGGTGGGTTTTTTCGATATGTACGTATCTATGATATAGTTTAATTTATAAATTAAGCACAGTAAGAGATTAACAATAACTAATAAAACAACTATAAAAATATGCTATAATAAAAGTTATGTGAATGTAGCTTGCTCACTTGCTCTCTCTCTTTCTCTCTCCCTCTCTCTCTCTGATAACTGATCTGATCATCCAAATGGCTAATAAGTAATTAATGGCTGGGTAGCATATTGAACAAAGGGATGATTCACATCACAGGCAGGACAGAGTGGGACAGCATGAGATTTCATTTTGCTACTCAAAATGGCATGTAATTTATAACTTATGAATTGTTTATTACTGGAATTTTTCATTTAATATTTTTGGACTGTGGTTGACTGTGGTAATGAAAACTGCAGGAAGTGAAATCCCAGTTAAAGGGGACTGCTGTATCTTCTTTCTGTGACCCCTCTCTTTCCATTGGAGTATGAATGAATGCTAGCAACTTGCAATGCTTTCTTTCTCAAGGGTTTAGGGCTCTGAAGAGACTTCCAGTAAAATGAAGTTTTAAAATGTAGGTAAATTCTTTGGGCAAAGGGATCCTTCCACCACCTATCACTTGTAACAGGCCCTGCTGTGCACAGAAAACCATGCTAGGTTGGCTGAAACTAGCCAAATCCATTGTCTAATGACTGATGAGATCCTCAATCAACTGAAGGCCAGCAGAACAGGGATTGGCATTCTAGTTTACAGAGAAGGAAAGGTTTGCTCAAGACCACAGGACCTGATCCTGCTCTTTTCACTTAGCTTTCCGAACCTTAAGGAACATTTAATCTTCAAGTTTATTTACTCTTTACTTTTAAGACAATCACATCTGGGTCATCAACAAAGGCAGACGTGGTCAGGAGATGTCACAATTAAGATTTTAGAAATCCTAACTATTGGAGTGGATGCTGTGGCTCCACCCTGCTGCCCGTGGGAATGAAAGTCACTCCCAGCTGTAGGAGCGCTGCCAGCAAAAAGCTCTCAGCTGTCACCCTGGTGGAAGAGAGCACATTGCCAAGGTCATGGCCCCTTGCCAGGACACACTGCACCCAATAACTCTTGGACATGGAGGTTTAAAGTCTAAGTCCTCTTGCCCCAACTTGGGACAACCCTAAAGGGCTATGCCATCTCCACTGCTGAGCTCCCTGTGTAGTCAGATAAGGCTTCACTGGGACTGCCTTACAGTTTATCTTTCCCTCTCTTCCACAGATTTTGACCCTACGAGCAATTCCTAATAAGGCTCTTGCATACTAATCTTCACATCAGTACCAGGCATAAATGAGAAAGCAAACATGAGGTTAGGTATTTTGGACCAGGATTACCAGTTGGCAATGAAGATCCCATCACTAGTGGAGGAACTGTGTGGCATTAGGAAGCACAGGGTAGCAGTACAATTGTTAAAATGTGTACTTGTGGTGAACTGGGCTTGTATACTGAAGGAAAGAAAGGCATTGGCTGGTGTGATGTATCAAGCATTGAAATATAGGCGAAATAGTAACAATAGAATAATGTAATTGGGTGGCTATTGCTAAATACAATTGACACTGAAAGAGGAAAGTGATTAATCACCAATTAAAAGCTAAGTGAGAAAGGCAGATGGCTTCTTTCATGGCATCTGAAGAGGCTCTTATCACCTGCAGTGAGAGAGCAGAAAAGTCTGGGGTCAGTCCCAGGACTTAATAATAATCAACTCTCAGTAGATCCAACACCCACCCCATCAACGTGGATTTGCCAGGCCCGGGACAGAGTCCTGGTTGGGAGAGAACAGGACACGACATACAGATGGAGACATCTGGGTTGATCCGCCTGAAAATGTTAAATCCCTGTATTTTCCCAAAAACTTCTGAGACTGCAGAAGTGGCCCAGTCCTCCCTGTTGGGGACTAGCATCTCCCTTTTGCTTGTAGATGATGCAGTGGCTTCTCCCAGCAAAATGGCATGTGCCTCCTCAGGATTCACTTTCACCTCCTCTTCGGGTCACTAGGCCAATAACAAGGTTTCAGTCACAGCATAATCCAGCTGTGTAATTGTAAATAGTAAATTCTCTATAAGTTTAGGCAACATGGTAGGGAAGTGAGAGAAGAGTATCTGTTTGGGAGGAAGGAGACTATACCACAGAGGAGGTGCAGGACCAGGCCAGCATGTAGTGCAGGAATGAGCAGGGCACACACTGCCCAAATCCTGAGGGTGTTCCATCAAGGAAGGCAGGACATATCATTGAATAATGGAAAGCTTACAGCTTTGGGAACACTCTCCTGGGATACATGATATCACTCCCTGGCAAGCATCCCAGGAGATGGTGCAAATGCATTAATAAGATGACTCCTAGAAGCACAGAAAGGTGATGGGCCACACTAAGTGAAGTAGAAATACCAGAAGTTCCGTGGCAGATGATGGAAGAATTAAAAGGCCAGGGTGAGTGGTACTGGCATGCATGTACCTTCCAAGGCCAGAAAACCTACCAGAGGATGTACTGCTTACCAAAGCTAAGAAGTTCAGTGGTGGCTGCCCTCAGTGGGCCAGGTTGATGGTAGAGCCGCCATTAGAAAAATGAACTCTTTCTAGCAATGAAGAGGAGGGTGATAGGACCCACCCCCACCACCCTATACTGCCCCCACTCAGAGGAGGCCAGGTGGCAATGTTTAACTGTAAGAGAGCAGGTGGATGTAATTATCATAGAGAGTAGCAAGGTCAGAGGGGAAGCTAATAGGCCTGAGACTCATAGCCATGGAGATGATTAATAGAACATAGGGTCACTAGGGGGGGAAATAAGTGGGAAGCCAACATGGTACTTATTATTCAAACTATAAAAGTCAAAAGAAATCATGATGGATAATCAGGAGGCTGTGGCCTATTGCCCCAATAAAACATCATGGTCCCTTGCACAGTTTCTGAACCTGAGCCAATTTTAGACAAAAATAACTAACCAAAGGGGAATCCAGATGGAAGGATCCTGTAACATCACGCAAGTGTACACAGCAATGTTTCCCCGTAGTTCTTCCTCAAATGGGCCTATAGCCATCACCCACCAACCACACATGAGGACAGGGGACTATCCAAAAGGACTGTTGGACATGGGGTCCAAATTGACACTAATTTCCAGAGACCTAAAATAGCACAAAGCCCAGATAGTAAATCCAAATCAATATTGAGTCCAAGGGAAATGACACAAATTAGCACAATTCTTAAAGACCTAAAGGATGCAGAGAGGATGGTCCCCATCATGTCTTCATTTAGTTCACCAGCCTGGCTCCTGCAAAAACAAGACAACTCCTGGAGGATGAAAGGAGACTACTACAAATTCAAGCAAGTCTCCCCACTGCAGCTGCTGGCCAGGTGGTCTCTGTTTGGTGGAGCAGATTAAGGTGCCTCAGGTATGTGGTATGATCTGGGAATTGAATTATTTTCTGTCTCTCTGAGAAAAAGTGATTAGAAACAGTTCACATTCACTTAAGACAAACAACAGTGTGCATTTTTAGTCTTGCCACAGAGCCATATTAACCTGGTGGTCTGGCTGGAAACCTCACGGAATATCATACTGATTCTCTATAAGAGATGGTGATTATGCTGATAGACCAGATGGATCAATACACAAGAACTTAAGACACTTGCTCTCCAGAGGGAGGGAGATAAAGCCTACCAAGACATACAGCCGCATCAGCAAAATCCATTTACCCAGAAGGACCTGACCATGGCATGGCAATCCTGGAGCAACTTCTCCCAGAACTTACACAAAAGAGCGGATCTGAGCAGCACAGGGCTAGACACTTGTGAACACTGAAGGGGAAGAATTCCCCTGCTCAGAAGTCCGGCAGCAGAAAGCCCCAGCTGTCAGTCCCCACCCACCGCTGCCCCTGGGACTGCCTTGTCAGTGGTCCGCAAACTCATTAGTCAACAGAGCAGCAAACCTCGGTTTGCTGACCACTGGCCTAGATGAAGATAGCCATCTCACCCAAGGTAACACTTCCTCACTGGGCCATCCACACCCAATTACTGACCAATACGAAGGGTAAAGGCCAAGCTCCTCGCCCCAGCTCAGTACAGCAACTCGATTTGGCGTCCTCTGAGATGGCATAAAAACTCATTCTCCTCCGTTCAGTCCTGCTTTTTTTCTTTTCTTTTAAAATGTATTTTTATTGATTTCAGAGAGAAAGGGAGAGGGAGAGAGATTAGAAATATTAATGATGAGAAAGAATCATCTATCAGCTGCCTCCTGCACGCCCCCAGTGGGGATTGAGTCTGCAAGCCTGGGAGGTGCCCTGACTGGGAATCGAACCACGACCTTCTGGTTTGTAAGTCAATGCTCAACCACTGAGCCATGCAGGCCAGGCAGTCCTGCTTTCTTCCCTTCCCTTTTACAAGTGTTAAGTCCAAAACCACTCCTTATAAACTTCCTGAATCCTAATCTCAGTTGCAGTCTGCTTCCCAACCTAACCTGCAACAGCGACAAACCTGGAGCGAGCATTGAGTTTGATTCCAAATTCTGACCATGACATCACTATTTGAGAAGCAATTGAGCCTACCCCACCCTAGCCCTGGAGTCTATAGGCAGGCAGAATAGAGACCACTTGCCAGTAATTTTTAAACTTTGAGATTCTGATGTATGGTCTGACCCCTTCCCTGCACCAAAATATATATATGCACCAAATACTGCATGAGCCCAACCAGCATGACTCAGTGGTTGAGCATCGACCTATGAACCAGGAGGTCACTTGGATTTCTGCTCAGGGCACACGCCCAGGTTGGGGCTCAATCTCCAGTGTGGGTGTGCAGGAGGCAGCTGATCAATGATTCTCTCTCATCATTGATGTTTCTAGCTCTCTCTTTCCCTTCCTCTCTGAAATCCATAAAAATATATTTTTAAAAAAAGACAAATACTGCATGAATTTCAAGTAGATTATGGAATATCTACAAACTCTAAATTAAGAATTTCAAATTTATATTGTCTCTTATAGACCCTAAAATTCTTAAGATTAAACCATATTTCCCATAGTGAGACATATTAGAGGCACTCTAAGAGTTTGCTGATTTGCATTTTCTAGGTATTCAATAAATCCTTGCTAACTTTTTTTGTTTTATTTCAGATATAAGATGACAGACTAAAAATAAAATTTTCTTTCTCCCACCTCCCACCCAACAGTGGTTACTACCGCAAAGCCCACTACTGCACACCTTCATCTCTTCAGCTTAAACTTTGCTTCAATTAAATGAAAATGCTCCTGAAAGATATCAAAATAACGTATAAGTCAGTTTACCTAACATGAATCCATTTACATTGAATCTTGAGCACTATGTAACTCAGAAGTAAGGGACAGTTGTCATGAGGACACTGGGTGCTAGATGAACTCAAGAACTGAAGGGCTGGGGTAGATGGAGGAAGGAAAATGGCTGGAAATGAGTCTCAACTCGGTCAGCTTTGGCTGCTTTGCATTAGAGGCCTAGGCCTGCACTCAAAACGATGCTGTACCGATTGTAAGCTCGGAGCAAATTGCAGTAACTCCAAATTTTGCCTAATTAAAAAAAAATATCATTACTTTGTGAAAATTTTTAAGAAAAAACAAGCCTCTTATAATAGCCATTGTATTAACACAACTGATTCTAAATTAAATTTAATTTCCTAAGAGGTATGTAAGATCTGTGGAGGCCATGTGATTCTTATCTGCCACTTTCATTTTATTTGCTCCCATTAATCTCTTCAGACCCAATTGCTGAGTGGGCCTGGAGGCTAACAACATTACACTGAGTCTCAGATCAAGCAGCTTGTCCTGATTTCTGACTTGCACTGGGTAAGAGAGAAGGCACGTGCATAACACAGACCTCAGTTACAGGCCTGCTGGCTTTCTTCAGAAACCCTTCCTAAATATGGAGAGATAAAGGATAACAGTGGAAAGAATTCTGGACTAAAAGCAAAAGATGAGGTTTGATGTTCCAGCCTCGCACTTACAAACTGGGTTCTTAGGCAAATCACTTTACCTGTAGGTCCCTAAAATAAGAATATTACCTGCCCTACCCAAAGTATTCTTTAAAAACCAAATGAGGTAATATATGTGGAAGCACTTTGTAAAACTGGGGTGCATGAACACTCAGATAAGTTTTATTTCTATCTCCCCTGAGTATACATACCTCTCCTCCTCCTCTTCCTCCTTCTCTTCCCTTCACGCTTCAAGATCTACCACCCTTTCTGGGATCTCCCTAACCTCTTCCACCTTCTTTACCAACTCTCTTCTGGATTTCTCCTGTATCTAATATAGTATTCCACACAGTTCTTCACTTCACATCTTCTGCTGTTCATTGATCATGTCTGTTAGTCCTCTTAGCTATTTAAATGTAAGCTCGTCATAAACAAAACCCACATCACATATTCTAAACTCTTCTTGAGATTAAAAACATGATAGGTCCCTAATAAATAGGAATTTAACAAGAGGATTGTAAAATACATATGGAGAACAAAAGTCAAAGTATAGCCAGAACACTCCTGAAAGAGAATAATAATATGAGGAGACTTCCTCACCAGGTATCAAGATTTAGAAAGCTGAAGTGATGAAGGTGATGTTTAATGGCACACAGATTGACAAAGTAACCAGTTAAACAAAGAAAACCTGAAACAGTGACATGCATGTGTAGAAATGTAATATATCTCAAAGGGACGTTGTATATCACCTGGGGAAAAGATAAACAATAAATGGTGCTGAGACAACTGATTCTCCACAAGAAAAATTAAATTGGATTCCTACCTCACACAGGTATAAAAATCAATTCCAGATGCTTTAAAGACTTAACTGGGGCTGAAACTGGTTTGGCTCAATGGATAGAGTGTCAGTCTGCGGACTGAAAGGTGCCAAGTTCGATTCTGGTCAAGGGCATGTACCTTGGTTGTGGGCACATCCCCAGTAGGGGACGTGCAGGAGGCAGCTGATCCATGTCTCTCTCTCATCGATGTTTCTAACTCTCTATCCCTCTCCCTTCCTCTCTTTAGAAAATCAATAAAATATATTTTTAAAAAAACAAAAACAAACAAACAAAAGACTTAACTGGGAAAGGCAAACTTAAATTCTTAGAAGAGATTATGTTTATGGCTTTGGAATAGGAAAAGATTTCCCAAAGAAGGAAATAAGTGCTAACCTTCAAAAAAATTGAAATTTTTCATTACCTTAAAATTAATGACTTCTGTCAACTGAGATACCATAAAGAAAATGAAAAGCCAAGTCACAATCTGAGAGAATGCATTTGCAACATATCCAAGGAACAAAGGATTTGTATTCAGAATATATAAACAATAATAAGGAAATGATGGCTCAGCAGCCTTGACAAGATCTGCAGGGGAGACAGTGACAGAGTTTCAAGAAGTTGGGATGGGCATGACATGATATGGGATTTTCCCAGATCTATCCTAAAAAGCATAAAACTAATTCAGCACAATTCAAAGTGACCTGCCAGTAATTAAACTACCTACTAGAATAAATATCATCACTTTTCAGATGCAGATCACAAAATCCAGGTTCTCTACAATGTATCAGCAATGATTTACAGTATGCAATTCAAAAATATTAGACATGCAGCCCTGGACTGTGTGAGCATTAGACTGCCCACCAAAGGGTCACGAGTTTGATTGCCCGTCAAGGACAGGTACCTGGGTTATGGGTTCATTCCCTGCCCCCAGTTGGAGCATGTGCAGGCAGTAACCAATCGATGTGTCTCTCTCATGTCAATGTTTCTCCCTCTCTCTCCCTCTCCTTCTCTCTCTCCCTCTCCTTTTCTCTCTCTCTCTCTCTCTCTCTCTCTCTCTCTCTCTCTCTCTCTCT
>JAAGEH010000020.1:18628296-18665253 GCA_011751065.1 Lasiurus cinereus
TCTCTCTCTCTCTCTCTCTCTCTCTCTCTCTCTCTCTCTCTCTCTTTCTTTCTCTCTCCCTCTCTCTCTCCCCTTCCCCCCTCCTTTCCACTCTCTCTGAAAAGCAATGGAAGAAGTAACCCCAGGTGAGGATTTAAAAAAATTAAAAGTATTAGACATGCAAAGAAACAGGAAAATGTGACTCAGAGATGGCACAGATGTTAAGATTAGCAGACAATTTTAAGCAGCTATAAGTATGTTCCAGAATGGCCTTACTGAACAGATAGGGTATAAAACAATTTTTTTAAGAGATCCAATGTAAGTTGTAGAGTTGAAAAGAACAATAACTGAAATGAAAAGTGCACTGGAGACCTTTGATAGATGAAAATGTTAGTCCTGGCCACTGTAGCTCAGTTGGTTGAGCCTTGTCTGTGCTCCTAGAGGTTGCTGGTTCGATTCCAGGTCAGGGCACATGCCCAGGGTTTCTGGCTTAATGACCAGTAAGAGGCATGCAGGAGGCAGTCAAATGTTATGCTCTCACATTAATGTTTCTTCTTCCTTCCTCTCTCTCTAAAAAAAAAAAAAATCAATAAACTATTCTTTAAAAAATAAAGCAGAAGAAAATGTTAACAAACTTGAAGACAGATCAATAAAAAATATCTAATCTTAAAAACAGAAAGAATAAAACTCAAAAACGTAAACTGAGTCTCAGGAATTTATAGAACAATTATCAAACAGTCTCCTGTTTTCCAGTTTGGGGAAATAAAGTCTTATTGGGACACAAGCCACACCCTTCACAGAACTGAGTAATTCTAACAAAAAATGTATGTTCAGCAAAGCCTAAAATATGTACTACCTGGCCCTTTATAGAAAATATTTGGTGGCTCCTAGGAAGAGGGACATAGGGAAGGAAACAATGTTATAAAAAACATGTGGACAACAATTGCCTGGCAGAAGCTAAAACCTCAGTGGCCTGAACACAAGCTAGAGCCAAGAGGAGACTCAGCCACTGTCACTCCCAGAAATACTATGCAATACAGAAAGAGGGGAAGAAACACATGGCCTCTCTCCTTGTGCCCTCCAGTCTCACCCCGTGCCTCCCACTCACCAAACCCAGCTGACACAACAGCCTGAAACACACAGCCTGTAGGAGTCAGCCTCTTCCAACACAAGCAGGTCAGCAGAAGGGCAAGAAATATATTTCAGAGTAAATCAAAACAAGAATGCCAATTACCCTTAGAAAAACTCTTGCACATCTGCACCAAGAGACATGGACAAGAATGTGCTAGCAGTACTGTTAGTAAAAACAAAAGTGAAAAAGAAAAAAAATGAAAACAACCCAAATGTCCATCAACAGGAGAACAATGAAAAACAATGCAGAATATTTACACAATGGAATATGACACGGAAGTGAGAATATGTGAAGTACAGCTACCCACAACAACATTTAGGTCTAAAATATACTGTGCTAATAAAAAGAAATCAAGGTGCCTAAAAAACATGCTATATGATATAATTTATCTTAAGTCCAAAAATGTAGTGATGTGGGAGCCAGGTGGAGGGGAGCTATGGGGGGAAAAAAGAGGAACAATTGTATTAATCTGAACAATAAAGATTTATTAAATTAAAATAAATAAATAAATAAAATGAAAGTTGCGGGGGGATAAACAAACAGTTGTTCAGCTTTTGTCCAAAAAATAAATAAACAAACAAAATAAAGTCCAAAAATATAAACTAAACAATGCATTGTTTTGTGATATATACTTATGTATTAATATTAAAAAAGAAAGTCAGGATAGTGGTTGACTGTGATGAAGTCGGGGAAGCAGAGGAATAAAATTAAGGAGAAATTCAAAGATAGCTTCAATGGTATTGGTTACTCTTAATAATAAAGTTAAGTATTGATGTCATTGGCATTCATTTTATTATTAATCTTCATAATGTACATATATGTTTATGTGTGTACACATATGCACATATTTAGGTTATGTATCAAATTTTTTTTCATTATTGTTTTGAAAGAAAGGAAACCATGTTTTCTAGCTGATTTTCATTGTCTGTGTTCCCCCTTAGGTGTTTCAAGACCTAAGTAGTGCTCCTTTTCTGGTAGATTACAAGACATAAACAGGAGGCTTTGTCCCAAGAAGAGACAATCCAACTGTGTTTTGGGAATGTCACGTTCCCTTACAAGAGGAGACATGGAGAAGCACAGATACGTTTTGGGGAAGGGAAGGAGAGAAGATGGATACAAAAGCATTGCCATAGAAGGCTACTATGTGTGACCTCGGCTTGAGAGACTTATAGAGCCCACAATCCAGTTGTGGAAATGAGATAGCACCAAACTGTGGCACCAGCCTGTAGAGTGGGTTCTGTAGGAAAGAAGTGGGAGAGATCAGGACTCCCTGGGAAGGTGAAAGAAAGCTTCTCACAGGAGGAAAGACTGTCAGGACCTTCAAGGGTGAAGAAGATACCTTATTTTTTTGGCACATGGGATCCCCAACTGTCCATGATTTGAGCAGGCCAATGCACATCTGTGTCTCAAGTTCCATTCTCTGAGAGAAACAGGACAGAGGGGGTAGATAAAGCCCACCCGCTTTCAAGAGATGTTCAGGAGAAAATGCTTGGTGACATGGAAAATTAATAAAACCCTTTATCAATATGATGAAAAGGAAACATTATACACCAAACACCAATATCTGGTCACCTTGTTCTCTAAATTCCTGGGAAGTCAGCAAAGCAATCCTAGGCTTTGCTAGAGAACAGCAGCTTTTGTATAGTGTGAGGCATCCTGCCAAGGCTTCTCAGGTAAACCCCTGCTTCTGACACATTGATGGCAGTAAGGGTGATAGGGAGAGTGCTTTCAAATGTGGATTCAAGGCATAGCAAAGAACCTTGCACACACTACTTGACTAAATGCGTAATGAATTGAATGAATGGTTTCCCAGCTAGCAATGCTTCCTTTGACAAAAATTGCAGTAGGTCCTCGGGTTATGTCAGAGATCAGTTTCTACAGCACGACGTTAGTAAGTCGGAACCCACCTACATAAGCACCTACGTCACTTACATGGAGCACATACACAGCAGTAATGAAGTGAAATGGTAAAAAAATTTAAAAGAAAGAATAATTCCTGGCCTTTATTTGTGGTAAGTAATAAAAAACATAAAGCACATATGTACATATGTCAAAATGACAGAACTTTTTTTTGCTCATTATTTTATTTTATTTTTTTAATTAAATCTTTCTCATTCAGATTATTACATTTGTTTCTCTTTTTTCCCCTCCATAGCTCCCCTCCACCCAACTCCCACCCTTCCCTCTACCCTTACCTCCCTCCCGTTGACCTCATCCATATGTGTATGATTTTTGTCCAGTCTCTCCCTGTACACCCCTCACCTCTTTCTCCATGAGAATTATCAGTCCACTCCCTTTCTGTGCTCCTGATTATATTATATTCACCAGTTTATTCTGTTGATCAAATTTTTAATTCACTTAATTTTTAGGTTCACTTGTTGGTAGATATGTATTTGTTGTTCATAATTTTTTGTCTTTTACCTTTTTCCTCTTCCTCTTCTTAAAGAGTACCTTTCAGCATTTCATATAATACTGGTTTGGAGTTGATGAACTCCTTTAACTTTTTCTTATCTGTGAAGCTCTTTATCTGCCCTTCAATTCTGAATGATAGCTTTGCTGGATAAAGTATTCTTGGTTGTAGGTTCTTGCTATTCATCACGTTGAATATTTTTTGCCACTCCCATCTGGCCTGCATCGTATCTGTTGAGAAATCAGCTGACAGTCGTATGGGTGCTCCCTTGTAGGTAATGGACTGTTTTTCTCTTGCTGCTTTTAATATTCTCTCTTTCTCTTTTGCTCTTGGTATTTTAATTATGATGTGTCTTGGTGTAGTCCTTTTTGGATTCCTTTTATATGGGGTTCTGTGTGCTTCCTGGACTTGTAAGTCTATTTCTTTTACCAGATGTGGGAAGTTTTCAGTCATTATTTCTTTAAATAGGTTTTCAGTATCTTGCTCTCTCTCTTCCTCTGGCACACCCACAATTCTGATGTTGGTACACTTGAAGCTGTCCCAGAGGCTCCTTACATTATCTTCACATTTTTGGATTCTTTTCTCTTCTTACTTTTCCAGTTGAGTGTTTTCTGATTCTTTATATTTCAAATATTTGACTTGATTCTTGCCCTCTTCTAGTCTGCTGTTAGGTTTCTGAATAATATTTTTTATTTCAGTAATTGTATGTTTAAATTCTAGTTGGTCCTTTATCATTTCTAGTTGGATCTTTTTCATCTCCTCTTGGGACTCAGTAACTTTATCCAACTTTTCTAGGATATTCTTGAAAAACCTTATAAGCGTGGTTTTGAACTCTAGATCCAATCATTTCTTTTCCTCCATTTCTTTTGTTTGTGATCCCTTCCCTTGTCTCGACATTTTCACTATGCTGGGAGAACTTCTGTGTTGGATTCAGCCTTATGATACCAGACTTGCAAATCCGAAAAAGCCTCTGTTGAGCTTGGGATGGGTGGAGACACAGGGCTTAAGGGATCGCCTTGCCTTTCAGTTGGCCCCGCCCTCCACAGCCCCTGAGTCTCACGTGACTGGGTAATAGCTGGAGCCGTCCCTGTGCGTACACACTTTCTCGCAGTGCCTCTAGACTGCTGCCTTTCCGGCTCCCCTGTGCTAGGGAGTCTAGGTCCCCAGGGTTTCACCCAAAACTGGGGTTTAGCGGAGTTAGAAATGGCCCAATTGGGAGGGTCTTTCTCCTGCCCACTCCTGAAAGCCAGCAGCACAATCAGTAGTCTGTCCCCTGTGCACAGGGCTGTGCTCGCCACCAGACTTCCGATCTTTTGCGACTCCCCTAAATTTCCGTGCACTTCTCCCTTTTCACAGTCCAAACTCCCCCCTCCCCCCCGTATGAGTTTTGGCTGGATCTGGGGTTTAGTATCGTAGGATAAGGGGTTCAATGCCGTTTGGAGTCTCCGTTTCCCTCCCACCAGAGAAAGCCAGCCAGGTACTCCGGCACCCACTCTCTCAGTGCGCACATCTCCATACCTCATCTTTTTACAGCTCCTCTGGGTCTCTGTGAGTCCCTCTCTTTCCTTCTACTTGTAGAATTTCCACTCAGCCAGCTTTCCTGTGGTTTTGGATGATGTCCATTCTATCTTTTAGTTGTAGGTTTGAAATTGTTGTGCAAGGCAGCAATGTAGGTGTTTACCTATGCCACCATCTTGGATTCTCTTCTTTATTTATTTTTTTAATAAATAAAATGGGAGATGGCAATGTAACCATGAAGTGACACATGTCAAGTCCGACATAACCCAAGAACTGCCTGTGCTTGGGATTCGACACTCCTGAATATATTAAAACTGTAAGTAATGACTAAGAATTTAACTGACACATTTAATAGGTCAACATAAACATATGCACAATGTACAGTAAATGTTTATATAAAGGATCTTATTCTTGAAAACAGTATATGTCTCACAAGTTATATTAATATTCTCTTTTTTTTTAATTAAGCTAAGGCCAAATTAATCTTTCAACAGCCAAATTTCAGGAATAACTCAGCCAAAACCCCATCAAAACAGTCTTCTTTGTACTATATAAGGGGTGCTGGGAATCTGTTCTTGGTGAAGGGATGCACTTCCTGGGTGAGACCACTTCCCCAGCAGTCCCAGTCACTTAGAGTGTGACACACTGACCCCATGGCAAAGTGAAGACTGAGCATTTCACTTGGTTGGGTGGCAGATGGCTCAAGGACATCAGATAAGGTCAACCTGAGGGCTTCCAGTAGCCCTGGCTGAAAACATAAGCTTTCTCTCTTCTCTAGATCAGTACAACTCCTTATCACTCCACAGATGATAATCAGATTTGTATCTAAAAACACAGGAGGGGAAATTAGTGATGAAAAGCTCTCCCCACACTCCTGATTGCATCAAGTTCATTGACTTTGCTACTAAGAACTGAATTTCTACTTAAAAACCCTCAAGTCTGACAGTACAGAAAGTAGCTTTCCTTTCCATGCTTAAGGTTCCACTAAACAAGTTGCTCAGGAGATCTACCTGGAGTACAGATCCTCCACTACAGCCAGTTAACGATACAAATAACTTACCTGTTTCTTTCCCCTTATCAGCCCCTGCCAGTGAGCTATAAGAGCTGCATATTCTAAGTACTTTCCTTTTATTGTGATTATATAGATACAGGGTAGGCTAAAGTAGGCTTAGAGTTGTATGTACAACACAGTTTATAATATTATATAATTATTTATTAATTATTTTTCATCCATTGATGGCTACTTTGGTTGACCCTATCTTTTGGTTGTTGTGAATAACACTGTGAAAATTAGTGTACAAATATATGTTCAAGTCCCTGCTTTTAATTCTTTTGAACATATATTCAATTCTTTGAGGTATACTTTTTAGAGTTCCATTATTGTTTGTTTATAATGTTTTTAGTATATCATTTTATAGTTTTTTATTGTTTTTAGCCAATATTATCATAATAACTTTGTAGGGTAATAGATGGTTATAGACTTAAAGTGTTGATCACAGTGTAAGGATTATAAATGTTGAATCGCTTTGTTGTACCCTTGAAATTAATATATTCTATGTCAACTATACTTCAGTAATTTTTTTAAAGTTGGTAGATTTCAGAAGTTGGTGTAGATTTGTTTATCTTCTTTGGGGTTTACTCACTTCTTGAATATGTAAATTGTGTCCTTCACCAGATTTAGGAAGTTTTCAGCCATTTCTTTTTCAAATACTCTTTCAGCACCATTGAGTTCCTCCTCTTCTTTGGAGGTCTGATGACACAAATGTGAACTCTTTTGTTAGAGTCCCACTAGAGATCTCTGAGGTTCTGTTCATTTCTTTTTAGTCTGTTTTCTTTCTGTTGTTCAGATTGGTAAACTCTATTGCTCTATCTTCAGGTTTACCGATTCTATCCTTTATTATCTTCACTCCACCACTGAGTTTATTTAGTGAGTTATTTCAATTATAAGATGTTTTACATTTTTTTTTATTGATTTTTTTTACAGAGAGGATGGGAGAGGGATAGAGAGTTAGAAACATCAATGAGAGAGAAACATCCATCAGCTGCCTCCTGCATGCCCTCTGCTGGGGATGTGCCCGAAACCAAGGTACATGCCCTTGACCAGAATCGAACCTATGGCCTTTCAGTCCGCAAGCCAAGGCTCTATCCACTGACCCAAACCGGTCTCGGCCAATTATAAGATTTTTTCAATTCTACAATTTCCATTTGGTTCTTTTTTATAACTTTTCTTTCTTTGCTGACATTTTCTTTTTCCTTTTTCTTTTTTTTTCTTTCTTTTTGTTTGTTTGTTTCAAGGTAATTTGTAATTGATTATTGAAGCAATCTTCGGATGGTTACTTTAAAATCTTGATCATAAATTCTAACATCTGATTCATTTTAGGATTGGCATCAGTTGTTGTCTTTTCTCACTCAAATTGTGGTTTTCCTGGTTCTTGGTATAATGAATGATTTCTTTTATCACCGGACACTTTGGTTATAATGTTAGAAGACTCTTGATCCTATTTAAACCTTTTGTAAAACCTTCTCTTTTTAGCAGACTGTCACTCTGTTTCAGTGTAGCCTGTAAGTTCTGGCCTACTTTGTGGCTTTGGTTGCAGTGACAGTTTAGTTTTGAGAGGCCTTGCTATCCTATTCTGGTGCTGCTGGGGTTCTGGCCCATGCCATCTGGCAATTCCTCAGCTACTTGCTCTCACTTGGTGATCTTTGTGGGGCGGGGAGGAGTGGAACCCACTGGGTTTGGGTCTCCTTATGCTACTGAGCAGAGAGGGCAAGGAGACATGGGGTTTTACAGCTCTCATTACTGTGTTCAGATCAGACTGCCTGCTGGTGTCCTGGTTGAGGAGCACTGTCTGGGAGCTGTTGCCACTGTTATCAACAGACTGGATTGCCTGCATTGGTCTGGGGTATAAAGCAGGGGTTGTAGCTCCCCATTGGGTCTTTGCTGGGCTTTCCCTCTCCTGATCCTTTGGCCATTGACAGCAGGCTCCAGATTGCAGGCCTCTCTGGAAACCAGGCCTGGGGTGTATGGAAGACAAAAAAACACACAGGGAACTCACCATGTTGTTATTGCTCATATCTTAAGGTTTCTTACCAGTCTGCAGCTTTTTTATAGCCTTCAGAGTCCTTTTATAATTATCTGTTCAATAATTCCAAGTGTGTTTAGTTGTATTTGGAGGAAAGAATCAGAGAAAACTGTATCTACTCCATCTTTTTCCAGAACCAGTAGCCTAAAACAATTTTAATAAATTTGTATTATCAAATCAAGATACTACTATTCATTTATATAAAGAAGTGATTAGGTTATATGCAGAAATATCTGCATAGACAAACTGTGTATGATAAAAAAGCAATAACTCCATGAAGTCAATCTAATGTTTTCAGATTGTCAAGTCTGATTACCATAAGGTAGAATCAAGGCCTCTATAGTGTTTCACTTTAGAACTGAAAAAGGAATCAACTAAGAAGAGATAAATTGCTAGCAGAATTCCACCACAGTTACAGTCAACTTCTGGGTGCTGTGCTAAGCGGTAAAGGGAACAAAACAAACACTACTATTTAAAATAATCTCTTCTAACCCGAAGGAAGTGGCACAATTCTCTCCAGAACCATAGACTTTTGTGTGGCAATAGAATTATTGTAGGTGCCCAAAAGTGAGACCTTAGTCATGATTTGAGGGAGAAATAGGAAACCAAGAAATAAAGACGAACAGTGGAGAAATGAGAAAAGAGAAGTGAAAAAAAGATGAGAGCAGATCAATATGATAGGAGGAAGGGGACGCCCATGGAAATGTTGCTGAGTGACTCCGATAACTACTTTTTAAAATTGGTTTCCTTGTAGTTCTAAATCTGTGATACATAATGCCTTTTGCATATGGCATCTTGGGATGTACAAAGCAAAGGTGTTCTGTTTCATGTCCAAACAAGCTTCAAGGACCTAGAGAACATCTAATGAGAGATAAAATCTAGAGTTCAAAAGAATAATAACTTAGACCTTAGACTGTCAAACCTTAGTTGAAAGGCAGGGGAGGGTGGGTGGGTGGGAAGATATCAACCAATGAACTTGTATGCACATATGCATAATCAAGTAACACAGACAATAGCGTGGTGAAGGCCTGGAGTGGGGGTCCAGGGCATCTGGAAGAGGTCAATGAGGGGGCAAAGGGGATATATGTAATAATTTCAACAAAAAAGATTTAAAGAATAATAACAATATGTTAGACCTAAAGGTGACCATGAGAACATAAGCATCCAGAAATTCACAGACCACATAGGAGATCAGGGGGAAGGTTCATTTTCTGTATAACTCTAAGGATAAGGTACTCTTGGCTACAAGAATCTTGTCTGTGTTCCTCGCAAGTGGAAGATAAAGAGGCATAATTGCCAAGATCGGTTTGGCTCAGTGAATAGAGCATTGGCCTGCGAACTGAAGGGTCCCAGGTTCAATTCCAGTCCGGGGCATGTGCCTTGGTTGTGGGCACATCTCCAGTGGAGGCATGCGGGAGGCAGCTGATTGGTATTACTCTCTCATTGATGTTTCTGACTCTCTATCCCTCTCACTTCCTCTCTGTAAAAAAATCAATAAAATATTTTTTTTTAAAAAAAGGAGGCATAACTGACAATCTAGATGCTTTTCTCTGATACAGTGTGGTCATCCATGAGGATATAACCAAGAGTATCTCATGGTATAGACAGTAGTAAGGAACACAGTAGAGACCAAGTGAAGGCTATTGGTAGAGAAACAACAGAACAGGAGGGAAAGTGTAATATCTCTGCAGAGATATCATACTTGAACTTTTTGGATTGAAGAATACCATAGATGTGATTTTGAACACACACCCTTTTTTTGAGCCCCTCCTTAAGGCTTATGTCCTTCAGTTTGCTAGAATTATTATGAATTCCATTTTAATATATTTGACATTTATTAAATTTAATGTAAAGTATATATAAAGTTCCACTGACTCTTTAAAACTTTTATTTTGTTAATATATTTTATTGATTTTTTTACAGAGGAAGGAAGGACAGAAAGTTAGAAATATTAATGAGAAAAAAACATCAATCAGCTGCCTCCTGCACACCCCCCACTGGGGATGTGCCCACAACTAAGGGACATGCCCTTGATCAAAATCGAACCTGGGACCTTTCAGTCTTCAGGCTGACACTCTATCCACTGAGCCAAACCGGTCTCGGCAATCTTCAAAAATTTTAACATGACTTTAATAGGTCTTTATCATATAAGCAGAGAACATATGAAATAAAAAAGTTAAAATTCAGCCGAAACCGGTTTGGCTCAGTGGATAGAGCGTAGGCCTGCAGACTGAAGGGTCCCGGATTCAATTCCGGTCAAGGGCATGTACCTTGGTTGCAGGCACATCCCCAGTAGGGAGCGTGCAAGAGGCAGCTGATTGATGTCTCTCTCTCATTGATGTTTCTAACTCTCTATCCTTCTTCCTTTCTCTCTGTAAAAAATCAATAAAATATATATTTTTTAAAAAAAATGTTAAAATTCAATCTGACTTTTTAACAAGATAACAAATATTGACAGCTTTGATATTTTTTAACTTTAAAGATAGAT
Source organism: Lasiurus cinereus (assembly GCA_011751065.1). Classification (NCBI taxonomy): domain Eukaryota; kingdom Metazoa; phylum Chordata; class Mammalia; order Chiroptera; family Vespertilionidae; genus Lasiurus; species Lasiurus cinereus. Next base: position 18,638,907 of record JAAGEH010000020.1, read on the forward strand.
TCTCTTGTGTAAGAGAAAGGGAAAATTAAGTTGCCTCAGAGACAGGAAACAAGTTATTTTAACATTATTTTACACACACACACACACACACACACAGAGTGGACAGATTATTATGATCTCTGAACACATTATAATCTGGCCACTCAGTATATATCCTATATAATAAAAGGCTAATATGCAAATTGTCCCCTCAACCAGTACTTCGACCAGCAGGCAGGCCTACCAACTGCCCATGTCCCCACCCCTAGCCAGGCTGGCTGAACCCCATCCATGCACAAATTCATGCACCAGGCCACACAAATACACACACGCACATACTGAGTGGCCAGATTATTATGCGTTAAGAGATCATGATAATCTGGCCACTCTTTTTTTTTTATTGTGTTATATGTATACATATCTCACCATTCCCCCTGCCATCCCAGTTATACCCCAACCCCCCAGAGTCTTGTGTTCATTGGTTATGCTTATATGCATGCATACAAGTCCTTTGGTTGATCTCTTGTCTACCCCACCTCTCCTTAACCTTCCTGCTGTAATTTGACAGTCTATTTAATGCTTTACTGCCTCTGTATCTATTCTTTTGTTCATCAGTTTATAATTGTCTTTATTATCCACAAATGAGGGAGATCATATAGTATTTCTCCTTCTTTGACTGGCTTATTTCACTTAACATAAGGCTCTCTGGTTCCATCCAGGTTGCTGCAAATGGTAAAAATTTCTTCTTTTTGATGGCAGCATAGAACTCCATTGTGTAAATATACCATAGTTTTCTGATCTACTCATCTCCTGATGGGCACCTAGGCTGTTTCCAAATTGTAGCTATTGTAAATTGTGCTGCTATGAACATAAGGGTGCATAAATCCTTTCTGATTCGTGTTTCTAATTTCTTAATATAAATTCCTAAGAGTGGGATTGCTGGGTCAAATGGGAGTTCCATTTTTAGTTTTTTGGGGAAACTCCATACTGTACTCCACAGTGACTGCACCAGTCTGCATTCCCACCAACAGTGCACAAGGGTTCCTTTTTCTCCACATCCTCACCAATGCTTACCGTTTGTTGATTTGTTGATGATTGCCATTCTGACAGGTATGAGATGGTATCATATTGTCGTTTTGATTTGCATCTCTCGGATAACTAGTGACTTTGAACATGTTTTCATGTGTCTCTTGGCTTTCCTTCTGTCTTCTTTCAAAAAGGTTCCATTTAGGTCCCTTGCCCATTTTTTATTGGATCATTTATCTTCCTATTATTAAGTTGTATGAGTTGGCTGTGGATGTTGAAGATTAAATCTTTATCAGTGATAACATTTGCAAATATGTTCTCCCATACAATAGGCTTTCTTGTTGTTTTGTTGATGGTTTCTTTGGCTGTGCAAAAGCTTTTTATTTTGATGTAGTCCCATTTGTTTATTTTTTCTTTAGCTTCCATTGCCCTTGGAGCAGTATCAGTGAAGTTCTTCCAGCATATGTCTGTGATTGTGCTGCCTGTGCATTCCTCTAGTATTTTTATGGTTTCCTGTCTAATGTTTAAGTCCTGTATCCATTTTGAGTTTATTTTCGTATTTGGTGTAAGTTGGTGGTCCAGTTTCATTTTTTTGCATGTATCTGTCCAATTTTCCCAACACTATTTACTGAAGAAGCTATCTTTGCTCCATTGTATGTTTATGCCTCCTTTGTTAAATATTAATTGAGCAGAGTGGTTTGGGTGGATATTTGAATTCTCTATTCTATTCCATTGGTCTATATGTCTGTTCTTGTGCCAGTACCAGGCTGTTTTGAGAACAGTTGTTTTGTAATATAGCTTGAAATCTGGTATTGAGATTCCACCTACTTTGTTCTTCTTTCTCAGGATTGCTGTGGCTATTCGCGGTCTTTTTTTGTTCCAGATGAATCTTTGAAGATTTCTTTCTAGGTATGTGAAATATGTTGTTGGTATTTTCATGGGTAGTGCATTGAATCCATAGATTGCTTTAGGTAGTATGGACTTTTTAATGATGTTGATTCTCCCAATCCATAAGCATGGTATGCTCGTCCATCTGTTTACGTCTCCCTCTCTCTCTTTTTTCAGTGTCCTGTAATTTTCTACATATAGGTCTTTTACCTCCTTAGTCAGGTTTATTCCTAGGTATCTTAATTTTTTTTGGTCCAATGGTAAATGGGATTGCTTTTTTAGTCACTCTTTCTGTAATTTCACTATTAGTGTATAGAAATGCCATAGATTTCTTGGCATTAATTTTGTATCCTGCTACATTGCCGAATTCATTTATTAAGTCAATTAGTTTTTGGATGGAGTTCTTCGAGTGTTTTATGTATAGTATCATGTCATCTGCAAATAAGGACAGCTTTACTTCTTCTTTTCCAATTTGGGTGCCTTTTTTTTCTTCTTCTTGTCTAATGGCTAATACTTCCAGTACTATGTCACACAGGACAGGTGAAAGTGGGCAACCCTGTCTTGTTCCTGTTCTTAAGGGAAATGGTTTTAGTTTTTGCCCATTGAGTATGATGTTAGCTGTGGGTTTACATATATGGCTTTTATGATGTTGAGGTATGATCCTTCTATTCCCACCTTGCTGAGAGTTTTTATCAAGAAAGGGTGTTGGATTTTGTCAAATGCTTTTTCTGCATCAATTGATATGACTGTGATTTTTATCTCTCAATTTGTTTATGTGATGTATCACGTTTATTGATTTGCGGATATTGTACCATCCATGCATTCCTGGGATGAATCCTACTTGATCATGGTGTATGATCTTTCTGATGTACTGCTGGATCCGATTTGCTAGAATTTTGTTGAGGATTTTGGCATGTGTTCAAGAGAGATATTGGCCTATAATTCTCTTTCATTGTGTTGTCTTTATCTGGTTTTGGTATCAGGGTGATGCTGGCTTCATAGAAGGTGTTTGGAAGTGTTCCTTCTTCTTGAATGTTTTTGAATAGTCTGAGGAGAATAGGTTTTAATCCTTCCTTGAATGTTTGGTAAAACTCTCCCATGTAGCCATCTGGTCCCGGGCTTTTGTTTGCTGGAAGCTTTTTGATGACTGCTTCAATTTCTTCCATAGTTATTGGACTATTGAGATGTTTAGGTTCTTCCTGATTGAGTTTTAGAAGGTTATATTTCTCTAGGAATATGTCCATTTCTTGCAGGTTGTCCAATTTGTTGGAATAGAGTTGTTCATAGTATTTTTTAACAATCCTTTGTATTTCAGCGGGGTCTGTTGTTATTTCGCCTCTTTCATTTCTTATTTTGTTTATTTGAGTCTTCTCTCTTTACTTCTTGGCTAGAGGACCATCAATCTTGTTTATCTTTTCAAAGAACCAGCTCTTGGTTTTGTTGATCTTTTGACTTGTTTCTTTGGTCTCCATGTTGTTTATCTCCACTCTAATCTTTACTATTTCCTTCCTTCTGCTTACACTGGGCTTTTCTTGTTGCTCTCTTTTTAGCTCTTTGAGTTGTAAGGTTAGGGAATTTATTACCATGTTTCCTGTTTTTTGCAGTAGGCTTGTAGAGCTATGAACTTCCCTCTCAAGACTGCTTTCACTGTGTCCCATAAATTTTGTATTGTTGTGTTGTCTTTGTCATTTGTTGCCATGATGTTTTTATTTCTTCTTTGATCTCTCTGGTTATCCAGTCTTTTTTTAATAGCATGCTATTTAGTCTCCATGTATTTGATTTCTGTCTATTGTTTTTTTTATAGTTGATTTCCAGTTTTATAGAACTGTGGTCTGAGAAAATGCTTGATATGATTTCTATCTTCTTGAATTTGAAGAGACTTTTCCTATGACCCCACATATGGTCTATCTTTGAAAATGATCCATGTGCACTGGAGAAGAATGTATATTCTGTGGCTTTGGGGTGAAATGTTCTGAAGATGTCAATTAATTCCATCTAGTCTAGTGAGTCATTTAGGATTGACGTTTCTTTGTTAACGTTTTGTTTACAGGATTTGTCCAGTGGTGACAGTGGGGTATTAAAGTCTCCGACTATGATTGTATTGCTATCAATCTCACCCTTAATATCTTCCAAGAGTTTTTTTATGTATTTATGTGCTCCTATATTGGGTGCGTATATGTTTACCAGAGTTATTTCTTCTTGTTGGATTGTTCCCTTTAGTATTATGAAGTGGCCTTCTTTATCTCTTGTTATATCCTTCACTTTGAGATCTAATTTGTCAGATATAAGTATTGCAACCCCAGCTTTTTTTTTTCATTTTCATTTGCCTGAAATACCATCTTCCATCCCTTCATCCTCAATCTGTGCGCATCTCTATTTCTGAGGTGGATTTCTTGTAGACAGCAGATATATGGATCATGTTTTCTTATCCAATCGGTTACCCTATGTCTTTTTATTGGAGCATTTAATCCATTTACATTTAAAGTTATTATTGATAGGTACTTATCTCTCGCCATTTTTAGTCTTTATCTCCAAGTTCCTTCTTCGCTTCCTATTTCTTTCTTTCTTTCTTTCTTTTTTTTTTTTTTTTTACAGCAGACCCTTTAACATTTCTTGCATTGCTGGTTTGGTGGTAATATATTCCCTTAGTCCTTTTTTGTCTGTGAAGCTCCTGATTTCACCTTCAATTTTGATTGAAAGCCTTGCTGGGTACAGTATTCTTGGATTGAGACCCTTCCTTTGCATGACTTTATATATTTCATTCCATGCCCTTCTAGCCTGGTGAGTTTCTGTTGAGAAATCACTAGCTAGTCTTATGGGGGTTCCTGTGTAGGTAACTTTCTGTTTTTCTCTGGCCACTTTTAAGATTCTTACTTTGGAAGAAATCCAAGATGGTGGCATAGGTAAACACCTATACTGCTGCCTCGCACAACAATTTCAAAACTACAACTAAAAGACAGAACGGACATCATCCAGAACCACAGGAAAGCTGGCTGAGTGGAAGTTCTACACCTAGAGGGAAAGAGAGGGGCTCACAGAGACCCAGAGGAGCTGCAAAAAGCTGAGGTACGGAGACGCGCCCGAGGAGAGAGCGGGTGCCGGAGTACCTGGCTGGTTTTCTCTGGCGGGAGGGAGACGGAGACTCTCAAAGGCATTGAACCCCTTGTCCTGCGACACTAAACCCCAGATCCAGCTGAAACTCATACGGGGGGAGTTTGGACTGTGAAAAGGGAGAAGTGCACGGAAATTTAGGAGAGTCGCAAAGGATTGGAGGTCTGGTCGCGCACGGCACCACGCGGAGGACAGATTGCTGATTGTGCCGCTGGCTTTTGCGAGTGGGCGGGAGACAGACCCTCCGAACTGTGCCACTTCTGACTCCACTAAGCCCCTGTTTTGGGTGAAACCCTGGAGACCTAGACTCGTGTGGTCCTGGTTCGCAGGGGAGCCGGAAAGGCAGCGGTTAGAGGCACTGCGGGTGCGCGCGCGCACAAGGACCACTCCAGCCATTACCCAGTCACGTGAGACTCAGGGGCTGTGGAGGGCAGGGCCGACTGGAAGGCAAGGCGGTCCCTTAAGCCCTGAAACTCCACCCCTCCCAAGCTCAACAGAGGCTTCTGCGGCTGAATCCAGCACAGAAGTTCCCCCGGCACAGTGAAAATGCCGAGACAAGGGAAGGGATTACAAGCAAAAGAAATGAAGGGAAAAAAACGACTGGATATAGAGTTCAAAACCACGCTTATAAGGTTTTTCAAGACTATGCTAGAAAAGATGGATAAATTTAGTGAGACCCAAGAGGAGATGATAAATACACTGACTGAAATAAAAACTATTATACAGAGTACTAACAGCAGACTAGAGAAAGGCAAGGATCAAGTAAAAAATTTGAAATATAAAGAAGCAGAAAACATTCAACTGGAAAAGCAAGAAGAGAAAAGAACCCAAAAATGTGAAGATAATGTAAGGAGCCTCTGGGACAGCTTCAAGCGTACCAACATCAGAATTGTGGGGGTGCCAGAAGAAGAGAGAGAGCAAGATACTGAAAACCTGTTTAAAGAAATAATGACTGAAAACTTCCCACATCTGGTAAAAGAAATAGACTTACAAGTCGAGGAAGCACACAGAACCCCAAAGAAAAGGAATCCAAAGAGGACTACACCAAGACACATCATAATTAAAATGCCAAGAGCAAAAGAGAAAGAGAGAATATTAAAAGCAGCAAGAGAAAAACAGTTTATTACCTACAAGGGAGCACCCATACGACTGTCAGCTGACTTCTCAACAGAAACGATGCAGGCCAGACGGGAGTGGCAAGAAATATTCAACGTGATGAACAACAAGAACCTACAACCAAGAATAATCGATCCAGCAAAGCTATCATTCAGAATTGAAGGGCAGATAAAGACCTTCACAGAGAAGAAAAAGCTAAAGGAGTTCATCAACTCCAAACCAGTATTATATGAAATGCTGAAAGGTACCCTTTTAGAAGAGGAAGAAGAAAAAGGTAAAAGACAAAAAATTATGAACAACAAATACACATCTGTCAACAAGTGAATCTAAAAATTAAGTGAATTAAAAATCTGATCAACAGAATAAACTGGTGAATATAATAGAATCAGGAGCACAGAAAGGGAGTAGACTGATTGATAATTCTCAGGAGGACAAAAATCATAAAGCATCAAACAGACTGTGAAATTATAGCAGAAAGATTAAAGTTAGGTGAGGTAAATAAGTGATCAATCAAAGGACTTGTATGCATGCTTATAAACATAACCAATGATCACAGACACTGGGGAGTCGGGGTACGCCTGGGAGGGAGGGGGGGCAATGGGGAGATATGTATAAAAAATTAATAAAAATTAATTTTAAAAAAAAGATTCTTACTTTGTCATTAGTGTTTGCCAATTTAATCATAATATGCCTTGGTGTCAGTTTTTTGGGGTTCATTTTGCTTGGGATTCTGTGAACTTCTTGGATTTGTAAGGGTTTTTTTTCTTTCCTATATTAGGGAAGTTTTCTGTCATTATTTCTTCAAACAAGTTTTCTATTCCTTGCTCAGTTTCCACTCTTTCTGGATCCCCAATTATGCAGATGTTGTTTTGTTTCTTGTTATCCCAAAGTTCCCTTAGGCTCTCCTCTTGCTTTTTAAGTTTTTTTTCCAGAAGCTGCTGTACTTGGGTATTTTTTCCTAACTTGTCTTCTAGCTCACTGATGCAGACCTCTACTTCTTCAAGTCTACTTTTGATGCTTTCTATTGAGTTCTTTATAGCAGGGATGTCATTTTCCACTTCTTCTTGATTATTCTTCATTTCTTTTTGCTTCTTCTTCATTTCCTCTTGGCTCTTCTTCATTTCCTCTTAGGTCTTCTTCATTTCCTCTTGAGTCTTCTTCATTTCCTCTTGGCTCTTACTCATATTGTCAATTTTGTCTTCTATTCTTTTCAGCCAGCTTATGACCATTTCTCTGAACTCTTTCTCTGGCAGGTCTATTTCTGCTTCTGTTTTATTTACTTTCTTTTCTAGTGATACCTGCTTTTCTGTCATATGCAGCCTGTTTCTTCGTCTTCCCATGGTCTTTCTTCTCTGGGTGTCTAGTTATGTAGTTCTCTCTCCTTGATTTAAAGGCACAAACTACAACACAACCAGGTACAACGCACAAGGCACTTTCCGTGTGGCATGTGCAGCTCCTCTGGTCCAAGTGTCTGTGCCAATTGGAGAGCAGTGTTCTGGGTCTGCCGGCTGTTCGGTGAGTGCTGCAGCTGTAGCTTTCAGACCACCGTAGACATCCCCTTCCCTCTGCAAGATGGCGGGTTTCCGCATTCGTGCTGGTAGCTCCAGCAGACAAAAACCTTGTGGCAGTGGGGCTGCCTGGTCAGGGTAGCCCCATCCAGCAGTCCCCCACCTTCTCCTGGAGGATAACTGTCTCTTAACTTGCCAACAAACACTCCCAGTGCGACTCACAGCTGCTCTCTCTCCATCTGCCCAGCGACAAGCCTCCGGACACATTAATCTATTCTGCTGCCATTTTTCCCCCAATCTGGCCACTCTTGAAGTAAAAAGGTATCTACTCCACATTCTGTCAGTAAACCTCTAAGGTTTGCTCACATTGAATAAGCATGCAGAAGGTAAAAATCAAACAGAATTCCAAATGACTGCACTAAATTTGATAGCTGCAAAACTACCTATTTCAAAAAAAAAAAATGATAGCCATCTTTCCCTGTTGTCTCACAGGGTAAAGGTAGCTCCAGCCCATAGAAAAGTCGTGGGTGAGCTGGAGCTGGGGAATGATTGTTGATCATCCTCTACAGGAGAAATGACTGGGAGATGGTGTGGAGTTGGGGTGTCTTTGGGGAGGATGACTCAGAGAAGAAGAAAGCCGACACCAGAAATGGATGATTTGCAGGCTGACCCCAGCTACTACAGTTTGGATGCCTGGGTGATGAAAAGGATTAACTCACTTGGAGAATGATAAATAGCAACAATCATAGACATTTGTAGAGTATTTATTTCCCAGAGACTTCCACAGGTTTTCACATGAATAATCTAATTTATAACCAAGCAGATCCAGTGAGGAGTCTGATGAATCTCCTGCATGAGTCTATGGTACTCCTCATATCTCATACCATAGGAAACTAAAGCGAGAAGGCAGGTGCCTGGCTTCCTCCAGGCCAGGATCTATGCTGGATATATGGTTGCTGGAGGATACAAGAATGAATGGTCCCAGATTACATGTACCACCCATTGCTAAGTCATTGGATGCCTTCAATCGAACCTCAGATCTAGTTATCCTATCTAATAAAAGAGTAATATGCAAATTGACCATACTTCTGCTACACTCACAAGCCCTGCCCATCAGCCAATTAGAGAGAATATGCAAATTAACCCAACCAAGATGGCTACCACCACAGAGAGCACAGGAGAGGGGCCTGGGTTGCCCCTGGCAAGAAAGCTTTCCACAAAGCCTGGCTGGTGGAAGTTAAGGCAACAAAGTTTCAATGGCTGACAAGCAGAAGGCTGGTTCTACTCCAAGCTACAAAGTTTCAATTGTAAAAAATAAATAAATCCCAGATACCAGGACCTCCACTTGGGTTGCTGGGGGGTGTGGCCAGCCTGCAAACCACCACAGGCCCCTCGCCCAGGCCACCCACAGCCAAAAACAACACCCACCCTGATCCAGGACACCCTTCAGGGGACACCAGCTGGCCCCCACCCATGTACCAGGCCTCTATTCTATCTAATAAAAGAATAATATGCAGATTGACTATCACTCCAACACACAAGATAACTGTCTCCATGTGGTCAAAAGATCCTATCCCCATATGGACACAAGATGGCCAGCAAGGGAGGGAAGTTGGGAGGGACCAGGCCTGCAAGGGAGGGCAGTTGGGAGTGATTAAGCCTGCAGAGGAGAGAAATTGGGGTGACTGGGCCAGCAGGGAAAGGCAATTGGGAGTGACCAGATCCACAGGGGAAGGCAGTTAGGGGCAAACAGGCTAGCAGGGGATCAGTTAAACATCAATCAGGCTGTCCCGGGAGTGGTTAGGGGGTGATCAGGCTGGCAGGCAGAAGCAGTTAGGGGCAGTCAGGAAGCCAGGCAGGTGAGCAGTTGGAAACCAGCAGTCCTGGATTGTGAGAGGGATGTCTGACTGCCCGTTTTGGGCCTAAACGGGCGGTCAGACAACCCTCAAGTGGTCCCAGATTAGAGAGGGAGCAGGCTGGGCTAAAGGACCTCCACCCCATGCATGAATTTTATGCACCAGGCCTTTAGTATCTAAATAATTGTTCTTGAGGAGAAGCCAAGATGGCGACAAAGGTGAACACCTAAACTGCTGCCTCCCACAACAATTTCAAAACTACAGCTAAAAGACAGACCAGACATCATCCAGAACCATAAGAAAGCTGGCTGAGGGGAAATTCTACAACTAGAAGGAAAGAAAGGGGCTCATGGAGACTCAGAGGAGCTGCAAAAAGCTGAGGACGGAAACATTACATGGAGAGGACAGGCAGCGGAGGGCCTGGTGGGAGGGAGACAGAAACTCCCAACTCCACTGAACCCCAGTTCTGACTGCACTAAACCCCAGTTCCAGGTGAGACTGAACTGTTTGAAAAAGGGAGGAGTGCACAGAAACTTAGGGGAGCCGCGAAAGACAGAGGTCTGGAAGAATGCACACTAGTGTGCACAGAGAGGACTGACTGTTGAATGTGCCACTGGCTTTCTCTAGCAGGAGGAAGACAGAACCTCCCGGCTGTGTTGAACTCCACTTCCAACTGCACTGAACCCCAGTTTCAGGTGAGATCCTGAAGACCCAGACTCATACAGGTCCCTGGAGCACATGAAAACTCAGGGGAGCCATGAAAAGTAGAGGTCTGGAAGCACAAAAGCGTGAGTGCACACAGAGAGGGCTGCAGCAATTACTGAGGGATGCTGAGACCCAGGGGCTGCATAGGGCAGGGCTGACTGGAAGACAAGGCTCTCTGCTCAGCTCTGAGACTCTGCCCTATCCAAGCCCAGCACAGAGGCTTTTGCAATTTTGCAAGACTTGTCTCATAAGGCTGACTCCAGCACAGTTCTCCCAGTGTAGATACAGCTGATCCTAACAACCAATTGACTTGGTATCAATTCCCCCCATTGATACCAACAACAATCAAGACTTAATTACAACAAGGCTGTACACACAGTCCACAAAGGGCTGCAACAAGAGAGTCCACCTCAGGTAATTGGGAAGGCAGAGCTACTGGGCCATATAGGACATCTAGCACACAAAGCTACTATACAACTCAGGGAAACAATGAAAATGTGGAGACAAAGGAACATATCACAAACAAAAGAAATGGAGGAAAACAAACGACTGGATATAGAGTTCAAAACCACAGTTATTTCCAAGAATTTTCTAGAAAAGATGGATAAATTTAGTGAGACCCAAGAAGAGATGAAAAAGGACCAACTAGAAATTAAACATACACTGACTGAAATAAAAAATACTATACAGAGATCTAACAGTAGACTAGAGGAACGCATGAATCAAGTCAAAGATTTGAAATACAAAAAAGGAGAAAACACTCAACTGGAAAAGAAAAAAGAATCCAAAAGTTGGAAGATAATGTAAGGAGCCTCTGAAACAACTTCAAGTGTACCATCATCAGAATTATGGGGGTGCCAGAAGAAGAGAGAGAGCAAGATACTGAAAACCTATTTGAAGAAATAATGACTAAAAACTTCCCCCACCTGGTGAAAGAAATACACTTATAAGTCCAGGAAGCTCACAGAACCCCAAACAAAAGGAATCCAAGGAGGACCACACCAAGACACATCATAATTAAAATACCAAGAGCAAAAGACAAAGAGAGAATATTAAAAGCAGCAAGAGAAAAAGTTAAATTACCTACAAGGAAGCACCCATATTTCTCAACAAAAACTATGCAGGCCAGATGGGAGTAACAAGAAATATTCAAAGTGATGAATATCAAGAACCTACAACTAAGATTACTCTACCCAGCAAAGCTATCATTCAGAATTGAAGGGCAAATAAAGAGCTTCACAGATAAGAAAAAAACTAAAGGATTTCATCAACACCAAACCAGCATTATATGAAATGCTGAAAGGTACTCTTTAAGAAGAGGAAGAAGGAAAAGGTAAAGATAAAAATTAGGAACAACAAATACAGTGGTACCTCGAGATACGAGTTTAATTCGTTCCGTAACCTTGAGGCGTGGAAAACTATGAGACGCTCGAGTCGAGGTAAACTGGTGGGTATTGTGCAGCCGGCCGATCCACGTGATTACTCCTATCTCAAATGTTGCTCGTATTTCAAAGCAAAAATCGCTCGCTCGGTGGCTCATATCTCAAAAATCTCGTATGTTAGGGCACTCGTATCTCAAGGTACCACTGTACATATTTATCAACAAGTGAATCTAAAAATCAAGTGAATGAAAAATCTGATGTACACAATAAACTGGTGAAGATAATAGGATCAGGAGCATAGAAAGAGAGTAGACTGCTAATTCTCAGGGGGAAAGGGGTAAGGGAGGTGCGGAGAGAGACTGGACAAAAATCGTACACCTGTGGATGAGGACAATGAGGGGGGAGGTAAAGACAGAGGGAGGAGTGGGAGCCAGGTCGAGGGGAGCTTGGGGGGGGAAAAAGAGGAACAATTGTAATAATCTGATCAATAAAGATTTATTAAGTTTTTTTAAAAAAGAAAGTAAAATAAATAACAAATGTTCTTTACATAATTTATATCAAAGTAATTTTAAATCTAAAGGCAAAAAAAATCTGAAGGCAATTGTCAAAATACTAGTAGTTCTTGAAATAATACACAATATAAAATAGTAATTTAATGACATCAAAAACAAGCACTGGAAAAGGTGACTTATGTAAAACTTTAAACAATAAAAATTTTAAATAAAAGAAGCAAACTCTTCTATCTTGTTTACTATGTGTCAGGTACTATTGTAAGTGCTTTACCAGTATTATTTCACTTAATCCTCACAACCCTTTGATGGTATTATCTCCATCTTTCAAAGGAGGAAACTGAAGCAGGTGAATCAAGTAAGCAATGTCATACTGTTGATAAGGGACAGAGATGGGATTCAATCCACATCGGTTTGGCTCTAGATTTTTTTTAAATATATATATTTTTATTAATTTCAGAGAGGAAGGGAGAGGGGGAGAGAGGGAGAGACATCAGTGATGAGAATCATTGATTGGCCTCCTGCACACCCCACACTGGGATCAAGCCCACAACCCCAGCATGTGCCCTGACAAGGAATCAAACCATAACCTCCTGGTTCATAGGTTGACCCTCAACCACTGAGCAACACCATCCGGGCTGGCTCCAAATCTTAACTACCATTCAACACTGCCTCTCAGTGCTACCATTAACAATAACCCAAAGAGAATTCTGGAGGATATCTACAAAAATTGACAATGTCAGGGGAGTGAGAGAGGAAGTAAAGCATGTAGGGTTTTTTTTTTCATTTTACTCAAAAGGAAATCAATTCCATTCTTGAATTTGATTATTTGAGAAATATATATTCAGATTTTAGAGAATTAGAATGAACATGAGAGACTTTTCAGGGTGATGATAATGTATATCTTGAAAGGAATCTGAGTTAGATTATGCATTTGTCAAACCTCAGTGAATGTACACTTCAAATTTGTGTTTTACTTTATGGAAATTTTACATCAAAATAAAATCAAGGTAAATATTGAACTCTAGTTAGTGATGTTAAGAGTAATTCAGTACTGAAGGAGGAAGTATATAAATGTCTGTAATTTACTTTGAAATGCATCCAAAAATAAAACCGACTGATGGATGGAGGGATGGATAAATGGCTACATATGTGATAAAGCAAGTACAGTAATATTTAATGCTAGAACACTTGATGAACTATCCTCCCTGTGTCCTATACTAATCACAGCCTCCATCTCTCCTTTAAAAGTATAATGAGCCTGACCGGTGTGGCTCAGTAGTTGAGCATGGACCCTTGAACTGAGAGGTCACTGATTCAATTCCCTGTCAGGACACATGCCTGAGTTGCCGGCTCAATCCCCAGTGTGAGGTGTGCAGGAGGCACTGGTCCATGTTTCTCTCTCATCGATATTTCACTCTAGCCCTCTCCCTTCCTCTAAAAATAATCAATAAAAACATATGTTTTAAAAAAGTATAATCACTTTCTTGTGTTACTTTATTGTTTTATCACCCAAGTGTGCACAGTTGTTTAGTTTGCTCCCCTTTTTAACTTGGTATATCCCCCTCTGTCCTTTTCTTTCCCTTACAATGTATCTGTTGAAGGGCCTAGGCTGTTTTACCTGTAAAGTTTCCTCCAGTCTGGACTATTTTTTTCCTCCACTTTAAATTTCGATGGCTATATACTATGGCACAGGTCAGCAGGTTCCCCTCTATCCTCTGCATGGCTGCAAATGGGCTGCCGAATTTAGAGGATGGATGAGACTCAGGTTCTGTCCCTTTGACAAGATGAAATGGTGGTATGTTCTTTCACCATAATGTCTGCTTTTCACGTTTTTTTTTAATGTTGGCAGTTATTTGTGCTCAATGCCTGGGTTCATTAATTCATTTGAGATAGTTAGGATGGTGACATTTTATCACATTATTTTCATTTATTGGCTGGAATAATTTTATAACAAGATGTTTCCCTCTATCTACCATTTGGATACCCAGCTGCACAGCTCATAAAGGAAAGATAAACAGTCAATTCTTTGTTTTTATTCACACAATTTTCATAATAATGAATTGGTTATCTGTTATCCTCAGAAGGTGATAAATTCTTTTCTTTCTAGATATCATTATAAAGTCATGGATTTAAACATTTTAAACATTATCCTCATTAAGGCTTAAATTGTTTCCCCTTTGACAAGGGAGCCGCTTTCAAGATGACCCCTGAGGCTCTTGTCCACAACTCGAATAGTCCTGAATAGCAGTCCTGCTATGTGGGAGTCACAATTTTCCAGTTCATCTTGTGCATTTCCTACTCCAGAACTTGAACCAGCCACTTTCGGCAGTAATTCGACCCTGGTATCTTTATGGTTGTCAGACTTGACAATACTGGAGGTACATGCTATCTGGAGAATTTTCCAGTTGCTGCCCCATAAGGACAAAGCCAGGACCAACAAACATGGCACTGGAGTAATTATAAAGAATCATAACAGTCCAACTTATCAACATTAAATTCACACTTCTTCCTGTTGTACCACAACACAGGGCCAATACCACAGCACAGAGTCAACCATGGCCGTAGTAGGACATAGTGCTGTAACACCAACGGATACAAGGGAAGCTCAGTGGCACAATCTCCTAGAGATATTTAAACCTGATAACTGAGCAGAATGTACCCATTTTGGTGAGAAAGAATGCCTTCTGGTCATTAAAGAATTATAGATTTCTTTTTTCTGTGCACACATTTCCAGGTGCCACAAGTCCATGTGTGTTCCTTAACTATCATGTCTTCAAGTGTGTGTTATTAATGCAGGTTGTGCCATTTCCAATGTTACACACTCAGAGCTCTTTATCTGAATAAGGAGAATCCAGTCTCTTGTTTTGAAACCTAACATCAGTCTGGTCCTTGGTGCCCGCTCCTTGGCTATCATATTTCAGGGGCAGCTCAGACTCATCGGAATAGGTTTTCTCCTTTTTGGGAAACCCCATCATGGGTATCTCAGTACAATGCAAGCAGAAGGCAAATCCTGTTGCTAGAAGCTGGGGTGCAGATCTGACACCAACCATCGGTCTCTCTGCCAACACTCCCACTGCTGTTCTCCCGCTCAGGCCTGGTGCCCTTATTATTCCATTTACTCTGTTATAAATCTTTGCTGTCAAAAAGCCTGTAAATAATGTAATTTACTTTCTTTCATAAGTCGCAAGATATTTGTGCCTTAAGTGCTCAAAGAAATCTACTTTTCTGTAAAGTCCAGTAATTGCTCTAGAAAATGCCTTGGTGTCAATAGTTCTGTGTCAGTACACTTAGGTACACTCTGTGCTCTTCTAACCCCCAGTCCAAAACAATTCAGGAAATAGTTCAGGAAAGTTTTCTCAACTTCCAGCTTTAGTGTTTGTTTTGTTCCCTTTCTTTTGGCATCTTCTTCTCTGGGGGTTCCTATGATCTATATTTCAGACTTTTCTTATCATCTATATTTGTCTCAACTCCTTTTTATTTCTCCTTTTCTTTCTGATATTTAAGTTATATTTCTTTTTACCTTCCATCTATTTTTTCTACTACTTCCTCTGGTGTGGTCTTCTTTTCTAAAATAATTTTCCCCCTTTATTTCTGTTCTTTCTTGAATTCTGTCACCTCATTAGTGAGTTTTTCTAATTCTGACTAATGATGTTCTTTAATGTCATTTATCACTTTCTTAATATATTTTAGTTCCTTTGAAATAGCATATTATTGTATGTAACTGTCTTTGTGACATATTTTCATTATCTGTACTCTCTTAATTTTTGCATAAAAACACTGAGAAAGTGATTACTCACCCAAGTTTACATCTTTAAACATGAAAACATTAACTTTAAAAACAAATTTGCATTCTAATGTTGTCCTTGGAGAAGACAAAAGAGAAGCAGTTCACAAAACCACTCAAGAGGAGAGTAAGAACTCCCAAAGACAGGCTATCCTTGCTCCAGGAGTTGGAGTTTCTTTCAAGTAACTGTTTTTCCCTTTTACACTTTAAAAGCATCTATCTATCAATTTAGTTAGAAGAAAGTGCACTCACATAGCAGGCTTTCAAAAAAAAAAAGGCCTAATGAATCTTATTTCATTTTTTCTGCAATATCAGTTCATCTCTGCTTTTGAGGTCCTCCCTACAGAAAAAAAAAAAGTCATCTCTTCCTGTGTGTGCATAAAAGAGACATCAGTGACATACTAAATTAATACAAAAGGGACTTTCAAATGCAGACACTATCCAACACCAACACCAAGCATAAAACTGTCTTCACTGAAATATTGGATCAATTACTTGATGTCAAGTAATATTATTGAATTAGATATTTGTCTCTCTTCACATAAAAGGTCAGATTACTGTATTGTACAAAGGAATAAATTTAATAATTTCCTACCAATAAAATAAAACCCTGCCTTTAAAATGGTTTAAAAACTTGAACTTTAAAATGCAAGTTGTCTCCATAGCTATTTTCTATTTTCTCTGGACTGATAATTTATTTACTATTAAGATGAATGTCTATGAAAAACAACTATCTTGCAGAGCAGTACAGAAAACTCTGAAGCACTCCTTTGGTTGAAGGATAAAAATCTGAGCATTTGCATATTAAAAAAGAAGTTGTAAAACTTGGAAAATTATGGCTAAAAACCTTACATTCAGTCTTGCCACCTAAATGGAGCCTTGAAAGTCACAAAAATCCTTACAGACTTTCCCCAGCAATAATTTCTTGCACATTTTCTCTTTGCTCCCAAGATTTAGTCCTGCTAGTTCCCAAAGAATAGCAAAGGCTTTGGCACTGTCCTCAGACTACCAGGCACTAAGCAACATACCAGGGAATTGCAGGTAATGTTAAGATACAAGTTGGGGAGGAAAAAGAAAGAAATATAGAAAAAAAGGAGAAACTAAAAAGGGAAAGGTAGAAATTGAACCATGGAAAAGCATAAAAGGAGAGAATGAAATGTTTGGGAGCCATCAGCAGTCACCACCAGCTTCTAAAAGAGACTCCCATCATCACCCCTCACACCATCTTATGGAATCACCATTTATTTTGCACTGTTGTGTACCAAGCTCTGTATTTGATGTCTTGCATGCATCCTTTCACTTTATTCTTACAACAAGCCCCATGTGATAGACATTCCCACTTAAAATCATAGATTGATTTGTATATGAATGTCATTGGCAGCATTATTCATACTAAGCAAAAAGTGGAAACAACCCACTGTCCATCAACTGATTAAT
Organism: Lasiurus cinereus; assembly: GCA_011751065.1. Taxonomy (NCBI): domain Eukaryota; kingdom Metazoa; phylum Chordata; class Mammalia; order Chiroptera; family Vespertilionidae; genus Lasiurus; species Lasiurus cinereus. Next base: position 18,656,211 of record JAAGEH010000020.1, read on the forward strand.
GAATAAAAAAAAATTGGCATATCCATACAATGGAATGTTATTCAGCAATAAAATGTACTAATACATGCTACAGCATGGTTGAACCTTGAAAACATTATGCTAAGTGAAAGAAGCTCGTCACAAATGACCACATCTTGTATGATTCCATTTATGTGAACATTCCAGAATAGGCAAATCTATCAAAACAGAAATCAGATTAGTGGTTGTCTAAGGCCAGGGGTGGGAGGAGAATTGGGGAGTGACTGGTAATGGGTACAGAATTTCTTTTTTTTTCTTTTTTTTTATATATTTTATTGATTTTTCACAGAGAGAAAGGGAAAGGGATAGAAAGCCAGAAACATCGATGAGAGAAAGACATCAACCAGCCGCCTCCTGCACGCCCCCTACTGGGGATGTGCTCGCAACCAATGTACATGCCCTTGACCGGAATCGAACCTGGGACCTTCCAGTCCCCAGGCCGACGCTCTATCCACTGAGCCAAACCGGTTTCGGCCAGAGTTTCATTTTTTGGGTGATGAAAATGTCTTCACATGGGTTGTAGTGAAGGTTGCATAATCTGCACATATATTAAAACCACTGAATTATACACTTCAAATGGATGAAGTGCATAGTATGTGAATCATATCTTATTAAAGCTATTTTTTAAAATAATAGATTGACGATGCCAGTCACTCTTTGAGGAAAGAAATTCAACCTTGATTTGTTTAAGCATGACAACTGGCTCATTTCTGAGACATTTAAGAGACCCTAAAGTTACAGTGGAAAAAAACTTCCCACCTGGTCTGGGAGCCAGGGATCTGAGTTCTAATATTCTCCTGGTAATTTTGAATAAGCAAAATCTTGAAACATGGAGAGGCACAAAAATATGAGTTACTGAAGAAAATACCATGTGCTTACTGCTTTGTAGGTATCTTACCTTGTAAATTTCTCCCTTTCCTTCAATCACCAGCTAAGCACTAAGCATAAGTCTATCTACTTAACTCCTCTCCCATCCATTGCCTTTCTCCATTTTCACCACCCACTCACTGTCTTACCTTGGGCCTCTATCTAGATTACTGTAATTACTCCTAACAGGGTATTTCTGCCTCTACTCAGTGCCCCTTTTGTTCCCCCAGGCACACTGCTGCCAGAAATGATCTCTAAAATTAAGGTCTTAATCATCAGGGAAATGCAAATCAAAATCACAATGAAAAAGGGACAAACCAAAAAAACCTACAATGGAATAGCAATTTTCACCCATTAGAATGACTAGTGTCTAAAGAAAAAAGAAGAAACACCAACTGTTGATGAAGATGTGGAGAAATTGGAACCCTTGTGAACTGTAGGTGGAAATATAAATGAATGGTATAGCCACTGTGGAAAATAGTATGGTTATTCTTCAAAATATTAAACATAGAATTACCGTTTAATCCAGCCATTTCACTTCTAGGTACCCAAAAGAACTAAAAGCAGAGTTTCAAATAGATATTTGCACATCCAGGTTCATAACAGCATTATTTACATTGCTAAAATGTGGAAGCAATCCAAATGTCTGTTGATAGATGAATGGATAAGCAAAATGTGTGTATATGCATACACAAGATTCAGCATTACAAAGGAAATTCTGGCATTTGCTACAACATGGATGAACCTTGAGGACATTATGCTAAGTGAAATAAGCCAGCCACAAAAAAGCAAATACTGCATGATTCCACTAATATGAGATCAGACAGTACAGACAGTAGAATGGTAGTTACCAGGAAATAGGGGGAAGGAGAGAGGATAGAAATGGGCAATTATTATTTAATGGGTAGAGTTTCAATTTTGCAAAATGAAAAAAGTTCTGGTGATAGATGGTAGTGATAGTTGTACAATGATATCAATGTATTTAATGCCACTAAACTGTATACCTAAAAATGGTTAAGATGGTAAATTTTATGTTGTGCATGTTTTACCGCAATAAAAACATTCTAATTATTTTTTTTTAATTTTTAAATTAGAAAAAAATAATCTTAAGGCCCTAGCCTGTTTGACTAAGTGGATAGAGCATTGGCCTGTGCACTGAAAGATCCCAGGTTCAGTTCTGGTCAAGGGCACATGCCAGGGTTTCAGGCTCAATCCCCAGTAGGGGACACCAGCGGTCGGCAAACTGCAGCTCTCAAGCCACATGCGGCTCACGGTTTGTCGTTCTGTTAACTAATGAGTTTGCCGACCATAGGTTAGGGGCTTAATCACAAGGAACAATAGCCTGTAATTATTGGAATAGAGAGTCTACACCAATGAGAAACTCCTAATCCATTAGCAGTTACTCCTAATTCCTCCCTCCCCCCACCCACTAGTAACCACCAATCTATTTTCAGCCTCTATAAATTTTGCCTGTTCTGGACATTTCATCTCAATGAAATCAGCCAATACATGGACTTTTCTATCTGGCTTCTCTACTTAATATGTTTTTAAGGTTCATCCATGTTGAAGTATCTATTAGTACTTCATTCCTTGTTATGGCTAAATAATATTGCATTGTATGGATGCACCACAGTTTGTTTACCCACTGATCAGTTGGTGAACATTTGGGTTATTTCCTCCTTTTGGCTATTAATAATGCTGCTAAGAGCACTCATGTACAAGTTCTTATGTATTTTGTTTTTATATGGAAATATATGCTTTCAATTCTCTTGGGTATATACCTGGAAATAAAATTGTTGGCTCACATAGTAACCAAAATTTTGAGGAACTGCAAATCTATTTTCCAAAGTAGCTGCACCCTTATCAGCAATGTATAATGATTCTAATTTCTCCACATCTTCACCAACACTTATTTTCTACATTAATTTTACTGTTATTATTATTATAGCTATCCTAGTGGGTATGAAATGGTTTCTCATTGTGGTTTTGACTTATTTCCCTAAAGACTAATAATGTTGAGTACATTTTCGTGCTCTTATTGACCATTTGTATATTTAATTTAAAGAAATGTTCTTTGCTTATTTTTAAATTGGATTGTTTGTATTTTCATTGTTGGGTTAAAAGTTCTTTATATGTTTCTGTGCAAAAAAAATTAAAATTTTAAAGTTATCAAGATTGCATTAAAAATTTATAAAAGTCTCTATTAAGCAAAAAAGGGAGGATAGTAGGATAATATCATATAAGGAAAAATATCCTGTAAGTAAATTACATCTAGAAAATTTTTACTTTAGAAAATTAATTTTCATTTGTAATGCTAACAGCAAGACACCCATGAAAAACACACGTGTCAAAATAAGCCAAGGAAAATTGTTAGGGCAAAAATAAAAAGGACCCCAAATAAGAAAAAGAAAAAAAGGACCCCAAGTCAATTTTATAGAAAAGACCCCTTTATTAACTTTAGGTCAAGAATATGTTTATATACTTTTAGAAAACAACTCCAAGACCAAGTGGATTCCTACAACAGAGAGGAATTAATAGCTCTGCTCCAACCACGAAGACAAGAGGAGAAACAGTCCAGAGATGGAAGACGCTGACAACGCCCTGCCATGCTAGCAGTCAGCAGCTGTGCTGACAGGTTGCCTAGGACCAAATCAGAGGATCAGACATGCATTACCACCATTTGTCCACCATCCAGATATCATTGCTGATGCGTACACATAAGGAACTGTTTGACATTGAAACTTGGACTCCGAACTGTTGGACATTGAAATTGAGACTCAAAGATTTTTTGTTCTTATAGGTTTATTTCTAATCTGCAGAGACAAGATGTTTTTAAAGAAAAAAATCAGGGGGGGGGGGCGGGAAACAGATGCAAAGGCAGGTAAGCACTGAACAGACTGTCATGCTATAGCGGGAAGACAGGGGAAGTTCTTGGGGAGTGGGGGTTTTAAGAGATCAACCGAAGGACTTGTATGCATGTATATAAGCATAACCAATGGATACAAGACACCGGGGGTATGGCAGGTGAGGACATGTACTGGGGGGTAGAGAAGGCCGGCGGGGAGGTCAATGGAGCGGAAAAAAAGGAGACATATGTACTACTATTTGTAATCTTTAAACAATAAAAAAAGGAAAAAAAATAATAGCCAACCCTGAAATAAAACTTGGTATATGCAAAAATAAGTAAATAAAAAGGAAATGCATTAGGTAAAAAAAAAAAAAAAGTTCTTTATATGTTCTAGATATTATATATATCCTTATCAGATATAAGATTTGCAAATGTTTTCTCCCATCCTATTGGTTGTCTTCTCATTTTCTTACTAGTGTCCTTTGATGTAGAGAAGTTTAGTTTTTTAATTTTGAAAGTTTAGGCCTGGCTGATATGGCTCAGTTGGTTGCACCAAAAGGTTGCTGATTTGATTCCTGGTCAGGGCACATACCTGGTTTTGGCCTGATCCCCCCTTAGGGCATGCAGGGGGCAGCGAATGGTGTTTCTTTCTCTCTCCCTCTCCCTTTTTCTCTCCCTCTCCCTTTCTCTCTCTAAAAACAAAAACAAAAAAAATAGCCCCCCAAAAAAAACTGGTGTGGCTCAGTGGTTGAGCATCCACCTATGAATCAGGAGGTCACAGTTTGATTCTGATCAGGGAACATGCCTGGGTTGCAGGCTCAATCCCCAGTAGCGGACATGCAGGAAGCAGCCAATCAGTGATTCTCTCTCATCATCCATGTTTCTATCTCTTTCCCCAGTCCCTTCCTCTCTGAAATCAATAAAAATATATTAAAATAAAAATTAAAAGTTCAATTTACCTGTTTTTCTTTTTGTTGCTTATGCTTTGGATGTCATACATATTTAAGAAATCATTGTCTACTCCACCATCATGAAGATTACACCTGTTTCCTGCTAAGAGTTTTAAAGCTTTGCAAAATGCCATTTTATTAAATTATGTTTTGGTTTATGTAAGATAACTATCATGTCAAAGATTCCTTCGTATAAGGATTACCAAAGAAAATAAATACAGTTTAGTTTCAACTTCTGTAGCATAATGGATTATAATGTAAATCATTCTTACTGGAATCAGATCCTGGATTCATCTAAGAAGCTTCTTCAGAGAATCTGTGTACCCTGACTGAAAAAGAGTATAACCAGCTGGGTAAGTAAGTTGGTTAGAGTGTCCTCCCAATACACCAAGGTTACAACTGATTCAATCCCTGGTAACAGCACATAACAGTCAATCAATGAATGCAAAAATAAGTGGAATAAGAAATTTATGTTTCTGCCTGGTACTGGCACAAGAACAGACATATAAACCAATGGAACTGAACAGAGAAATCAGAAATTGACCCAAACCATCATTATGCACAATTAATATTTGAAAAAGAGGCAAGAGCATACAATGGAGCCAGGACAGTCTCTTCAATTAATGGTGTTGGGAAAATTGGACAGATACATGCAAAAACATTAAACTAGATCACCAACTTACACCATACACACACACAAAAAAAAAACTCAAAATGAGTAAAGGACTTAATGTAAGACAGAAAACCATAAAAATCTTAGAAGAATCCATAAGCAGCAAAATATCAGACATATGTCCTAGCAATATCTTTACCGATATAACACCTAGAGCAATGGAAACTAAGGAGAAAATAAACAAATAGGACTATATCAAAATAAAAAGCTTCTGCACAGCAAAAAAAAAACATCAACAAAACAAGAGGAAATCAAGATGACGGTATAGGGGAACATCTACACTGCTGCCTCACACAACAATTTCAAAATTATAACTAAAAGACAGAACAGACACCATCCAGAGCCACAGTAAAGCTGGCTGAGTGAAAATTCTACAACTAAAAGAAAGAGGTTCACGAAGACTCAGAGGAGCTGTAAAAAGCTGAGGTGTGGAACACACACAGAGAGAACAGGCAGCAGAGGGTTTGGCTGCTTCCTCTAGAAGGGAGACGGAAAATCTCAACTGCACTGAACCCCACTTCTGACTACACAGAACCCCAGTTCTGGACGAGACTCATACAGGGGAATTTGGACTGTTGTGAAAAGGAAGTAGTGCAGGGAAACTTAGGGGAGCCGCGAAAGACAGAGGTCTGAGGGCATGCGAAAGTGCACACACAGAGCACTGACTGCTGATTGTGCCACTGGCTTTCTCTAGTAAGAGGAAAACAGAACCTCCTAACAGCACTGAAATCCAGGTCCGACTACACTGAACCCCAGTTTCAGGTGAGACCCTGGAAACCCAGATTCACACAGGTCCCTAGAGCACATAGAAACTCAGAGGATCCGGAAAGGCAGAGGTCTAAAGGCGTGTGCATGTACGCACAGAGAGGGCTGCAGCGATTACTCAGGGGCTGTCGTGTATGGCAGGGCTGACGGGAAGCCAAGGCTCTCTATTCAACCCTGAGACCCCAGCACATCCAAGCCCAGCAAGTTCTCCAGGCGCAGACACAGCTGATCCTCACAACCAACTGGCTTGGAGGTCAATTCCCCCCAGTGATACCAACAACAATCAAGAATTAACTACAGCTGAAACCGGTTTGGCTCAGTGGATAGAGCTTTGGCCTATGGACTGAAGGGTCCCAGGTTCGATTCTGGTCAAGGGCATGTATCCTGGTTGCGGGCACATCCCCAGTGGGGGCTTGCAGGAGGTGGCTGATCGATGTCTCTCTCACCGATATTTCTAACTCTCTATCCCTCTCCCTTCCCCTCTGTAAAAAAACAATAAAATATATTTTTTAAAAAGAATTAACTACAATAAGACTGTACACACAGTCCATAAAGGGGTGCACCAAGGGTGTCCACCTCAGGTAACTGGGGAGGCCGAGCTACTGGGCCATATAGGACACCTACCACACAAAGCTACTCTACCAACTCAGAGAAGAAGTGAAATATGTGGAGACAAAAGAAACAGATTACAAAGGAAAGAAATGGAGGAAAATAAATGACTGGATATAGAGTTCAAAACCATGGTTATAAGTTTTTTAAGAATTTCCTAGAGCCAAAACCGGTTTGGCTCACTAGATAGAGTGTCAGCCTGCGGACTGAAAGGTCCCAGGTTCGATTTCAGTCAAGGGCATATATCCTGGGGGCATGCAGGAGGCAGCTGATCGATGTCACTCTCATCCATGTTTCTATCTCTCTATCCCTCTCCCTTCCTCTCTGTAAAAAAATCAATAAAATATATTTTAAAAAGAAAAAAGAATTTCTTAGAAAAGATGAATAAATTTAGTGAGATCCAAGAAGAGATGAAAAAAGGACCAACTAGAAATTAAACATACACTGACTGAAATATTTAAAAAATATTATACAGAGACCTAACAGCCGACTAGAGAAACGCAAGAATCAAGTCAAAGATTTGAAATACAAGAAGCAAGATACACTCAACTGGAAAAAAAAAGAACCCAAAAATGTGAAGATAGTATAAAGAGCTTCAAAGATAAGAAAAAGATAAAGCACTTCATCAGCACCAAACCAGTATTATATAAAATGTTGAAAGGTATTCTCTAAGAAAAGGAAGAAGAAAATAGTAAAGGTAAAAATTATGAACAACAAATACATATCTGGGAGAATTCAAGATGGCGGCATAGGTGAACACCTACACTGCTGCCTCGCACAACAATTTCAAAACTACAACTAAAAGACAGAACGGACATCATCCAGAACCACAGGAAAGCTGGCTGAGTGTAAGTTCTACAGCTAGAGGGAAGGAGAGGGGCTCACAGAGACCCAGAGGAGCTGCAAAAAGCTGAGGTGCGGAGAGGCTCGCACAGAGAGAGCGGGTGCCAGAGTGCCAGGCTGGCTTTCTTTGGCGGGAGGGAAGCGGAGACTAATTGAACCCCTTATCTTGCGACACTGAACCCCAGATCTAGCCGAAACTCATACGGGGTGAGTTTGGACTGTGAAAAGGAAACAGTGCACGGAAATTTAGGGGAGTCGCAAAAGAGGTCTGGTCACGCACGGCACTGAGCGGAGGACAGATTGCTGATTGTGCCGCTGGCTTTCGGGAGTGGGCGGGAGACAGAGCCTCCCAACTGTGCTACTTCTGACTTCACTAAGGCCCTGTTTCGGGCAAAACCCTGGAGATCTAGACTCGTGTGGTCCTGGTGCACAGGGGAGCTGGAAAGGCAGCAGTTAGAGGCACTGCGGGCATGCGCGCACAAGGACCTCTCCAGAGATTACCCAATCATGTGAGACTCAGGGGCCGTGGAGGGCGGGGCCGACTGGAAGGCAAGGCGGTCCCTTAAGCCCTGAGACTCCACCCATCCCAAGCTCAACAGAGGCTTCTTCGGTTTTTCAAGTCTGCTATCATAAGGCTGAATCCATTACAGAAGTTTCCACCGCATAGTGAAAATGCTGAGACAAGGGAAGGGATCACAAACAAAAGAAATGGAGGGAAAAAAACGACTGGATATAGGGTTCAAAACCACACTTATAAGGTTTTTCAAGAATATGCTAGAAAAGTTGGATAAACTTAGCGAGAGCCAAGAGGAGATGAAAAAGGACCAACTAGAGATGCAAAAGAGCCAACTAGAGATGATAAAGGTCCAACTAGAGATGAGAAAGGACCAACTAGAAATTAAACATACACTGACTGAAATAAAAAAAATATTATACAGAGTCCTAACAGCAGACTAGAGAAAGGCGAGAATCAAGTCAAAAATTTGAAATATAAAGAATCAGAAAATACTCAACTGGAAAAGCAAGAAGAGAAAAGAATCCAAAAATGTGAACATAATGTAAGGAGACTCTGGGACAGCTTCAAGCGTACCAACATCAGAATTGTGGGGGTGCCAGAAGAAGAGAGACAAGATATTGAAAACCTATTTAAAGAAATAATGACTGAAAACTTCCCACATCTGGTAAAAGAAATAGACTTACAAGTCCAGGAAGCACACAGAACCCCATATAAAAGGAATCCAAAGAGGACCACACCAAGACACATCATAATTAAAATGCCAAGAGCAAAAGACAAAGAGAGAATATTCAAAGCAGCAAGAGAAAAGCAGTTCATTACCTACAAGGGAGCACCCATACAACTGTCAGCTGATTTCTCAACAGAAACGATGCAGGCCAGACGGGAGTGGCAAGAAATATTCAACGTGATGAATAGCAAGAACCTACAACCAAGAATAATCTATCCGAGGAATC
>JAAGEH010000020.1:18675307-18696070 GCA_011751065.1 Lasiurus cinereus
GAACAACTCTATTCCAACAAATTGGACAACCTGCAAGAAATGGACATATTCCTAGAGAAATATAACCTTCAAAAACTCAATCAGGAAGAATCTAAACATCTCAATAGTCCAATAACTATGGAAGAAATTGAAGCAGTCATCAAAAAGCTTCCAGCAAACAAAAGCCCAGGACTAGATGGCTACATGGGAAAGTTTTACCAAACATTCAAGGAAGGATTAAAACCTATTCTCCTCAGACTATTCAAAAACATTCAAGAAGAAGGAACACTTGCAAACACCTTCTATGAAGCCAGCATCACCCTAATACCAAAACTAAATAAAGACTACACAATGGTAGAATTATATCTCTCATGAACATAGATGCCAAAATCCTCAAAAAAATTCTAGCAAACCGGATCCAGCAGTACATCAGAAAGATCATACACCATGACCAAGTAGGATTCATCCCAGGAATGCCAGGATGGTACAATATCCACAAATAAATAAATGTGATACATCACATAAACAAATTGAGAGATAAAAATCACATAGTCATATCAATTGATGTAGAGAAAGCATTTGACACAATCCAGCACCCTTTCTTGATAAAAACGCTCAGCAAAGTGGGAATAGAAGGATCATACCTTAACATCATAAAAGTCATATATGATAAACCCACAGCTAACATCATACTCAATGGGCAAAAACTAAAACCATTTCCCCTAAGAACAGGAACAAGACAGGGATGTCCACTCTCACCTCTCCTGTTTGACACAGTACTGAAAGTATTAGCCATTGCAATTAGACAAGAAGAAGAAATGAAAGGCATCCAAATTGGAAAAAAAGAAGTAATGCTGTCCTTATTTGTAAATGACATGATATTGTACATAAAAAACCCGAAGGACTCCATCCCAACACTAATTGACCTAATAAATGATTTTGGCAATGTAGCACGATACAAAATTAATGGCAAGAAATCTGTGGCATTTCTATACACTAATAGTGAAATTACAGAAAGAGAGACTCAAAAAGAAATCTCATTTACAATCGCACCAAAAAAATTAAGATACCTAGGAATAAACCTAACTAAGGGGGTAAAAGACCTATATATAGAAAATTATAGGACACTGAAAAAAGAGATAGAGGAAGATGTAAACAGATGGAAGAGCATAGCATGTTCATGGATTGGGAGAATCAACATCATTAAAATGTCCATACTACCCAAAGCAATCTATAGATTCAATGCACTACCCATTAAAATACGAACGACATATTTCACAGACCTAGAAAGAACTCTCCAAAAATTCATCTGGAACAAAAAAAGACCGCGAATAGCCACAGCAATCCTGAGAAAGAAGAATAAAGTAGGTGGGATCTCAATACCAGATTTCAAGCTATATTACAAAGCAACTGTTCTCAAACAGCCTGATCCTGGCACAAGAACAGACATATAAACCAATGGAATAGAATAGAGAATCCAGATATCCACGCAAACCACTATGCTCAATTAATATTTGACAAAGGAGGAATGAACATACAATGGAGCCAAGATAGCCTCTTCAATAAATGGTGTTGGGAAAATTGGACAGATACATGCAAAAAAATGAAACTAGACCACCAACTTACACCAAATACAAAAATAAACTCAAAATGGATACAGGACTTAAACATTAGACGGGAAACCATAAAAATACTAGAGGAATCCACAGGCAGCACAATCGCAGACATATGCTGAAAGAACTTCTTCATTGATACTGCTCCAAGGGCAATAGAAGCTAAAGAAAATATAAACAAATGGGACTACATCAAAATAAAAAGCTTTTGCACAGCCAAAGAAACCATCAACAAAACAACAAGAAAGCCCATCGTATGGGAGAACATATTTGCAAATGTTATCACTGATAAAGGTTTAATCTCCAAAATCTACAGCCAACTTATACAACTTAATAAAAGGAAGATAAATGATCCAATAAAAAAAATGGGCAATGGACCTAAATAGAACCTTTTTGAAAGACAACAGAAGGAAGGCCAAGAGACACATGAAAACATGTTCAAAGTCACTAATTATCTGAGAGATGCAAATCAAAATGACAATGCAATACCATCTTACACCTGTCAGAATGGCAATCATCAACAAATCAACAAACGACAAGTGTTGGCGAGGATGCGGAGAAAAGGATCCCTTGTGCACTGTTGGTGGGAATGCAGATTGGTGCAGCCACTGTGGAGAACAGTATGGAGTTTCCTCAAAAAACTAAAAATGGAACTCCTGTTTGACCCAGCAATCCCACTCTTTGGAATATATCCTAAGAAATTACAAACACCAATTAGAAAGGATTTATGCACCCCTATGTTCATAACAGCACAATTTACAATAGCTACAATTTGAAAACAGCCTAGGTGCCCATCAGGAGATGAGTAGATCAGAAAACTATGGTATATTTACACAATGGAATTCTATGCTGCCATTAAAAAGAAGGAATTCTTACCATTTGCAGCAACCTGGATGGAACTGGAGAGCCTTATGCTAAATGAAATAAGCCAGTCAATGAAGGAGAAACACCAAATGATCTCACTCATTTGTGGATAATAAAGAACATTATATACTGATGAACAAAAGGATAGACACAGAAGCAGTAAAGCATCAAACAGACTGTCAAATTACCGCAGGAAGGTTAAGGAGAGGTAGGGTAGATAAGAGATCAACCAAAGGACTTGTATGCATGCATATAAGCATAATCAATGAACACAAGACATTGGGAGGGTGGGGTATGCCTTGGGGGGGGACAATGGGGAGATATGTATACATGTAACATAATAAAAAAATAAAATTTTCTAGACATAATTTACTTACCAGATATTTTTCATTACATGATATTATCCTATTCTCCCCCCCCTTTTTTTGATTAAAATTTTTGGTAAAATTTAAAAATAATAATAATTTGCATACTTGCTCTGATTGGCTGGTGGGTATGGCTTGTGGGTGTAGTGGAGGTATGGTCAATTTGCATATTACTCTTTTATTATATAGGATAGATTGTCCTCCCACTAGAAACCATTAATGTGAAAAATAAAACAGAAAACTTTGCATAGAGTGGAATAATTCCATATTCACTAAGCCACAGTGAGACAGAGTATGTGAGTAGAAGAAAACTGTCCATTGAAAGACTAAAAATACTTTTTAAGATCTAAAATAAACCAATCCCAGTATCTAAACTTCCCAAGCCTCAGTCTTACCTCTATAATATGGAAATGATATAGTATTTACCTCATAGGTTATAAAAATTAGATATTATAATAATAGCATCTGTCATGCATAAATAAGCTCAACAAATATTAGCTCTTATTATTTTATCATTTTAAGTACATTTAAATTGTTTTATAGTAATTTTGTAACTAGCACATTTTCCTTGGGACCGTCTCTGTTCCCTCTTGCCTATGGCAGTGTATAAGTTCTGTGCAAGCAAATGAGCAAATAAAGATTTGAGCTAAAGAGCAATAGCCTTGGGAGAAATCATCAGGATTAGAGAGATAAACAGGAAATTAGAGTGAGTAAAGACCAAAAAATGTTTATTTTTCCATCTTTTGGGTGATACTCTAGCTACTAGTAAATAGGCACTGTGCCTTTTAAGAGCTAAGCACTTAACTTCCCCAAGATGTTTAACTGGGCATTTTTCTGATTATTTTCTTATACCAGGAAGGCAACATAATGTATTCCAAAGAATGAAAATTAAGAAATCTGTGTTTGGCTCTGACTCTGCCATTATCTGTGTGACCCTGTAGATTTGCCTCCTTTCTCTAACCCTTGATGTCCTATTTGAGGAAAGAAGGAAATAAAAGAGGGAGGGAGGGAAGAAGAGAGAGGGAGAGAGAAGGGAGATGCCCTTCGGATTCTGAAAGTCTGATGTTTGGGACTATGTTTAGAATTTCTTTTCATCTCTATTTGTAGCAAGCAGAATTATTCAAGCCAGTTTTCAAGCAATTTGAGTGTGCTAACCTTTGTGATAACAGTTCAATCACATTTGGCTTTGGTAAGTAATCCCCAGCCCAAAAAAAACAATCTTCCTTTCTTTGTTTGGCATCTCCACAAAATCCAAGCATTTATATATCTGGTTGGAAGGAAGGCTCCGTGCCAGACTAACAGATGGGCATAAATGTTGACTTCCCAAGGACGCTGAGGGAGATCAAAGGGGGGAAAGACTTACTGACTAAAAGTCTAGTAGGAAACACTGTTAGCCCAGAGCTCAGAGGGACTGTGTCAGCCCTGACCAGCCAAAGTTTTGGAAAGAAAATAGAAAGCTCCTACCATTTCACAACAAGCAAAAGGCAACCAAACTAATGTTTTAAATGTTTACCCTTGTCACTTGTCTCCAGGGATGAGGTTTGGGAGAGAGAAGTATGTGGACAATTCATTCACTCATTCAATGAAGATACTATATTGAGAACCTATGATATGCCAAGCATTATTCTAGGTGCTGGGAATACAGCAGTGAACAAAGTTACTGTATTCACAAAATTTATATTCTAGTGGGGAAAACAGGCAATGGGCAAATAAACAAGTGAGCAAGTAGGTGTACATGCATGCATAGGCAGAAATTGTGTGTACATGGGAATGCATACACCTGTGTATGTGTATGAATCAGTGGATTCGTGCTTTGGAAACAAAAGCAGAGGGGATGGGTGGAAGGAGTTGGGTACACGTTGCTATTTTAAATAGTGTGGTTCAAGAGGGCTTCCTTCATTAGATGACACAGAACTGAAAGATAAAGAGCATTCTAAGCATAAACAACAGTGTCAAAGAAGGCCTTGAGGTGAGAAAGTGAGTGTTGTATATGAGGAATAGTAAGGAAGCCAGCATGGAAATCAAGGTAAGAGTAGCAGAAAGTAAGTGTGATGGCGTGAGGGGAGGCACATTGCATAGGGCTTATAAGAAACTGTAGAACACTGTGAGACATTTTGGCTCTTATTCTGACCAAAATGGGAATCCGTTTAAAAATTTTGAACAGAAGAGACATATGATCTGATTTATATTTGAAAGTAATCTCTCAAGCTGCTGAGAATGTTCTGCAGAGGGGTGGTAGCAGAGACAACAGTCGGAAGTTCGTTGCAGTAATCCAAGAAGTGATGAGAGCTTAGTCAAGGGGCTTGGCTATGAAGGTAATGAGAAGGAACTGAATTCTGGATGTATTTTTAAAGGAAATTCCAGCAGGACTTGCTCATAGACGTAGTGTGTGAATGAGAAAAATCAAGTCAAGCATGATGACCAAGTTTTTGAGCAACTAGAAGAATGGCTATGGGAGGAACAAATTGGAAAGCGGTGAGGAGAATTACTCAGGAATTCATTTTCGACATGTTGTTTTTGCATTGCATATTGGCATCCAAGAAAAAATGAAAGATCCAGGCTGGGGAAGCAAATTTAGGAGTTTATGGCAATTATATATGGGATGAAAACCCATGAGATTGGATGAGGGCCCCTTGAGAATGAATGTAAAGAAGAGAAGCAGTCTGATGGGGTCACCAACATTAAGAGGACTGAAAGATAAAAAGGAAGCACCTAAGAAGAATGAGATGTAGCCAGTGGAGTAGGAGGAACATGAAAGAGAAGGTGCTCCAGAAGTCAAAAGAACAAAGAAGCCAATTACATCAAATGCTCCTGGTGGTCAGGATGAGGATTCGTGATTCATGCTCCAACACTGATAAACCTTAAACATTTATAGTAGTAAAAGAAGCCAATCACAAAAGGCCACATCTTATATAATTCCATTTGTATAAGTTGTCCAGAATACATAAATACATATAGTCAGAAAATAGATTAGTGATGATGAGAAGCTTTGGGAGGGAGAAATGGGGTATGATGTTTTTTGAGGGGGAAGTGACAAAAATGTTCAGGGACTAGAGCAGTGGTTCTCAACCTTTCTAATGCCATGACCCTTTTATATAGTTCCTCATTTTGTGGTGACTTCCAACCATAAAATTATTTTCGTTGTTACTTCCTAACTGTAATTTTGCTATTATTAATGAATCATAATGTAAATATCTGTGTTTTCTGATGGTCTTAGGTTCTACAGCAGCGGTTACTTCAAAACATGGATATTTACATTACCATTCATAATAGTAGCAAAATTACAGTTAGGAAGTAGCAATGAAAATAATTTTATGGTTGGAAGTTACCATAACATGAGGAACTGTATTAAAGGGTCATGGCATTAGAAAGATTCATAACCACTGGATTAGAGGGTACTGATAACTACACAACTTCATGAATAAATTTTTTTAAATGTATATTTTAGAAGAGTTAATATTGACCTACCCTGTGTTTGTCACAGTTCAGGCGACTCAATTGGTTGCTGTGATCCAGTGCATAGAAGGCTGCTGGTTCCATTCCTGGTCAGAGCACATGCCTGGGTTGCAGGTATTATTTATTAAAATATATTTCATTCTCAAAATTGAGATATTCGCTTTTTAAGTGTATATACATTTTTTGGGACACCTTGTACATTAGTTCATAATGATACTTGGAAAAAAAATCACAAAAAGTAACCCCAAATCAGATTAGGAGATGCTAAGGAACTGACACATTATTTTGAAACTAGTAAATAGAAGAATCAAGAATTTATCCTGCCTTTTCTGTATAAATTGTACCATTGGATATCCAAATAGTAGATACACATAAATTTTATTTCAAAAGGTATTCCATCTAATAATTGAAAAAGCAATGATATAATTCAAATATCACCATTTTGGAGCCCCTAATAAATTAATGGAAATAAACACTGATCATCAACAGCTATTAGCACCTCAAACAGACAAACAAGCAGATTTTTTAAGTGTCATAAGGGAGAACTCTCGACTAAGATGGCAGCATAGGTAATCATCTAAACTGCTGCCTCGCACAACAATTTCAAAACTACAACTAAAAGACAAAACGGATATCATCCAGAACCACAGGAAAGTTGGCTGAGTGGAAATTCTACAACTAGAAGGAAAGAGAGGGGTTCACGGAGACCCAGAGAAGCTGCCAAAAACTGAGGTATGGCGACGCGCGCACGGAGAGAGCAGGCGGCGGTGTGCCTGGCTGGCTTCCTCTGGCGGTAGGGAGAGAGAAACTCCCAACTGCACAGAACTCCTTATCCTACGGCATTGAATCCCAGCTCCAGGCAAGATTCATACAGGCTGGGTCTGGACTGTGAAAAGGGAAGAGTGCATGGAAATTTAGGGGAGCCGCGAAAGGGCAGAAGTTAGGGCTTGCAAACCAATGTGTGCAGAGAGGACTGACTACTGACTGTGCTGCTGGCTCTCTCTGGTGGGCGGGAGACAGAGCTTCCCAACTGTGCCACTTCTAACTGCATTGGACTCCAGTTTTGGGAGAGACCCTGGGGACCCAGACTCATACGGGTCCTGGACCGCAAAGCAACCTGAAAGGCAGAGGTCTAGAGGCACCCTCACATGCACACGGAAAAGGCTGCAGGGATTACAGATTACTGAGAGACACTTGAGACACAGGGGCCGGGTAGGGTGGGGCTGACTGGAAGCCAAGGCTGTCTCTGCTCAGCCCTGAGACTCTACCTCACCCAATCTGAACAGAGAGGCTTTCACAGTTTTGCAAGTCTTGCATCATAAGGCTGATTCCAGCACAGAAGTTCTCCTGGCATAGTGAAAATGCAGAAACAAAGGAACAGACCACAAATGAAAGAAATGGAGGAAAACAAATGACTGGATATAGAGTTCAAAACTACGCTTAAAAGGTTTTTCAAGAATTTCCTAGAAAAGATGGATAAATTTAGCGAGACACAAGAGAAAATGAAAAAGGACCAACTAGAAATTAAAAATACACTGACTGAAATAAAAAATATTATACAGAGACCTAACAGCAGACTAGAGGATGGCAAGAATCAAGTCAAAAATTTGAAATACAAAGAAGCAGAAAACACTCAACTAGAAAAGCAAGAAGAGAAAAGAATCTAAAAATGTGAAGATGGTGTAAGGAGCCTCTGGGACAACTTCAAGCATACCAACATCAGAATTATGGGGGTGCCAGAAGAAGAGAGAGAGCAGGATACTGAAAACCTATTTGAAGAAATAATGACTCAAAACTTCCCACATCTGGTGAAAGAAATAGACTTACAAGTCCAGGAAGCACACAGAACCCCAAATAAAAGGAATCCAGAGAGGACCACACCAAGACACATCATAATTAAAATGCCAAGAGCAAAAGAGAAAGAGAGAATATTAAAAGCAGCAAGAGAAAAACAGTTCATTACCTACAAGGGAGCACCCATACGACTGTCAGCTGATTTCTCAACAGAAACGATGCAGGCCAGATGGGAGTGGCAAGAAATATTCAACGTGATGAATAGCAAGAACCTACAACCAAGAATACTCTACCCAGCAAAGCTATCATTTAGAAGTGAATGGAAGATAAAGAGCTTCACAGAGAAGAAAAAGCTAAAGGAGTTCATCAACTCCAAACCAGTAGTATATGAAATGCTGAAAGGTACTCTTTAGGAAGAGGAAGAAGTAAAAGGTAAAGAGAAAAATCATGCCGAGACCGGTTTGGCTCAGTGGATAGAACGTTGGTCTGCGGACTGAAGGGTCCCAGGTTCAATTCCGGTCAAGGGCATGTACGTTGGTTGCGGGCACATCCCCAGTGGGGGGCCTGGAAGAGGCAGCTGATCGATGTCTCTCTCTCATCGATGTTTCTAAATCTCTGTCCCTATCCCTTCCTCTCTGTTAAAAAAAAAAAAATCAGTAAAAAAATATTAAAAAAAAAGAGAAAGAGAAAAATCATGAACAACAAATACATATCTATCAACAAGTGAATCTAAAAAGTGAATTAAATATCTGATGAACAGAATAAACTGGTGAATATAATAGAATCAGGAAAGTGGTGAGGAGGGTACAGTTAGAGACTAGACAATAATCATGTACCGATGGATGAGGATAATGTGGGGGGAGGTAAGGTAGAGGGAGGAGTGGGGCCGGGTGGAGGGGAGGTATAGGGGGAAAAAAGAGAAACAAATGTAATAATCTCAACAATAAAGATTTATTAAATTTAAAAAAAAAGTGTCATCAGGGAAGATCCTACTACTGCCTTTGAAGTAGTCCTGGCCCAACATCCCTAAAATCAAACCTGTATCTGATCAGCCCTCTAGATGCACCTACCAATTCTTAGGAAATACAGAGGGTAGAGAAACCTGTTCCACTACAACACAGGAGTGCAATCGGCAAAATCCAGACTATGAAAAACTAAAGGGAAAGCATCATGGTTTCTTCAATACCCAGATTAAAAGTGAGATGAAGAGACAGAGAGAACAGAAAACAAAAGCAACAAATGGACATTATTTAAATTCTGTTTCAAACACTGTTAAGAAAAAGTTGTGACATAGATGAGACAATTAGAAACTTCAAGACCAACTGGACAATTAATGATATTTAAAAATCATTAAATTTAAGGTGTTGGTCATGTACAAGGGTCTTTATTCTTTTTAATACACACTGAGATATTTACAGATAAAGAACATGATGTATGAAATTTACTTCAGAATATGAATAAGGAGACATAAATAAGGATATTGGTGAAGCAAAATTAGCATGACTGATCATTGTTAAAGCTGGGTGGGAAGCATCTGGTAGTTCATTCTACTATTCTCTCTAAGTTGTTACATCATTTTAAAATTCATCATCAAAAAAAAAAAAAGTTGAAAGACAGAATGGGAGGGAGAACCTGGGACCTATGGATGGTCTTTTAAAAAAAGCCAGTAAAGAGAAGCAGAAAGACACGGTAGCAGTTGGAAAAGAACTTGGGGGAGACACAGGGTTTTCCGAAAATGGCAGACATTCGTGAAGGTTTGTACTCTTATGAGAGCATGGTCCAGTAGAAGGGGAAAATATTTGGGAGAGGGCATAGTTGCTGGAGTGATGCTCTAGCGTAGGCATTAGGTAGTTACTTGCAAATAAATCCAGCATAATTCTCACACCCACATTATGCCAGGGGCACAGGTTTCTTAGCAAGAAAAACTGTCTCTGAATTGGTTCTAATAAAAGTACCTGCAGAAGTGAATCTGGGGTGTTTCCTCATCCTTGGAAAGCATCTTTCCGAAAATACCCTCCTTTCTATGACCAGGCCTGAAATCAGCCATAACTAGTCTTCATTCATAATAATCCTACATCTACACAACACTCTTTTCCCAAGGATCTTTTATTTTAATAAAAACAACTATTTTTAGTTTTAAAAAGAAAATAATAGCCAAAACCAGTTTGGCTCAGTGTATAGAGCGTCAGCCTGCAGACTGAAGGGTCTCGGGTTCGATTCTGGTCAGGGGCATGTGCCTTGGTTGCGGGCACATCCCCAGTGAGGGGTGTGCAGGAGGCAGCTGATCGATGTCTCTTTCTCTCATCGATGTTTCTGACTCTCTATCCCTCTCTCTTCCTCTCTGTGAAAAGTCAATAAAATATATTTTTAAATAATAAAAAAATAAAAGGAAAATAATAACAAAAGTAGCCCATAATTCCAATTCCCAGACATACCTGTTAATATTCTTAATATAACTAATAAAAAGTAGAAGCCTGCCTCCCCATTCTGAATTCTCTAACCAGTGTTTTATTTTTCTAGTAAAATAACAGTAGTAACACTACATATTATTAGCATATACAAAAATTTGAATAAAAATCTATACACAAAAAAGCACCATACTATAATTACTATTCTGCACCTCACTCTTCATATTTAATAATATATCTTGGCAATCTTTATCAACATATTTATTTTAATAGCCATGGTACATTTTTTAAATAAAAAACACTTTGCTCTCTATCATATTTTCATCTCATTGAAACTCATTGAGAACAGATGTCATTTTCAAACAACAAAACTGACTCAGGATGGGATTACATGACCTGTTCAAAGTGTCAAGAAGTTGAAAGCTGAGAAATATTAGAGGCTGGGTTCCTTTCACTCCCTGTGCCACAGCGCCTCCCAGTGGCGTTCAGGTAACATTTTCCACCCACAGCACCAGGGCTTCCATCTTCCCTATAGTCCACCAGTTCTCTGGAAATTTTTCATTTGAATTATTAAGATTATACCACACTGTAAATCAAGGATTTCTTTTAAAGTAACTTCTCTACTTTTTAAATAATTTTTATAATCATGGCATTTGGTTTTTAAATTATTAATAAAATGCTAAGAAGAATATCCTATGACGTAAAACATTATCAGCCTTTCATGTGGAAAGAGAAGGTAGAAATGCTCAGAGAATTTTCTTTTTGTCAATTTTTAAAATTTAGTCCAATGTTCTAAGCATTTTTAAATGTCTGTGGCCCTTAATCTTTTGGGGAAAACATGGACCTTTTTTGAAAATCTGGTGAAATCCTTTCCCGAGACAAAAGCACAGACATGCAAAATCTTGCTTTTAATCACAGGGCCTTCATAGAATTTCTAAAGACCACCCATACATCCTGGCAACAGTGTAGTTCAGTTGGCTGAGTGTCATCCCCTACACCAAAAGGTCACTGATTTGATCCCGATCAGGGCACATGCCCAGATTTCATCAGTAGGGGATGTGCAGAAGGTGGCAGATTAATTTTTCTCTCACACATGTATGTTTCCCTCTCTCCCCACTTTCTCTTCTCTCTAAAATCAATTTAAAAAAAAAAATTTGTAAAGACCATCCACAGGTCCCAGGTTAAAAATACCTGCCATAATGATTTCACCTCCCAATTTTGCTATGCCAAGTATACCTACAACATTTTAATCAGTGACACAACACGCTTTTAATTTGCTCTAACTTTTAACATATGTATGCAAAATCTTTTCAGCCTGACTGGTTATTTAGAGATAACTCAGCATAATCCTAATTATTGCAGACAATCTAAAAACTCTGAAATATTTTGTTTCAAATGTTTTTAAAAGAACAGAAATAAATTTAAATTTCCATTGAAAACAAGTTTTCAACACAAAAGATATTGAAATTAAGATTTGATGGAGATTATACTGTGATAACTTGATGTTTGGTCTTTATCTACATTGGAAACAAAACAAACCAAAAATCTAGGCTTTGGGTATGGAGGAGGGGAGTCAAGGGGATTAGAGGGTTCATCACAACATCAATTAATCATTAACCTCAGAAATATAATGAACCTCGGGGGCACAGAAAATTTAACCTTTGGTTTTTGGGCGGGCAAAAGCACTCCCTAAAGAAAATTCTTTCCTCTTCCATCCTCTACTTTATTTAGGGTATCTTTTTCTGAGTTATTTTAGGCCACCACCTTACTAAGGCTCAGGACGCAGTTAAAATGGAGTCTGAATAGCACACCATAATTAACAGTAAAGGACTGTGTCAATTTTCTCTTCACATAGTTACAACTATCTTAAATTTCCCTTTTTCACCAGGTGACCATCTAACTTTCCAGTTCAAAG
Organism: Lasiurus cinereus; assembly: GCA_011751065.1. Taxonomy (NCBI): domain Eukaryota; kingdom Metazoa; phylum Chordata; class Mammalia; order Chiroptera; family Vespertilionidae; genus Lasiurus; species Lasiurus cinereus. Next base: position 18,687,702 of record JAAGEH010000020.1, read on the forward strand.
TCTACTCTGATTAAGAGTTTAGTCAGCTTCATAAAACCTTAAAAGCTTATTTTCAAATATTTCAGACAAGTGACCCTTTTTATGACTATTTAAAGTGAGAAAAATGGAGGAGGGTGGTAACAATAACATCCTTTTCTCAGTCTAAAAGTGTCTCTATGGCTTTGTCCCCAACACCAATCCTAACCTCTTCTCCCAAAGGATAAATACCTTCTCCAATATAAACCCAATCCCTCCCTACTGCCTAGCTAAGAGTTAGAGCAAGGACTGGAAAACAGAGTCCCCCTGCAGACTTGGAAGATGATGACCTTGCTGTGCAGGAGATGGTTGTCCAGCAGAAGCAATTCCTCTGAGCCACCAAAGTCCTTCCCTTCCAGGGTTAATAGTAAATGTTAAAACAGATGGCTTTACTTTTCAGGGTTTGGGGGGATTTTTTTTGCCTTGGATTTGTTTCTCTGATTGGAAACATTGCCATTTGCTGTTATCATTCTTTTAAAAAATTATTAAATTTATTGGGGTGACATTGGAGCATTAGGACTTATAGGTGTGTATCTGATTCACTCTGAAATTACATTTAGCTTTTAAATGGGTGTTATTTATCTTGCTGGAGGGCCTGTGATTATGCAACCTCCCCTTTTCTTCAATTTCTAGGGTTAGGATAATTTCCAAAACCAGATTCTCCTCTCATAGTGGCTACTTGTCCAGTATGATGTTTCAGTTAATAGAGCATAGAGGTCATTTCTCCTCTCTGCTAGCAGAGAGCAGGTTTAACCAGCATATCTGTCCCATCTAATTGCACTACTATCTATATATATAAAAGGTTAACGTGCTAAGTGTCCAACCATCCAACCAGTCGCTATGACACACACTGACAACCAGAGGGCACACGCTCAACACAGAAGCTGCCATGACCCACACTAGCACCACAGACCTGGCACCCACAAAGCAATACTTGGCTTCTCCCAAGTGGGACACAGGCCCTGCCACCACCCCAGAGTGACACCTCACCAAATCACAGCCAATGCTGCCAAGACCCCATGGTGCAAAATGCAGCCCACAGCCCAGCCCAGCCTGAAAACAGTGGCTGTGGGCTCCAGGTAATGACATCATGTAGCCACGCCTGGCTTCCACTCCCTAGTGACTAGCCTCCTTGGAGTTTCTTTAGCCCAGTTTCTTTATAGCCAGATGCAAACATTTCACACTTTAACCAAATGTCTGTGAAGCGTTTTCCCATGCCTCATCTCGTTTGATCCTCACAGAAGTCTTGGAGTAGGTAGATAAGAGACTTGATAGAAACCTATTTTCTTTTCATTAGCCAGAAAATGGAGATTTAGAAAGTTTACCACAGAAACTTGACCCAATTGAAAAAAAAAAGTAAGAAATGGTGAACCTTGAAAATTACTACGTTTTCTCATTGTGCAGAATATAGTCAAACACTCCTAGTGTTAAATATTTTACCCTTTGTTCTCCCTGTGTGATTTACAATAATAATCTGCTTCGTGTTGATATTTACTGCTATGTTGCTGACAATTACCTGAAAGGGAAGTTAGGGTGCATCACTGGGCAGGAAAAAGTTTAGCTACATTAGAAAGCAAGTCTAATTAAGCAAATTTATTCTATATATTTAAAAAGTTAAGTTGACTCAAGCATGCACGATACATATAAAGCTCTCATTGTAACCAATGGCATGTGTGTTTCTATATGTCATTGTTGATCATGAATTTGGTTGGCACTTCTATTATAGAGAAAGGGCGAATAGCAATATAAAATATTTCTTCTAATTAATTTCCTTTCAGTGTGCACAAATCTGTGCACCAGGCCACTAGTAGGATTATACAGAAGGCCACCCAGGGATATATATGTAAAAAAAAAAAATTACTGTAGCTCTGTGCTAGACAGCTCACTGGGAAACTTCTGATTACCTAGCAGTACACACTTGTCCATGGCTAACAAATTAATGTATATGCCTAGAGTCAGCACTTTCCAGTCCTAAGTAGCTAACATGTGTCCCAGGGCTCTTCAGGGTTGTAGATGGCAATGTACCAAGAAGTGTACCACCATCCATTTCCCAGACAGAAATGAGGGTCTTTGGGTAGGTGGCTACCAGTGAAAAGGTAGAATTTGGTTTCCAAGAATGCTGACCCAAATTCCAGAGACAAGTATTTAAGCAAAGATACCACATTCTTCACATGCTGCCAGGAGCCAGACTGATAAAACAAAACTATCACTTAGGGCCTAGGAGGAGAGAACAGGACCTTATTATTAATTGAGCTTTTACTATATGTAAGGTGCTGTCTGTTAATTTGCCCACATTTCCTCAAGGTAGGTATTATTAATTAACCCTTTTTTTTTCAGATCCAGAGAAGTTAAATGACTTCTCCCAAGTGGTGGAGTGAAGATTAGAATTCTCGTTTGACTTTCTGATTTAGAATGCTCGGATGGTGGATGTCTTAAAGCTGTTGGTGAAGTGTAGCTTTAGCATAACACAGCAAAGGGGAGTAAAGAGAACATTTTTTCCAAAAGTGTTTTAAGAAATATAACTCAAGAATCTAACCTCAGAACAGTCTGGAGAAACCAAGATGGCGACATAGGTGAACACCTAAACTGCTGCCTCGCACAACAATTTCAAAACTACAACTAAAAGACAGAACGGACATCATCCAGAACCAGAGGAAAGCTGGCTGAGTGGAAAGTATACAACTAGAAGGAAAGAGAGGAACCCACGGAGACTCAGAGGAGCTGCACAAGCTGAGCAGGAGAAAGACAGAAGCTCCCAACTGCACTGAAATCCAGGTTGGACTGCACTGAACCCTAGTTTTGAGTGAGACATTGGGGACCCAGACTCACACAGGTCCCCCGAGCGCATGGAAACTCGGGAGCTGGAAATGCAGAGATCTGGAGGCGCACACACCTGCACACAGAGAGGGCTGCAGCGATTACCGAAGGACAATGAGAGCAAGGGCTGATGGGAAGCCAAGACGACTGTCTGCCCCACCCTGAGACTCCATGCCATCCAAGCCTAGCACAGAAGCTTGTGCAGTCTTGCAAGTCTTAAGGCGGACAGAGTCCAGCACAGAAGTTCTCCCGGCATAGACATAGCTGATCCTCACAACCAATTGGCTTGGAGGTCAGTTCTCTTCAGTGATACCAACAACAATCAAGACTTAACTACAATAAGGCTGTACACACAGTCCACAAAGGGGTGCACTAAGAGAGTCCACCTCAGGTAACTGGGGAGGTGGAGCTACTGGGCCATATAGGACACCTAGCACACAAAGCTACTCTACCAACTCAGGGAAGCAGTGAAAATGCAGAGACAAAGATACAGATCACAAATAAAAGAAATGGAGGAAAACAAACAACTGGATATAGAGTTCAAAACCACGGTTATAATGTTTTTCAAGAATTTCCTAGAAAAAATGGATAAATTTAGCAAGACCCAAGAGGAAATGAAAAAGGACCAACTAGAAATTAAACATACACTAACTTAAATAAAAATATTATACAAAACTAACAGCAAACTATAGAGGAACACAAGTCAAAGATTTGAAATACAAAGAAGCAGAAAACACTCAACTGGAAAAGAAAAAGGAAAAAAGAACCCAAAAATGTGAAGGTAGTGTAAGGAGCTTCTGGGACAACTTCAAGCGTACCAGCATCAGAATTATGGGGTTGCCAGAAGAAGAGAGAGAGCAAGATACTGAAAACCTATTTGAAGAAATAATGACTCAAAACTTTCCCCACCTGGTGGAAGAAATAGACTTCTAAATCCAGGAAGCAACAAAACCCCAAACAAAAGAAATCCAAAGAGGACCACATCAAGACACATCATAATTAAAATGCCAAGAGCAAAAGAGAAAGAGAGAATATTAAAAGCAGCAAGAGAAAGACAGTTAATTACCTACAAGGGAGCACCCATATGATTGTCAGCTTATTTCTCAACAGAAACGATGCAGGCCAGACGGGAGTGGCAAGAAATATTCAACGTGATGAATAGCAAGAACCTACAACCAAGATTACTCTACCCAGCAAAGCTATCATTCAGAATTAAAGGACAGATAAAGAGCTTCACAGATAAGAAAAAGCTAAAGGAATTCATCAATACCAAACTAGTATTATATGAAATGCTGAAAGGCACTCTTTAAGAAGAGGAAGAAGAAAAAGGCAAAGAGAAAAATTATGAACAACAAATACATATCTACCAACAAGTAAATCTAAAAATCAAGTGAATAAAAAATCTGATGAACAGAATAAACTGGTGAATATAATAGAATCAGGGGCATAGAAAGGGAGTGGACTGACAATTCTCAGGGGAAAAGGGTGACCGGGTGCAGGGAGAGACTGGACAAAAATCATACACCTATGGATGAGGACAATGGGGTGGGGTGTAAGAGCAAAGGGTGGGGTGGGAGCCATGTGGAGGGGAGCTATGGGAAGAAGAAAGACGAACAATTGTAATAATCTGAACAATAAATATTTATCTTTAAAAAAAAAAGAATCTAACCTCAAAGAATATCCATTATTTTCTCTCTAATAAAACATACAGAAAGATCCCTAGCCAGTTTGGCTCTGTGGATAGAGTGTTGGCCTGTGGACTGAAGGACCCAGGGTTCAGTTCCAGTCAAGAACATATCTTTCTCATATTGATGTTTCTCTCTGTGTGTCTCTCCTCTTCTCTTTTACTCTCTCTAAAATTCAAGGGAAAAATATCCTCAGGTGATAATTAACCAACAAAAAAAAACAAAAAAAACAGATAGAGAAGGGATTTGGCATCATCTCCTAACCTCTCAGCCTATCCTAACTCTATCTATCACCAAGGGTCAATCCAGTCCTGCCTCTCATAATGATTTCTCTGAGTGCCTCCATCTGAAACTCAGCCCTAGCTAACTACCATAAATTGCTTTAGGTTGCTAGTTTCCCTTCTTTTAACTTCCATTCCCACTTCTAATTACCTGATGGAAATTCTTATGAGCAGAAAAATGCTAAGGAAAAAAAAGTGAAGGAAGCAGGCTAAGTACCTATCGTGGATGCATCGATAAAGAAAATATGGTATATAGCCTTAGCTGGTTTGGTTCAGTGGATAGAGCATGGGCCTACGGACTGAAGTATCCCAGGTTCGATTCTAGTTAAGGACACACGCCCAGGTTGCAGGCTCAATCACCATTATGGGGTGTGCAGGAGGCAGCCAATCAATGATTCTCTTTCATCATTGATGTTTCCATCTCTCTCTCCCTCTCCCTTCTTCTCTGAAATCAATAAAAATATATTTTTTTTAAAAAGACAATATGGTATATGAATTAAATCTTATTCAGCCATAAAAGAGAAGGAAATCTTTTCATTTGTAACAACATAGGTAGACCTAGAGGTCCTTAAGTGAAATAAGACAGAGAAAGACAAATACTATATGATCTCACTTATAAGTGAAAAGAAAAAGAACTCATAAAGAAAACAGTTTGGGTCCATGTGGGCGCCCGCGCGGCGCGGTGCAGCGTGGGGTCGCCATGGCGGACGTGCAGCAGCTTCGGGTGCAGGAGGCGGTGGACTCCATGGTGAAGAGTCTGGAGAGAGAGAATATCCGGAAGATGCAGGGCGTCATGTTCAGGTGCAGCGCCGGCTGTTGTGAGGACAGCCAGGCGTCCATGCAGCAAGTACACCAGTGCATTGAGCGCTGCCACGCACCTCTGGCTCAAGCCCAGGCCCTGGTTACCAGCGAGTTGGAGAAGTTCCAGGACCGCCTGGCCCGGTGCACCATGCATTGCAACGACAAAGCCAAAGACTCAATAGATGCAGGGAGTCAAGAGCGTCAGGTGAAGCAGCAGCTGGAGAGTTGTGTGACCAAGTGTGTGGATGACCATATGCCCCTCATTCCAACCATGACCAAGAAGATGAAGGAGTCTCTCTCATCCATTCAGAAATAGAAGTCTTTGCCATTGGCCATGGAGGCTGAGGGCAGGAATCTATTTAAAATGAAGAATGCGAATTTTGAGCGCACTCGGAGGTCCCGGATCTGTCTCTTGCTTCAACAGTGTTTGGACGGAACAGACCCAGGGACGCCCGTCCTTCCAAGGCGCCGGCCACTCTCCTGCATCTCATCCAGTCACCACCTTCAGAACCACCTCCGGGACCAGCCAGCACACCGGCGTTTTTTCTGCCTTACCTCCTCATTGCTGAACAACCATGAGCTCCCAGATTCGCCAGAATTACTCCCCTGAGGTGGAGGCTGCGGTCAATCGCCTGATCAACCTGCATCTCCGGGCCTCCTACACCTACCTCGCTCTGGGCCACTCTTTCGACCGCGACGATGTGGCTCTGGAGGGTGTGGGCCACTTCTTCCGCGAGTTGTCGGAGAAGAAGCACGAGGGCGCGGAGCATTTCTTAAAGTTGCAAAACAAGCGAGGCGGCCGAGTTCTTTACCAGGACGTGCAGAAGCCTGCCCAGGATGACTGGACCAAAACTCAGGAAGCCATGGAAGCTGCCCTGGCCTTGGAGAAGAGCCTGAACCAGGCCCTTTTGGAGCTGCATGCCCTGGCTTCTACCCATGCAGACCCTCATGTCTGCGACTTCCTGGAGAACCACTTCCTGGATGAGGAGGTGAAACTGATCAAGAAGATGAGCGACCACCTGACTAACATCCGCAGGCTGGCCGGCCCCCAGGCTGGGCTGGGCGAGTATCTCTTCGAAAGGCTCACCCTCAAGCACGACTAGGAGCTTTTGGAGCCCAGAAACCTTTCAGAGACCTCTCCCCCTCTTCCCCCCCCTGCATCCCCCTGGTGTCTCTGGCTTTTACTCGAGCCTCTTCCCGAAACTACTAGCCATTCTTTTAACCGCCTTGGAGCCCTCTCCCATGCATTGGACCAAATGAAACAATAAAGCTTTTTGCAGCAAAAAAAAAAAAAAAGAAAGAAAGAAAGAAAGAAAAAAAAAGAATGCGAATTTTGGTCTTTTAAGCAGTGTAGGGATGAAGAAATTAAGAATGGCAGCAAGTTTAAGACATGTGTCACTTGCCTCTGGACACTGGTTCTTTTATGTTTTAATCCTAGAAAGTGAAATGGGGGAAAAAAAAAAAACTGGTGCTAAAGTTTGGGTCAGAGAGTTTTGAGAGCCTAAATTTTATGTGGCAAATGCTTATGCTGGCAGCAGGCATTTCCCTCAAACCCAGCCGGAGCCCTCTGCGGTACCAACTGACAGGATCCTCTAACCTGCCAGTGGTCTGGTGGAAGACGAGGAGAGGTGTTTCTGTTTGTTGCCAACCTCCTGTTTACCAGAAGCATTACCACACCATTTTCCATAAGCTGTGAAACAAAATCCATGAGGTCACTAATTTAGAAGTGGAAAAACAGTTTCTGAGTTTTGGTTTAGTTTGGTTTGGTTTGGTTTTATATACAAAGGTATAAAGTTCATTTAAGATGGGGAGTTGGGAGAGGTAGTTTGGATAAGATCTTGAAAAGGTTCCTTTGGATATCCGTTTCTGTCTTAGATATGGATATGCATTTTAATGCTCACACATTACACCTTTCAGCTCAGAAACCCTACAAAAACATGAGAGGCAGTGTCACACTGGATATGGAAGCAGACCTTTCTTCTCACTGGCTGCTGTGATGGGTCCTAAGCCTGTCTACAGCAGAATGACAGGACAATCTCTCCATGGTACTCTACCTTGAAGGGAAAGAGCGTTTTGATTGTACTGTATTCCAATATCAGAGAGGAACTGTTGCTGCTTCATTACGAGTTATGGAGTACTGGATTTGGGAAAAACCTGGTTTTCAAGAATGAAACCTGAATCCAGTATTGCTTTCTTCGCCAGCTCAAATAACAGAACCCTAATGAGACAATCTTTTGGCAACAGGAAGGTTAAGGGAGAAAAAAGAGGGGCAGCCCCCGATTACCAAATTCCACTTTTGCCGGGCCCTTTGCAACAAAATGACCCTACCCCAGCTCTGGAACCTTACTGTTTTGATAAGGAGCTTGTCTTTTTACCAACTTATTACTTGAAATAATAAAATAGCTTGTCTGTTTGCTGTTTCAAGACTGTGATATATTTTCCTAGTGGTCTGGTTTTAAAAAATAAATAAGGTTTAATTTAAAAAAAAAAAAAGAAAGAAAACAGTTTGGTGGTTGCCAGAGGTAGCTGGTGGGAGGTGGGTGAAATGGGTGAAGGTGGCCAAAGAATACAAACTTCCAGGTATAAAATTAATCATGGAGATGTAATGTGCAATATGATGACTATACTTAAAATATAATACCTGAGTATAGTTAATAATTGGAAGTTGCTAAGAAAGTAAATCTTGAGAGAAATCCAAGATGGCGGCATAGGTAAACACCTATACTGCTGCCTCGCACAACAATTTCAAAACTACAACTAAAAGACAGAA
>JAAGEH010000020.1:18701070-18954422 GCA_011751065.1 Lasiurus cinereus
AAAAAAAGAAAGTAAATCTTAAAAGTTCTCATCACAAGATAAAATTGTGACTATGTATGATAGATGTTAACTTATTGTAAAATCATTTCACAATTTATACAAATATTAAATCATTATGTCACACATCTGAAACTAAAAAATGCTATATGCCAATTATATCTCATTTAAAAAATTTAATTAAAGATCCTGGACATTCCACAGATTATATGACCAGTCCCCAGCCCCTGAGAGCATCATAGAGCCCAACCACCTTGGCCTTATTTGCCCCACCTGCAGAGACGGAGGGGGAGCCAGAAACATTTTCCCAAGTCCAGTCATGTAGGAGTGAATGTACTGAGCTGTTCAGCAGGGAAGGAATGAGAGACAAAGAAAGCCTGTGGCCAGCTCCAGGCAGAGAAAGCTCACTCACAAAATTAAGAGGTAAGCCAAGCATGAGTGGATTGCAAAAATGCTTCCCAAAATTTTATGGGCACCAACATTTTTATTTTTTCTTCCTTCCTTCACAACCCAGCCCCATTGTCTTACTAGCATAAAACTATCTTTCCTCTCTTCCTAAAACATCCACCTATGTGAAAGCTGCCAGTGAAATAGCTCATATAAAATGCATATTACCTGGGACTACCAGTGGTACACTAGCACTTATTTATCAGTGACTCCTTGCATGCCAAAGAGCTGAGATCCCAGATGAGTCCTAGGACAGTGAGGCAAGGTGGTCTTGTGGATGAGCACTGGCTCTTCCTATACAGAGGCAGGCTCTGTCTCTTTGTTTATTGCAGCACCCATTTCCCTCCAAATGAAACAAGGATAAACATCCTTGCTCTGTTCTGGGTTGAATATTAAAGGAGATAATATGTATGAATATTCAATGTTAGTGATAATTATTTCCATAGCAGTGATGGGGCTCAGAACTACCAAAATATGGCATCATGGCATATTTAATATTTTAATCTGTCAGGTGCAGAAAGGACTTTTGGACCTTCCCCTGAGGCCGGTCATAAAACCTTCATATGAGAGGTGCCTTTTCTCTACCCAAAGGAAAGGAGTATCCTCCTCAAGTTTCCCCAGTTGACTACTTAGTTTATACTCTTCGTCCTATCCCAATGGTCGACAAACTGTGGTTTGTTGACTAATGAGTTTGCCAACCACTGCGTAAGTCATCACCCTTATCCAGAAGTTTTGACTTAAAGACATTAGTACATTATTAAAATGTTTTTTATGTGGTTTTCCCTAAGGCAGTGGTCGGCAAACTTATTAGTCAACAGAGCTGCAAACTGCAGCTCTCAAGCCACAGTTTGCTGACCACTGTCCTATCCTATCTTTCCATGACTTCCCATTTTTCAGCAAGCCTATCATAAACACACTCAGGTTTAACCATTTCTTTGGGTCTTAATTTCCTTACAAAGGCTCCTGTATCATGTAAAACTTATATTAAATGAAGTTGCATGCTTTTTTCTTGTTAATCTTTGTCAGTTGAATGTCCAGACCAGCCACAAAATATAAGAGGGTTAAGGAAAACCTGTTCTTCCCCTATACCAAGGAACATATTAAAAACTCAAAGTGCCAGAAGTGTGGTGCTATGTCCTAACAATGTTCTGATGTAGTTTTCCAATGTTCTTATCCTGGAACTGTCAAGATTCTTTGCGTAATTGATTCTATGCCAAATTGAACTGCCAAAATATTTATTGAAAGAAATACTATTGAGTCCTCAAAGGATTGTTGTTTATCCTTTTGGTTTAAAGTGAAAAGTAAAGTATTTTAGTATGCATACATCTGATGGCGATTGTTTTCAATAAAACTAGATTCAAAAGCTGGGTAGTTGGTTAAAAGAAAGCTGGGTCTGTGTTTTCTTCAGCTTTTAAAATGCTGTTTTCTCCCAATCTACATCTCAGAGAACAGGCGATCATAAAACAGGAGGGCCACATCATGAGACTGCGCAGTCAGTCTTTGCTTTGTTCTGCTCAGTCTTACACACTACTAATAGCTCTAAAAAAAATAGATTTAATGAAACGATATGTCAGATAGATGAGAGCCTAATGCCTATTTTCATAAAAGTTTAGTTCTCATTTATTTCCCAATGTTAATACATTTACCCTCTGCCAGACTTAAGAATGACAAACTCATTGGCTTTGCCTTTGAAACCTATTTTGCCCCACCAGCCTCCAAGACAAAAATTTAAAAAAAAAAAAGCTGCTCCTTTTTTTAATTGTCAATGATACCTTTGAAAAAGGCCTTTCTAGCTCACACCAGGAAAGATCTATACTATTCAAAACTTTAAAAATCAGTCACCTTCTTCAAGGGAAAGAAAAGACTTCTTGCTTATTCTGTGAAGACACACCGAAATCTAACATTAAGATTACCCATTAGTTTGGTTCATTTGATGTATTTCTAGCAAGTGCAAGCTACATGGCTCATTTCTTTGGAATAATATGCCTTTCAACAGATCTCCTGGCTGCTTCGTATAGATGATGTACTGAAATCCTCAGGGTTTCACTGACTAAGTAATTTGAGATGTGTATTCACATATATTCTATTATACAGACTGAATGGGCATTCTTTCCTCCCAAGCCTTAGTTTTCAGTACATTACTTTAAGTGCAAGAAACTGTAGAAAGCAGAAAATGCCCGTATGGTAATGATTCACCTGAGTAATCACATTTCCATTACCTTTACTAAACCACAAGGCAATTTAGCTCAAAAACAAATAAATGGAAAGTTTGAAATGGTGTATATTCTCAGGTGTTTCATTATTGAAGGATAAAAAGCCTTCAATGGAAAAACGAAGATAGGAAAAGGGTCACTGAAAGAAAACAAACACCTTTCTCTATGAAAGCATCCATCAATACTTAGGAAATGCATGATATTTAGACATTTACAAGTAAAAAGACCCAATTTTCCCTAAATTCCTTAGAAGTAAGTTACATCTGTCACCAATTGTCCCACTAAGATTATTTTCCAGCATTAATTATTATATAAACACATTGTGCTTTAAAATATTCTAAACAAACAACACCAAAAACTTAGAACTGTCTGAAAGGTTAAAGAAACAAATACCGTTTTAAAACTAGATATAGTTTTTTAAGAAGTAACTTTGCCAGCTTTTGCTGCGGTAAGATTTCACATAAAAATAACTGCATCTTTAAAAAAGAGAAAAAGAAAAAAATACATTGTATTTTTCATACAATTTTACCAGAAAAAAACATTTATATTGCATAACATTTTTAATAATACTATCTTTTATTTTACTTTTTTTTCCCTTGAACTTAACCAGCAAGTAAGATAAAATTACAAATATACAAAATATACAAAATTAAATTCGATTTGGTTCACATTCTAACATTACCTTTCTACGCCATCTGCCTCTGGATTTTCAATGGAAAATCTTTTGGTTTGAAAATCTTCATTTTTGTCAAAAGACAGTTTCTAGAGCCTTGGAAAGTTGTCACACTAATAGAATTGTAAAATGAAATGGCACGGGGCAGCTAGGGAAGACACAGGAGAGTGGGTATTTTATTACATTTCTGTACCCGATCATTGTTTCTAGGAGGTAATCCATAAATTTTTAATCCTTCTAGTGTTCTTGAGCAAGGTAGAAAGGACCGTTCCTGACCTAGTCCAACCTCTTTTATCACATCAGTGGCAGTAATTTTATTGTGAAATTGGTTATTCTATTATCTTTTGGGTTAATGATTTTTAATGGCAAAATGTAATTTATATTATCTCTTTATATAATGAATATTGAGCTTCTCCTTCAAAGTCTAGAGCAGGTAATATTCCTTAAATTCAAGGCTATAGGCAATATACAGATAAGAAAATGCCTTTTCATATTGTGACAGTTAATCTCCATTAAATGATAGCATTTCAGTAATTCAGAGTGATCCTTAATGTATCCTTTTTTATATCAATTTCTATGTTATATGTACAATTGAGTAGGGGGAAATAGTATTTCTACTATGTGAGCCTTCAAGATAAATGAATTCAAGTTTACCAAAATAACATAAGCAATATCTGGACCACGTTTATGATTCCACAAGTCATATGATGAGCTCATTAATTTAATGTCAATTTTGCCTTAAATAGACCACAAATTGAGGAGCCAAATTAAGATAACATGTAAACAAACAAACAAAAGCAAAAAGCATTAAACTCTTTAAGTATGTAGCACTGGTTGTATCTCCTGTGGAAGGTTACAATGGCAATAAATAATTCATTCTTAAGGGTATTTTTGTGAAAATTCAAGCCATTGGAGGTCAACAACTTATTAATATGCTAGCTGGTGAACAATTAAATTTCAGGTTCAAGATAGCTAAAACTCATTAAATGAATTATGTTGTAAATGATTATGTACATTTTGCCAGACAAATAAGTATTAGTAAGTGAATATAACGATAAGACTAGAAGCAACTCACAACTGAAACTGGAAAGATACAGAAAAGAATCCACTAACAGAAAAGGTCAATAGGTTATCAGTATTTCTTACGTTTTCATATTAATCTGGAGAGTCAACAAAGAAGCTTTCAGTTTTCAGAGTTGACTCAGCAGGTAGATCCCTTTACTCACACTCTTGTTATTGTGTTGGTTTAAGAAGTACTTGTGTTATAATATGCCGAAGGGTAAAAGAAAGGCACAAAGAGAATATCTGTGGAAAAGCTCATGGAGAAGCACATTGTAAATGACAGCCTCCCTCTTTGGCTCAGTAGGTTACTTCATGATGCAATTACAAAATCAATCACCTAATGGTATAGGCAAAAATATTTTTGGTCTTCAGCCATTTTGTGACTCTGCAAATTTGTGATTATAACTGATTGTAAATGCAGAGCTCTGGCTGGAGTTCTTTTAAAATCTTGACTTATTGTCAAAGCACTAAGCAGTGTTCTGGTAAATCACTTGCCTAATTTTAATTCTACTTCAGAAGATGGAAGGTTTGTTGCTGACTTTCTATACAAGGGTTTATTGCTGACTTTCTACTAGTAAGTAACCTGCAACAGTGCAATTAGCTAAAATAGGCTGGACTGAGGTAACGGAACGACTCCAAAGTACGTAATCCTTTAAGCTCAACAGAGTCCATCTATCATTCACATAATAATGTGAGAAGCATGCCCTGATCCACAGGTAGTTCTCCTCCATGTGGTGATTCAGGGTCCCAGCACTTTCTGTCCTGTGACTGCCATTCCTTGTGGCCTCACAGTTGCCTGCACCCAGCCACAAAGCGGGGAAAGAATAAACAGGAGCAAAGGACTCCTTTAAACCTTGGCCTGGAGAAAGCGAATACCATTTCTAATAACATTCCACTGGCCAGAAGAGGATTGTAGAGCCATACCTAACTGAAACCCAGGGTCCTGAATTAATGTATGATTTTGATTTAACATATAGCCACAGCACTCACTTCAATTTCTCCACAGCATGTCCCAGACCTTTCCCTTACATTTGTGACTCACAGAGGCACCAAGAAACATGGCCAAGTCATAACTAATGGTCACAAGATATGAGTTTCTTTAAGCTAAAAATAGCATCATGTCCTAAATTGTGTTTCAGCTCTTGAGCCCTAAAGCAGCTCTTGACCACATCACAATTACTCTAAAGCTGACCTAAAGATCTGAGGTCATGACCATGGCCAGGTAGCACAGCTGGTCAGTGTTGTCCCATAACCCAAGATCCTAAATGTAACCCCTGGTCAGACAGCATACAAGAACCAACCAATGAATGCATAAATAAGTGGAACAAGTCAATGTTTCCCTGTTTCTCTTCCCCTCCCCCATAATTCTCTTTCTCTCTCTCTTTTTCCTCTCCCTTTCCTTCTCCCTCTCCCTCTTCTTTTCCTTCTCCCTCTGCCTTTCCCTTCCTCACAGTTGCCTGCACCGAGCCACAAAGCGGGGGAAAAATGTACAGGAGCAAAGGACTCTCTCTAAAACAAATAAATAAAAAAATTTTGCCCTAGCTGGTTTAACTCAGTGGATAGTGTCAGCCTGTAGATTGAAGGGTCACAGATTTTAATTTGGCCAAGGGCACATGCCTAGGTTGCAGGCTCAGTCTCCAATGGGGAGTGTGCAGGAAGTAGTTGATGGATGATTCTCTCTCATCATTAATGTTTCTATCTCTCCTTCTCCCTTACTCTCTGAAATCAATAAAAAATATATTTTTCAAAGTTTCCATTAAAAAATTGTTTTTAAAGACCTAAGGAAAAACAGAAACAAAACAAAGAGACCTGGGGGGGGGCCGGAGGGAGGGGGCCAGAAATAGATGTGAAATCACTATTTATTGCCCCAAACCTCTTACTCATGATGACTTATGATTTTTGTTCTATAAAAGCTTCTTGCCTAAGCCACTGGGGAGTCAAGTATTTTGGAGCACAAGCTCACCTATCCTCCAGATTGGCACCAATCCTAATAAACAAATTCTTTTCTCCACTGTAAACTCCTGCTCTTGCTTTGCTTTGGGTTTGTGCCTGAAGGCAGATGAACTCTTCGGTTTGGTAAGATAACTGAAAGTATCTTGGGATAAGAAGCCTAGCCTACCCATGTGCCTAAGGCCATTGAAAAAGACAGAAGGATTGTGGGTAAAATGCAAATAATCTCTGCTGCAGGCAAATCAACTAATCTTGTGCCTCTGTGCTTCTTCATTTATAAAGGGGTAACAGGCACCTACATTCATTTACCAATCTTGAGAGACTGTGAATATGTATACATAACATGAAGTGCTTTAAGTTCCAAGGATAAGCAGTGTATCAATTGAATAGATTGCTATTGTTTATGCTATTGCTATACTATTGTTAATTTGAAACATTGCATTAGATTAAGTAATAGTAAAAAACAGAACTTTCTAACAGAAAGCATTATCAAGAATGCTAGTTAGCCCTGTCAATGTGGCTCAGTGGTTGAGCATCAACCCATGAAACAGGAGGCCGCATGGTTCCATTCCTGGTCAGGGTACATGCCCCAGTTGCAGGTTCGGTCCCCAATAGTGGGTGTGCTGGGGACAGCCAATCAATGATTCTCTCTCATCACTGATGTTTCTATCTCTCTCTCCCTCTCCCTTCCTCTCTGAGATAATAAAAAAAAAAATCTACATTTAAAATAATAAAATATATATTTTTTAAAAAGAATGTTAGGGAAATGCAACCTTGGCTGGCATTAAAGAGAAGAACTAAATGATATTCTAATCCTACATTCTTTTTATTCTAGTTAAATTACTCCATGTGGGACAGCTATTTCTTTTTTCCTAGCTGAAAGGATTGAAACAGATCTGACAGACTAAACTAGTTTGCATATCAGAAGCATAAGTCTAGAAAACATCTAGCAACTTTTAAATACTTTCATAAGCCAAGCCAGCATGGTTCAGTGGTTGAGCATCTACCTATGAACCAGAAAATCGCAGTTCAACTCTCGGTCAGGGCACATGCCCAGATTTCAGGCTCGATCCCCCCTGTGGGACTTGCAAGAGGCAGACAATCAATGATTCTCTCTCATCATTGATGTTTCTCTCTCTCTCTCTCTCTCTCTCTCTCTCTCTCTTTCTCTTTCTCTTTCTGACTTCCTCTTTGAATTCAATAAATATATATATATATTTTTTAAAAACAAATAAATAAAGTACTTTCATAAAGTAACATGTTAAATACAGAGGTCTGAGACCTTTCTAGAGAAACTGAAAAATTACCATCCTAAGCATCTGGTAAGGACCAGATAATTAATTTTATAATAACTTTGCAACATTTTGGATAGTAATCATGTAAAATAAATATCAGCCCCAGAGGGTTTGGCTCAGTGGATAGAGCATTGGCCTGTTGACTGAAGGGTCCCAGGTATGATTCCAGTCAAGGGCACATACCTCAGTTGCAGGCTCCTTCCCCGGCCCTGGTAGGGGTGCATGCCAGAGGCAACCAATCAATGTGTTTCTCTCACATGTTTCTTTATCTTTCCTTTCACTATCTCTCTAAAAATCAATGGGAAAAATATTTTCCAGTGAGGGTTAAAATAAATATCAGCAGTGAAACAGCAGTACATGGATAATAAGTTTCACACACGTGTAGCCAGTATAATTTAAGAGTATGCCTGACAGAATGTTAGTAAGATACATGATTGAACTGAAAGCCAAGGCTAAAACATACTAATCCCAACTCAACAAATGAATCTTTATATGAACTTGGGAAAATGAGTTAACATGGTTTCTCTGCCTAAAAAAACCTGTAGTGATAAGCAGATTCGTCTAAAATATATCTTTAAAATCTGAGAGAGAAAGGAAGAGAGAAGAGAAAAAAACAGACATGGGGAAGGTTGCAAGATTGAAAAGTTGCTGAATGATTGTTCTGGGCTATACTAAAAACAATACATTTGCTTTAGGAGGCATAGAGCCTCAGAGTCAAAATATATTAATATAAGCAAATCAGGTATGGTTACTTGTTTAGCACTTATAACAAATGCTTTGTTAAATATGGATTTCAAATAACCATCCCTTCCCTCAGGTTTATGCAATAAAGAACATCCTAACATTCCAATTAATCCAATAAATAAGTATTAGGCTCTGCCTCTGTGCCAGGCACTGAGAATGTGATGGTCAACAAGACAGACATTATTCCGGTTTCATTAACAAGACAGAAAAAAACATAAGTAAATAAAATGATGACAACTTGCAGATAAGTGCTATGAAAAATGTGGGCAAAAGAGGGGCACTGTAATGAATCTAATCAAAAGTAATCACACAGGAAGAACCAAGATGGTGGCATAGGCGAACATTTGTACTCACTGCCTTCCACAACCACATCAAAATTAAAACTAAAATGCAGAACAACTATCATCCAGAACTGCTGGAAAGCTGGCTGAATGAAAGTAGTACTACAACTAAAGTAAAGAAGAAAGCACCCAAAGACTGGTAGGTGGTACAGAGGCACAAAACGGGCTGGTTAGGGCATCCATGTGTGCTATATTTTAATTGGTAGAGAGCCTGCCTCTCTGGAGACCTGCCAGAGGAATAAGCGGTCCCAGCCCCATACCAGATGCCCAGCCCAGGATCCCAAAGCTGGAAAAAAAGTTCCTATAGGCAATAAGAACTACAGCTATCCCTGACAGGTTTGGTTCAGTGGATAGAGCATAGGCCTGCGGACTGAAGGGTCCCAGGTTTGATTCTGGTCAAGAGCATGTACCTTGGTTGCAGGCACATCCCCAGTGGAGGGTGTGCAGGAGGCAGCTGATTGATGTTTCCCTCTCATCAATGTTTCTAATTCTCTATCCTCCCTTCTTCTCTATAAAAAAAATCAATAAAATAATAAAATAAAATAAACCTACTATAAAAACCAGTGTGGATTGGGGCTGAGTAACACACAGGCTACTGGAGACTGAGCTCCTCCTCTTAAAAGGCCAGCACCATGAACTGAATTTACAAGCTCCCGCTTGCTCTGAGCTCCAGTGCCGAGCAAGGTTCTTGGGGACCCAGACACATAAGAGGAGAAACTAAATAGTCTGGAATCAAGGCAGGAACTCAGTGGGGAGGGAGGAGGGGTTCTTCCAGATGGAGGTGCTTGCAGTGGTCATTGTTCCCATGCTGGGACCTTCCCAATGCAGGGCTGACTGGCAGCCATTGCTGTTAGCTCTGCTCTGGTGTTTCCCTGAGACCCTGCCCCAACCAATTTATAACCCCACACAAGCTGTGGGCAACCACTTTTGCATATGAATGGCCTATCCTTTTTCAGGTTAAAACCTATCGAACAATCTTCAGCTGGGTCAGGGAGCCCCAAATCTATCAAAAGAAGGCCTAAGACCAGGCACCACCAGCAGCCTGTCTTGCTTCATAGCTGGGCCCCATCTAGGTACTTCCAAACCCCATATAAAGAGAAGGAATCTGCAGATCTCTCTGTAGCTCCTGCTGGGTGGCCCCAAGCAGTGGCTGATTTTGCACATCCCTGGAGATCCAAGAGCCAGTGGTCAGTGTCAGACCATACCAGAATACAACTCTTCACATCCATAAGTAACACACTCAAGGGGCAGACTCAATAAGCATCAAAGCCCCACTGAAGCAAGTCCTGCCCCATAAAAGTGTCTCCTGCACAGCAGCTCTTCCATTGTAGACATATCTGATCCACACAGCCAACTGGCCTGGAGGTCAATTCTTCCCAGTGATACCAACAGCAATCAAGGCTCAACTACAACAAGACTGTACACACAGCCCTCAAAGGAGTGCAAAAAGAGTGTCCACCTCAGGTGATTGAGGAGGCTGAGCCACTGGGCCCTATAGGAGACCTACTACACAAGGCCACTCTATCAACTCAAGGAGACTTAGTAGCTCTACCCAATATATAGAAACAAACACACGAAAGCAGCCAAAATGTGGAGATGAAGAAACATGTCACAAATGAAAGAAATGGAAGAAAGCAAACTATTGGATATAGAGTTCAAAACCACAGTTATAAGGTTATTCAAGAATCTTCTAGAAACCTCTGAGGAATTTAGTGTGAGACCTTCAAGGATCTTAGTGAGAAATGCAAAAAAAAAAATGGAAAAGGACCAGTCAGAAATTAAAAATACACTGACTGAAATAAAGAATAATATACAGAGATTCAACAGTAGACTAGAGCAGTAGTCAGCAAACTCATTAGTCAATAGAGCCAAATATCAACAGTTCAATGATTGAAATTTCTTTTGAGAGCCAAATTTTTTAAACTTCTTCTAATGCCACTTCTTCAAAATAGACTCACCCAGGTATTGGTATTTTGTGGAAGAGCCACACTCAAGGGCTTGCAAGCTGCAGTTTACCAACCACATGACTAGAGGATCCCAAGAATCAAGTCAAAAATTTGAAATACGAGCCAAGACTGGATTGGCTCTATAGATAGCCTGAGGACTGAAAGATCCTAGGTTTGATTCCGGTCAGGGGCATGTACCTTGGTTGCAGGCACATACCCAGTGTTGGGTGTGCAGGAGGCAGCTGATCAATGTTTCTAACTCTCTATCTCTCTCCCTTCCTCTCTGTAAAAAAAGAAAAGAAAAAAAAAAGAAATAAGATTCCAAAAATATGAACATAGTGTAAGGAGCCTCTGGGACAACTTCAAGTGTACCAACATCTGAATTATGGGGGTGCCCGAAGAAGAGAGAGAGCAAGATACTGAAAACCTATTTGAAAAAATGACAGAAAACTTTCCCCACCTGGTGAAAAATACTTACAAGTCCAGAAAGCACAGAGAACCCCAAACAAGAGGAACACAAAGAGGACCACACCAAGACATAACATAATTAAAATGCCAGGGGCAAAAGACAAAGAGAGAATATTAAAAGCAGCAGGAGAAAAGCAGTTAGTTACCAACAAGGGAGTACTCATATGACTGTCATCTGATTTCTCAACAGAAACTATGCAGGCCAGAAGAGAGTGGCAAGAAATATTCAAAGTGATGAATAGCAAGAACCTACAACCAAGATTACTCTACCCAGAAAAGCTATCATTTAGAATTGAAGGTCAGGTAAGAAAAAGCTATGGCTCAGGAGACATTGCTTTCTGGCCTCTTGCTGTCTTTCCGTCTCCATTTTCTATGCTAAAGGAGTTCATCACCACCAAACCAGTGTCATATAAAATGTTGAAGGGTGTTCTTTAAGAAGAGGAAGAAGAAAAAGGTAAAGATAAAAAATATGAACAACAAAGTGGTGACAAATACATATCTGACAATTGAATCTAAAAATCAAACGAATAAAAAATCTGATGAACAGAATAAACTGGTGAATGGAATAGAATCAGGGGCAAGGAAATGGAACAGACTGATGATTCTCAAAGGGAAAGGGGTGTGAGGGGTGCAGGAAGAGATTACTCATATACATTATCTATAGACACAGACAATAGGGTGGTGAGGGCCTGGGGCAGGGTGGGAACCGGATGGAGGAAAGCTATGGGGGATAGGGGAGAAGGGATAGGGACCTCTGTAATAATTTCAATAATAAAGATTAATTTTTAAAAAAGTTATCACATAGGTGATGTGATCATAAATTACTAACTGGGCAGGTCAAGGTGAGTAGTGATGTCCCAGACCTATAACTTCTTCAGTAAAGAGTTTATTTGGGTGTCTGTTTGTTTGTTTGTTAAGGCTTTTAAGCAAGCCCTGTCTTGTGCATCTAGATTAATTCACCTTTGAAATGCCAGAAGTAATCCTCTTTTCCAGACCCCTCAAGGGAGCACATAATCTTGTTAAATATCCTGTAACTTACTTTCTTCCCTCTTCATATAATTTTCCTTAACTTCAAATGCATACCTATACAAGAAACAGCAAAATTATTATTCTCTGGAGCACTTAAGATCTTGCTTCCTATACTGTTGTCAGTTTTGCTCAAATAAATTCTTATGAAAATTCTCTCCAGATCTGAACATTCTTACTTGGACAAGAAAGTGAAGAAATGAGCTATTGGGTATCATTGGGATATCGGAGAGAAGAATGTTCCAGAAGAAGGAACGACAACTGCAAAGACCCTGAGACAAGACTCATTTGGCACTTGTGCAGGAATAGTAGGGAGGTTCTAGGGTAGAATCAGGTGGAATAACTGAAAAGTGATTCATAGAAAATGGAGATGGAAAGACAGCAGAAGGCCAGAGAGCAATGTCTCCTGAGCCATGGCAAGGTCTGGAGTTTGCACTAGAGAAATGGAAAGTCTGTGACTAACTGGTAAGATTACATAGCAGATAAGTATGAAATTAAAGCACTGATCTTCTGCCTTCTATTCTAGTGTCCTTTACCTTAGACCCCATGATTTTTTTTTAAATATATACTTTATTGATTTCTTACAGAGGAAGGGAGAGGGGTAGAGAGTTAGAAACATTGATGAGAGAGAGACATCTATTTGCCACCTCCTGCATGCCCCCTACTGGGGATGTGCCTGAAAGCAATGTATGTGCCCTTGACTGGAATCGAACCTGGGGCCTTTCAGTCCCCAGGTAGACGCTCTATCCACTGAGCCAAACCGGTTTCGGCAGACCCATGATTTTAAATGGCAAGTTTTATTTTCTACACAAAGCCATTCAGTGGGAGAGAGGTGAGGTTGGGTGATTAAAATTTAAATTTTTGTATTTTTAATTACTTGTATTTTTTAATTTTTTTAAATATATTTTTATTGATTTCAGAGAGGAAGGGAGAGAGAGATAGAAACATCAATGATGAGAGAGAATCATTGATTGGCTGCCTCTTTCTCGCCCCACACTGGGGATTAAGCCCAAAACCCAGGCATGTGCCCTGACAGGGAAGCAAACCATGACCCCTTGGTTCATAGGTCAATGCTCAACCACTGAGCCACACTGGCTGTCCTCTCTATTATTTTATAAATTAATATATATAATAAAATAAATATATATTTATTCACAGAAAAGGAGCCTTAAGGACAGGTTCAGGGGACTAACTGCTACGACCCATTGCTGGCCTGTGGGGTGTTCCTTAGATTCAAGAGATGCATATCTGTAGAGTAACAAAGTGGGGGAAGAGCAAGAGTGCTCCTGGGAGGGAGAGCGTTCAAATCTTTCCAGGATTTTAAAGGCTGAGCCTTTAGGAGAGCTGTTAGGGAAGGATCAAAAGAATATTCAGCTTTATGCTGATGTATCAAAATGAGATTTATTCTCTTAACTTTACCTGTACTACTTGGGTGTGTTTGGCAAATGGCACTAATTGGATTTCTGCTATCTTAAATTAGGGTAATTTAAGCTATTTTCCCTTTGGTTGGGGAGAAGTGTAAATAAACTCTTTACTTTTTTGTTGTTAATCCTCACCCAAGGATATTTTTTCCCACTGAGTTTTAGAGTGAGGGCAGAGAGATGTAGTGAAAGTGAGCAAGGAGGAGAGAGAATGAAAGATCAATGTGATTGAATACCTGTTGTGTGTGTTGGGAATCAAACCTGCAACCCAGGTATGTGCCCTTGATAGAGAATTGAAGCTGAGATTCAGGTGCCCTCTACCACTGAGCACTATGGGCCAGGGATAAACCATTTATTCCCTGGTTTAGGGAAAATAGGTAGGATTTACTAGATGATTGCAAACTCCTATATAACTATTTGTCTTAGTTTCCCTAATCTACTAATCTGGCCTTACTAGTTTATCTCTGCAGGAGTCCCTGGATTCTAATACAGATCCCCCCTGACAAGTGTGGAACTTTAACAGTGATTTCTCAACCAGCTTCATTAAATGAATCATCTGTCAAAAAAGGATGACCAGCCAAAACCTGTTTGGCTCAGTGGATAGAGCGTTGGCCTGGGGACTGAAAGGTCCCAGATTCGATTCCGGTCAAGGGCATGCACATTGGTTGCGGGCACATCCCCAGTAGGGGGCGTGCAGGAGGCGGCTGATCGATGTCTCTCTCTCATGGATGTTTCTAACTTTCTATCCCTCTCCCTTCCTCTCTGTGAAAAATCAATAAAATATTTAAAAAAAAAAAAAGGATGACCACATCTTCTTACATCACCATTAGACTGAAATGAAAGGAGCCCTGGCTTTTCTTCTCTGAATTCCTATTCATCCCTGAAAAACTAATTCAAACTTCACCTCCTCCATGAGGCCTTCCTAGTCTTTTCTGGCCAGGTGGAGTTGGTGATTCCATCAACCAGTGCAGTTTCTCCCAGAACCAGGAAGCTGTCTTAAATAGACTTTGAAGCTCCCAAGGAGCTACCAGTTTACAATCAGGAGTTCCATAAATACCTGCTTAATGAATACCGATTTCTTTGTTTGCATTCGTACATGCTTCTTGTGTGATTCTGAAAGGATGTAAGGCATGAAATCTCTTTCTATTAAAAAAATCATGCTGGGATGTAGTCATAAACCAGCAGTCACCAACCGGTGGTACTCGGACCACTCGTGGTCTGTGAGGTCTGAAAGGTTGGCGACCACTGGTCATAAACAATACAAATAGAATGGGGTTTTATTTATTTCAAAAATTTAAATTTCATTGATGTGGACAGAAAGTGGCCACATTATAAACCTGACAAGTTCAGGTGAAGTCTGCATAGCAACCTTGCAAACTCAGAACCCTAAAGTAATCACAAAAGGTGGTCTGAAATTAAAACTTTTTACCTAAAAGCAGTTCATGTTGTAGTCTAGCATCTTCCCTGATGAAGGTCAATGTTTACCGAACTACGCCTATCTGTTGTCTTGCATCTACTATAATATTTCTTTGAAATGGCAGGGTAACTTCTCTTTTTCTAGATCCTACAGAGCACCACCAGTGCACCAGGGCGGCAACCATAAATCCTCTCATTGTTATTGTTATCATGTTAATTGTTGACTGTAAATTGTCCTGTACACACCTATGTAAAATAAGTATGTCTATCTTTTTACTTTTTACCCAATCCCAGAGGTTTTTCGCACCTTCTGGCTTTACTTTCTCCCCTCCCTAATCTAGCACCAATGAATTTCAGGTAATCTACATAAACCTCTTCTGATTGTAATTTATAAATAAGGTGCAAAACTGGCATTCTCTGGAGCATTATCTCTATCCCCTGAGATTTTGCTTTGCAGCAATTATCAGTGTGGCTCAAGTAAAGTCACAAAAATTCTCGATAGGTTTTAATGATTTTCTTTGCTAACATTTACTTGGCATAGTTCGCAGGATTCCAATGCTCACCCAGGACTACCCTGCAGACCCGGACCTGTGCTAGGATCCAACGAAGGGCCCATTGAGTTTGCCAGCTCCCTGCCTATTGGGTGAACTTGGGTGAGTTCTCTTGGATCCAGGACCTTCCCTTGCTTGTGGTAGAGAGACTTTATTTGAGCTGTATTTTTAAATCCTGGAGGTTAAGGGTTAACAAAACACAGGCTAAAAAGTGAGACAGAAAAAAAATGGGTGGCTGGTTTTTAACTTTGGTTTTTCTTATTTTTGTTTTTATTTTTCATCCTCACACCAGGATATTTTTCCCATTGATTTTTAGACTGGAGAGGGGAGGAAAGGGAGAGAGAGAGACAGAGAGAGAGAGAGAGAGACAGAGAGAGACAGAGAGACAGAGAGAAACATTAATGTGGGGGAGATATAGCAATTGGTTGCCCCCAAATATCTTCAAAAGTTTGCTCAGAATGCAGATATATTGGAAAAAAATAACAACAAACTAAAATTGACATGGAAAGTATATCTCTAAGGCTGAAAACTCCCAACCCTAGCCCTCATTAATACTAATAGGAAGCCTTTACATGCAAGTAATTTACAGAAATGGGAAGATTTAACTAGAAATTATATCAACTTAAAATGGCCGAAACGGTTTGAGAATCCAAGATGGCGGCATAGGTAAACACCTACACTGCTGCCTCGCACAACAATTTCAAAACTACAACTAAAAGACAGAACGGACATCATCCAGAACCACAGGAAAGCTGGCGGAGTGTAAGTTCTACAGCTAGAAGGAAAGAGAGGGGCTCACGGAGACCCAGAGGAGCTGCAAAAAGCCGAGGTACGGAGACGCACGCGCTGAGAGAGCGGGTGCCGGAGTACCTGGCTGGCTTTCTCTGGCGGGAGGGAAACGGAGACTCCCAACAGCATTGAACCCCTTATTTTACGACACTAAACCCCAGATCCAGCGAAAATCATACGGGGGGAGTTTGGACTGTGAAAAGGGAGAGGTGCACGGAAATTTAGGGGAGTCCCAGAAGATCAGGTCTGGTCTCGAGCGCAGGACAGATTGCTGATTGTGCCGCTGGCTTTTGCGAGTGGGCGGGAGACAGACCCTCCGAACTGTGCCACTTCTGAGTCCACTAAGCCCCTGTTTCGGGCGAAACCCTGGGGACCTAGACTCATGTGGTCCTGGTGCGCAGGGGAGCTGGAAAGGCAGCGGTTAGAGGCACTGCGGGTGCGCGCGCCCACAAGGACCGCTCCAGCCATTACCCAGTCACGTGAGACTCAGGGGCCGTGGAGGGCGGGGCCGACTGGAAGGCAAGGCGGTCCCTTAAGCCCTGAGACTCCACCCCTCCCAAGCTCAACAGAGGCTTCTTCGGTTTTGCGTCTGGTATCATAAGGCTGAATCCAACACAGAAGTTTCCCTGGCATAGTGAAAATGCCGAAACAAGGGAAGGGATCACAAACAAAAGAAATGGAGGGGAAAAAAACGACTGGATATAGAGTTCAAAACCACGCTTATAAGATTTTCAAGAATATGCTAGAAAAATTCGATAAATTTAGTGAGACCCAAGAGGAGATGAAAAAGAATCAACTAGAAATTAAACATACACTGACTGAAATAAAAAATATTATACAGAGTCCTAACAGCAGACTAGAGAAAGGCAAGAATCAAGTAAAAAATTTGAAATACAAAGAAGCAGACAACATTCAACTGGAAAAGCAAGAAGAGAAAGGAATCCAAAAATGTGAACATAATGTAAGGAGCCTCTGGGACAGCTTTAAGCGTACCAACATCAGAATTGTGGGGGTGCCAGAAGAAGAGAGAGAGCAAGATACTGAAAACCTGTTTAAAGAAATAATGACTGAAAACTTCCCACGTCTGGTAAAAGAAATAGACTTACAAGTCCAGGAAGCACACAGAACCCCATATAAAAGGAATCCAAAAAGGACTATACCAAGACACATCATAATTAAAATACCAAGAGCAAAAGACAAAGAGAGAATATTAAAAGCAGCAAGAGAAAAACAGTTTATTACCTACAAGGGAGCACCCATACGACTGTCAGCTGATTTCTCAACAGAAACGATGCAGGCCAGAGAGGAGTGGCAAGAAATATTCAACATGATGAATAGCAAGAACCTACAACCAAGAATAATCTATCCAGCAAAGCTAACATTCAGAATTGAAGGGCAGATAAAGAGCTTCACAGATAAGAAAAAGCTAAAGGAGTTCATCAACTCCAAACTAGTATTATATGAAATGCTGAAAGGTACTCTTTTAGAAGAGGAAGAAGAAAAAGGTAAAAGCCAAAAAATTATGAACAACAAATACATATCTATCAACAAGTGAATCTAAAAATTAAGTGAATTAAAAATTTGATCAACAGAATAAACTGGTGAATATAATAGAATCAGGAGCACAGAAAGGGAGTGGACTGATAATTCTCAGGGGGGAAGGGGTGAGGGGTGTACAGGGAGAGACTGGACAAAAATCATACACCTATGGATGAAATCAATGGGAGGGAGCTAAGGGCAGAGGGAGGGGTGGGAGCTGGGTGGAGGGGTGCTATGGAGGGGAAAAAAGAGAAACAAATGTAATAATCTGAATAATAAAGATTTAATTTTAAAAAAAAGAATACTTATGCTTGCAAAAAAAAAATGGCTGAAACGCAGTTGTCATTGGGTGCCTAAATTAAATTTGTGCATGCAAAAATTGGGAAAATGCCAGCTCTAAAATTAAACTGAATGAATGGGAAGTGTATCTTGATTTGGAAATTAGAATCTTCTGAAGAGAGGACAGATAAATTCTTAAAGAAATTAATAACAAATTTTAGAGACTGTCTCTGAACTATTCTGAAGCTAATAACTACATCCCATTTTCTCCCTTCTGTAGCTCTTCCACTTTATCTTTTGCTCTCTGAGCTTCTTTGTCCAGACTTGCTCTTCCCCACCCTTCTTTCTTCCTCTTCTATCCCCTCCACTATTTGTTCCATACTGACTGAAGGAAAGATGAGAATAGGAATTCTAACACTTCCCTTTGGAGAAAAGCTGGTCTCAGCTAGAGAGGAACCAACAATTGTTCCCAATTTTCTCAGGGACCCTGATGTGTTTACAACAAAATTTAACTGTTAAAACATGTATGGCCTAACTGGTTTGGCTCAGTGAATAGAGAGTTGGCCCGTGGACTGAAGGTTCCCAGGTTCAATTC
This sequence comes from Lasiurus cinereus, assembly GCA_011751065.1. NCBI lineage: Eukaryota > Metazoa > Chordata > Mammalia > Chiroptera > Vespertilionidae > Lasiurus > Lasiurus cinereus. The sequence goes on from JAAGEH010000020.1 coordinate 18,719,823, forward strand.
AAGAGCATGTACCTTGGTTGCAGGCAGGCACATCCAAGTGCGTGTGTGGGTGGGGGGAGGGGGGGCAGGAGGCAGCTGATCAATGTTTCTAACCCTATTCTTCTCCCTTCTCTCTGTAAAAAATCAATAAAATATATTTTTAAAACAAACAAAAAATAACAACATGTAATTCTGGCTGTGAGAATAAACAAATCACCTTTTCTGTCGAAGAACAGTTTAGACAGCTGCCATTTGGACTACATGACTTGGCAGCTGCCATGTTGGCCACAAGGCTCACAGCTCCCCCCGGGGGCCACCACTTGAAACAGCAAAGGCCAACTCCTCCCTTTCAATTAGCCAATCATGAAAGACTGTGCACCTGAGCTCCAATCAAGAACAAGGGACAGATCACATGCATCAAAGATTATAAAAGGCTTCTAGACCATATGTGTGCACCCTTCTATGTAGAAGTAAAGATGTTTGCCTGGCTCCCAAGTATGTTTTATATTCTCCCAAAACCCCTGACTTGGGGGACTCACCTTATTTCTAACAATTTGGGAGTATGTCTGGGATACTGTCTGTCACCATAGGGAAAATGGACCCCTCTTCTGAGGTGGTGCACCCCACTGCCAAGTTGCAGCGGCCTCGGTGAGGAGGGACCGACTCCGAGCTTGAGCAATGCAGGAAGGGCCTAAAGAAGACCGGTGGAAATCAGGTAATCTCATACATGAGCCAAGGTGGGAAATAGAATGAGTACTACTTTGGTGATTGGGTGTCCTCAGAGGTCAGGCATATGTGACTGGGATGTGTATATCTTAGGTATTTTAAAATAAAATATTAATCTAAGTTTGCCCCATATGAAAAATCTAGAGGAGAGATTTGAATCTATTAGTTAAATATGTCTTATATTTTATTTGATATGCCCTTAAAATATAAATGTATTACTAATATGAGAAATGCTAAGTATTTAACTTGCCACCTAAAATTTGAGGCTTCTAAAAATTAAAAGTCAAAGTAAGATGGGAGAAATTATGTGGTTGTAAAAAATGCATAAAGTATAGAAATTCATTTTTGAGAAAAATAATTCTTGTACTTTCTCTGAAAAAAAATAGTTCAAAATATATTGTAATCTTTATGTGTAATATGTGTGGTAAAATTTCACCTAGGATATAATATTTTATTGGCCTGATTTTAAAAAGAGGATTAATTGGTCTGAACCAAATTTTTAATATTAAAACCGTTTTACATTTAATGTCTTTTAGAATAATTACAAAAAGTGTGTTGATAAATGTTAATCTAAGAAATGTTGGATGTTTACTTTTTTGGTAAATTATTGAAAATTAAAGTTTCTAAGAATGAAGAATTCTAATACATTTTTTTTAAACAAAGGTCTGTACAAATTGCTGATGGTGTGACAGAAAGAAAGAATATTGGAATGGAGATGCTTAATAGAAGGACTAAGGCATGGTTATGCATTCTGAAGTAAAAAGAAGGTGGTTATTTCTGGAAATTGTAAAATGTTTTTGAAAGTTGTGAGAATGTCTGTGGAAATTATAAAAAGTTTATAAAAAATGTTAAAAGGAAATTTATTAAATGATTAAATGATACAGGTCAGGACAGAGAAGGGAAACTGAAATATTAAAACAACAGTTTGCAACCATCTAAAAAACTCTGTCTTCCCTAAACCAAGGGCACTTAAGAGTCAATGATTTGCATTTTGCCTCCCTAAACAGAGAGTGAATAGCTTAAGCCAAAGTACTCAGGAAGACTGATGGGAGAACCAAGACCAGTTTGGCTCAGTGGATAGAGTGTTGGCTTGCGGACTGAAAGGTCCCAGGTTTGATTCCGGTTGGGGGCATGTGCCTTGCTTGCAGGCACATCTGCACTGTGGGGCGTGCAGGAGGCAGCTGATCGATCCCTCTCTCTCATTGATGTTTCTGACTTTCTATCTCTCTCCCTTCCTCTCTGTAAAAAATCAATAAAATATATTTAAATAAATAAAATAAAATAAATTGTTAAAAAAAAAAAAAAAGACTGATGGGAGAAATCCAAATAATGTCATTTGTTGTCCACACTCAAGAACAAATGAAGTTAGGAAATAAGCCTTATTTGGTTAGTTCTTTTCTAGTAAAATAATTATTTATTGTGTATTTCATAAAATGACCATCTTTTAATCATATGAATTGAAGTTTGCTGGCGTATGTTCCTGTCTAATACACTTTAATATATAAAATTTTGGTAAAATCAAGTTTGACAACCTTCCTAGAGTTTGCATTTTACCTAGAGTTTTTTTACCTAGAGTTGGCTGTAGGCAATTCCAATAGGCCCTAGAATGCCTCAAGATCTTCCTACAATGGAAACTAGAAACCAATTTCTTAAGAACTATGTACTGGTTAACTCTTCTACTTTAATCTCTCTCAGGTTAGAAGGCCTCCTGACCCAAGGCCCTCCTCTTGAGTTTCCAGTTTATCGCCATCAACCAGAAGACTACGTTTGTTCTAATCAAGATTTGGAAGGAAAGCAAGTTGGAACCCTTCTGGGAAGGACCTTACCTGTCTTGCTTACCACAGAGACTGCTGTTTGGACTGCAGAGCAAGGTTGGACTCCTCACACACAGGTTAAGGGCAGACACACCTCAACTTGAACAGCCATACCAGGACATATCCCCTTTAAAGTGATGCTAAAAACTGTGAGCTGTCTTAATAACCACCATGTACTGGGCTCTATTTGCTTAAGGAATCTGGAAAATTGCAGGGACTTACAATGTGGGCTGGATAAATGTGTACAATCTGGATCATGCTTACCCAGTTAAGTTATTGGTTATAGAGAATTTGAATGACTTGGATATTTCAGCCTTTAGGTCAAAAGATTGGCTAGGACTAGATTTCACAAGACAAGATCCCCTAGGCCACTGCCACCACCATGTAAATAGAAGTAGGATATAAGGGAACGAATGCTTGGGTGGAATGGATTAAATATTATGTACATGCCCTGAATAAAAACAGATGTTATGCTTTCGTGGCAGGAAGGCTAGAGACCCAAGCGATCCCATTCCCATTCGGTCGGACCTCAGACAGTTAACGGGATGGAATGTGTGCTTGCCTTATACCCAGAGGAAATCACCCGGGAAAACGCTTCCTGTAAGACTCTCACCCTGTTGTTCCCATTCAACGGAGGTAAAGAGCTAAGACCCCCCTCCCCCAAAAAAATCTGGCCTGTTCTCCAATGTAAACTATATTTCCTGTCTCTCAAGGAGGGGAAAAGTGCTCAGAGTTTATGAGAAACGTATCTGGATATATAAATGGTCAAGTATCCTCAGAAGCCCATTGTGCTGCACTGTTGGTACCCCGTGCTGATGTCTGGAATTGTGATGGGGGACCCTGACTTGTGGCCTTGCCCAGCAAATGGATTGGACCTTGCACTCTGATACAACTGGCTATCCTTTTCATGTTGGCATATGGTAAACCTTTTTCAATGGACAGGCAGACTAGAAAGAGGAAAGAGAGTCTAAGGATTTCTTTTGATCCCCATATATACACATTGGAATGTGTATATATGGGGATCAAACTCCTTGGTTCTAGGAGGAGTGCCAAGGAGTTTAAGGCTAGAAATCAGATTCCTGCAGGGTGTGAGTCTATCCTGTGTTGGTAGCCCACTGTGAACAAGAATGTGGTGGAGTATATTTTCTACAACCAGCACAGGCTCCTTAACTATACTCCAGACGCAGTTAAAGGGATAGTGAACAGCTAGATGCCAGCAGCAGGGGGCCCTAGGAGAACAGGCAGAAGAAGGAGGAAGATATGTAATGTTGGGGCCAGTGCTGTGCATTCATCCCTGACAACACAGCACATAGATGTCACTGAGACCCCACAGGCATCAGCAACTTCACGAGTGAGCTGGAGCCTGGGACCAATGATCCTTTCTCTGATGCACTAGAGCAATGGTCAGTAAACTCATTAGTCAACAGAGTGACAAACCGCGGCTCATCAGCCGGAGTTTGCCGACCACTGCACGAGAGCAATGGTGTCCACTTCACCCCTTTAATTAGGAGTTACAGTGATGGGATGTCACATCAACCCATGTCTTACCCAAGGGTTAACTGAAACCACACTGATCAAACAGAAAATTAGTCTCCTCCTAGACATAGCAAAGCATGAAAGTCAATGAATGTCAGCCAAGTTTGAAGACAAGTTTAAATAAAGAAAAGGGGGGAATTGTGAGTAAACAAATCATCTTTTCTGTCAAAGAATAGTTTAGACAGCTGCCATTTTGGACTGCATGACTTGGCAGCTGGCATGTTGGCCACATGGCTTACAGCTCCCCTAGGGGCCACCATCTTGAAACAGCAAAGGCCAACCCCTCCCTTTTAATTAGCCGATCACAAAAGACTGTGCGCCTGAGCTCCAAACAAGAGCAAGGGACAGGTCACGTGTGTCAGATTATAAAGCCAAGCAGTCCACCTGCTTGGTGTGTATGTGCTTCCAGACCATGTGTGTGCACTCTTCTATGTAGAAGTAAAGGTGTTTGCCTTGCTGCCTGGCTCCCGAGTATGTTTTGTATTCTATCAAAACCCCTGACTTGGGGGGCTCACTTTATTTCTAACACTGGCTATTCTAACCTATTCCAATTAATATACCAACTGGTTTCAGGGAGCAAAAGCAACAAAATTACTAAATAAGCTTCTCAAGAAAACTGTCCATTTTAAAGACTACAGGAAACTAAAACAGGATTTAGAAAAAGGAAACAAGGGTGTTTCCTCTTCTCACTGATCATTTGGGAGAAGTTCAAATTATCATACAAAGGGAAACCACTGAGGCCCCAGTATATACTGGGGCTACTTTATTTGTTGTTAACCACACCCAACTAATTGCCTTCTTCAGAGTAAAGCTTCTGTATAAATGACAGGAGTATTTAACTAATGTCTGTTTTTTAATCAAAACCTGTTTCCTTCCAACTAGAAATCAGTGATGCGCACATGCTTTTTACAGAAGAATATGTATTTAGAATTAAATGAACCAGATACTGAACCAAAGGGGGAAATTATTATTTTAAAGGAATCGCCTAAGAGGAAACTAATCTTGAGACTGAATTATTTGCTAATCATCTTTTCTTCATTCTTAACTTCCTTGAGAGCCTAAGAGACAGCTTAACAGCGTACCCACCCTACTCACAAGGGCCCAAAACATTCCAGACTTGCAGAGATGCCTTTAACTCTGGGATTGCTACATGTGTCTCTCTGGAAATGGGAAAGCAATCCACAGTGCCTTGAGAATCCCTTTTTGGGATACATACTCAACAACTGGGAGAATTTTTACTCTGAGTCCCTCAAGAAAAGGCTAATCTTTTGTAACACGGCCTGATCCCAATGTAAAGAGAGCAGTGGAGAAGTTTGGCCAGTTAATGACAACATTTTCTTGCAGCTAAGATCAGTTTTACCATTCCCAAGTAAAAATGAACAGAGGTTCCATTTATCTAAAAGTGTTATGGTTCTCAGAGGCGAAGCTAAACTATGTGCTGTCTGCAAACTAGAAAAATGTGCCCAAATGGCAAGAAACATTCCAAAAATTGGGTAAATGGATTTATCAGTCCCTTGTTGAGGTATTACTTTCCTTGTTTTATATATGCAATCTTTATAAGACTAAAGACTTAATTCCAGAATATCTAAAGCCCACCAAATCCTTTTACCTTCCCCAAACCTCCCCAGTTCATCTCAAGAGATCTATGGATAATTGGCTTTATGAAACCAAAGTCCCAGGACCTTTGAAATGCAAATATTTGGTCTTCACCAAGAACTCTTATCTGGGCCATTTTTAAAAACACAAATTTCTGGAAGGTTATTCTTATCAAAAAGGAAAAAAAGAACCTAAGCAAGCAACTTTTAATTATTTCAACTATTTATTTATGAATTAGTGAATATTTTTTCTTTCCTTTTTATTTTTTATAGTATTTTTTACTGATTTTTTACAGAGAGGAAGGGAGAGGGAAAGTTAGAAACATCGATGAGAAACATACATCAGCTGCCTCCTGCACACCCCCTACTGGGGATGTACCCGCAACCAAGGTACATGCCCGTGACCAGAATCAAACCTGGGACCTTTCAGTTCGCAGGCTGACGCTCTATCCACTGAGCCAGGGCCCTTTTTATTTTTTTAAACTAGTGAATTTCAATTAAAGTCATTGAATATCTAGATATTTTGAAATAATGTGTAATACTGAAACACTGATTGCTAAACAAGTCTTAAGGTCATCTGCTTTTGGTTTTTTATTGTCTAAAGTCTGTAAACTGGATTTGGAGCTGCTGATGTAGCCTTGTGCTTTGTTGAACATGTATTTCTTAAAAGTAAGAGTGTGTTTAAAATGTGCTCATAAACATCAATCTTAGGAATACTGGTTGTTTACTTTTGGTCATCATTGGAAATTGAGGTTTCTAAGAATTAAAAGTTCAAATTAAGGGGAGAACCAAGATGGCAGCATAGGTAAACACCTGTACTTATTGCCTCCCACAACCACATCAAAATTACAACTAAAATACATAGCAACTATCATCCAGAACCACAGGAAAGCTGGCTGAGTGGAAGTACTATAATTAGAGGTAGGAAGTATGAAGGCATGGAATGGGCTGGCACCCCAGTACGTTGTTTTAATCAGGAGGGAGATACAAGCTCCTGCTTTCTCTAAGCTCCAGTGCCTGGTGAGAGTCTGGGGAACCCAGACACTAATGGGGAGAAACTGGACTGTCTGGCACCAGGGCAGGAACACAGGGGTGGCTTTCTTCAGACAGAGGTGCTCCCAACTGGTCATTGTTCCTGTGCTGGGACCTCCCTGGTGCAGGGCTAACTGGCAACCATTGCTGTTTGCTTGCCCTGGAGATTCCCTGAGACCCCTACCCTACCCAAGCTGTGCACAGCGGCTTTTGCATATGAATGGTCTGTCCTTTCTCAGGCTAAAAACCTATCAAACAAGCTGCAGCTGGGTCTGGGAGCCTCAAACTTAAAAGGCCCAAGACCCAGCACCAGCACCTGTCCACCTTGCTTCACAGCTGGGCCTCATCTGGGCACTTCCAAGACTATAACAGATGACAACTCTTCACATCCATAAGCGAAACACTCAAGGGGCAGACTCAGTGAGCACCCCACTGAAGCAAAACTGCCAGTCTCTGGGGCATTAAGTTAATCCCCTGAGCTTTTGCTTCCCAGCAATTGTTAGTGGCTCTAATAAACTCGCACAAATTCTCTATAGGTTTGAATGTTTCTTACATTAACATTGGGCCATCTTTTCAATATGAGAAAATGTTTTTAACTGGAAAGGGTACGGAGGTGTGTGCACAGAGCTCTCTAGAGTCTCCATGCCTTTAGCTAGTACCTGACTCTTTAAAATGCTCAACAGTTGTTTGCTTAAAAGAAAAGAAAAAAAAAACAGCAAAACTTTTCAAAGCTTTAAATGATGCGCAGCACAAACATTTCCTTCAGAAAAATACCAAATCCTGTAGCCTGCGCGCTGGGCGGGCGCCCGCAGTGCCCTCTCTCCTCTCCAACCCGTGACCCCCCTCCCTCCTGCGCTGGGGCCTGAGGGCGAGCAGCAGGGACCCCCATCTTCTGTTGGTGGGTCATGTCAAGAGAGCAATATGAATGGGTAACAAAATGGTACGGAACAGTGGGACTCAGCAATTCTGCACAGGAAGTTTTGGGAGATGTTTACTGTAGTCTGCCTAAAATTGGGACAAAATTGGGCAAACAGCGCTTCCTGCGGTGGAATCTTGAGGCTTGTCGGTATGAGCTCGGTGTGAGCTTGGGGAGGTGTGAAAGCTCGTGAACTCCCCTCTGGCAGGAGGAGTCCACGAAATTGGCGGAGCGCTTGCGGAAGTTGCAGGACTTGTCCAGTCCTGTAGCGAAGAGGGTGGGCCGACCCAGATGACACGGAGTAACCCTCCAGCACTGGATAAATGAGTGAAGCCGCATATAAGAAATACGTAAAATCCACTGAGGAGTGAAAATGGAGCCCCCTAAATAAAGGTGTGTAAACCAAAACAAACAAAGAAAAATGCCAAATTGCTGACTGTGCTTCTAAACGGCGCGGGAGATTCCTCAGCGAGCTTCGTGCTGTCTCCCGGGCCCTCCCCCGGCCCCCGCGTCGGTCTCCAGCCTCGACGGGCAGGGGCTTGGCGAGAGCGCGCTCGCAGCCCGCAGCCTCGGTCCGGCGTCGGGCAGCGCCGTCGGCGGAACGGAAGCGCCTCGGGCCCGGCCGCCAGCTCCACCGTGTGGCCGCGCGCGCCAGCCCGGCTCTGGGGCCTCAGGACGCCGGAGCCCGGAGCCCGGAGCCGGGCGGCGGGCGCAGCGGAGCACGATCGCTACCGCACGGCCCAGCGGGAGGCTCAGCGGAGAGGCGGAAGTTGACGGCGCAAACTCTGCTGGGGGAACTTTGCTTCGATGGCACCTTCCTGTTCTCGACTCCGCCCCCTCCAGCGGGGCTCGGCTGGAGAATTCAAGATGGAGTCGCTGAGTCGAGCTGGGCAGGAGATGAGCCTAGCGGCTCTGAAGCAGCACGACCCCTACATCACCAGCATCGCAGACCTCACGGGCCAGGTTGCTCTGTACACCTTCTGCCCCAAGGCCAACCAGTGGGTGAGTGCCCGGCCCCGAGGCCCTCCGCCGGGCCGCCGCCTCTTAAAGGGGCCGCGCGACCGTCCTGGGGGGAGGTGACGCCGGAGCCCGGGGCGGCAGAGTCGAGGCCACGGACTGGAGAGCCTGACAGGCGCCTGAGGGGAGTCGGGGACTCGGGATTGGGAAAGAGGAGCTGGAGAAATAGGCCCAAGACACTTCCCGGGGGAAAGCCGACGGAGGGGAAGGTGGGAGGAGGGTCCGTGCCTGGGGGTCGGGTCCGGGAGGTGGGCGACCCGCCTTCCTTGCTGATGTGTTAGGGATAGGAGACCGGTGAGGTCAGAAAGATACTTGGAAGATTGAGGCTTATCGGATAAATGACATCTACATAATCAACGGAGTAAACGCTCCTCCTCCTCCCCGCAACGGACATGAATAAGAGCCCCCTTCGCAGAGGTCACTTGGATTTAAACACTGAAATACAGTTCGTTTCAGTTCCTGGCAGAGAGGTGTGCATAAGCTCCGCTTTTATCGAACGACATTAGATTTCCAGAGTTTTGGAAAATATTTCAAGGCACTTTGAAGGGCTTCCATGTTCATTAAATTCCCTTGAGGTCTTTGGGAAAGAGTGGCTGTAAGTGTGTCCCCTTCCAGCTGTGCTGCTCGTGATGGCCTCCCTGCCTGAACGCTCCCCTCAGACTAAATACTTTCTGGCTTTTTTTTCCCCCACTGGAGGGGGTCCGAAGAAGTTACATTCAGTCTGTTCACTGACTTGGTCCCTGTTTGAAGCTTCCTTCGTTGCTTTAATTACATAATTTTCTAGTAATTGGTCCTCCTTAATTAACGCATTCAACCATAGGTTTTATTTACACTTAGAACAATAATCCGTAAATGTTTGATGACTTGGATGTATAAATTACTGATATTCACACTTCAGTAAGAAATAATCCTCATACTAACAAAACAGTGAAAGATAATCATCATAGCACATTGTTTACAATATAATACAGGTATAAGTTACATGTAACCAGTAATTTTGTGAAAAGCATTTGGTATTTATAAAGTTAATTCAGATGAAGACAGTTGTCAAAATTATCTTGCTTTAGATCTTTAATTCACCTCTTGAAGAGGAGAACATATGGGAAGCCACAAAGAACAAAATTATAAATTTTTTTTTAAGTGTAACTATTCTAGAAAACATTGACTTAGTTTGTAATTGTTCTGAATAGTTTTTCTTTTCTTGGCCTAATTATAAGTTTGTGAAATATGGATTGCAGACAAATGTTAAAGACTTGGAATAACATTTGAAAGTCAAGAAGTAAAAGTTCCCTGGTGCATTTAGCTAAGACAATCAAGATAATTAATATTTTTTAAAAAAGAAGAAAAAATGGCCCTAACTGATTTGGGTTTGTGAATAGAGTGTCGGCCTTCGGGCTCAAGGGTCCCAAGGTTCGATTCTGGGTCAAGGGCATGTACCTTGGTTTCGGGCACATCCCCGGTACGGGGTGTGCAGGAGGCAGCTGATTAATGTTTCTCTCTCATTGATGTTTCTAACTCTCTCTCCCTTCCTCTCTGTAACAAATCAATAAAGTATATTTTTTTTAAAAGAAGAAAAAATGCTGCAGATTTTGGCATGTTGCCAAGTTGAGCATTGCATGTACATTAATACACATCAATAGCATAGAAAAGATACAAAATAAATTGCTGAATGTAGTTGGTGGAATGAGAGAGTTAACTTGACCTGTTCAAAAGTGATTAATTTTAAAATAAATCAATTATTTTAAACATGAAGTACTTCTTCTCCTTTGGAATATTTGGGATTGCATTATGGGGGGAAACTAATTGTTTAATTGTCTATTATAGGAGAAGACTGATATAGAAGGGACCTTATTTGTATATCGAAGGTAAGCTTTTTTTAAGAAAAAAGTACATATTTTTAAATATCATGGTAAAGTGTGTCACATGAAGTGGTTCAACCCTGTTGTACATTTATCTTTGGAACCTTCCTGCTTGACCCTTCAAGTACTCATTCATGAGAGTCTCAAGTTATGTTTCGTCTTTGAGCCTTCCTGTGATTCAGAACAAACAGAACTAAAACTTATTTAGGAGCCTGGCAAAGTCTTCTTAAACAGAAAACATTTTTTAATAATGAACAAGTCTTAAAACAGATGCCTTCCTCCCCACCCACATCCCTGTATTAAAAAAGATCAATAGTTGAAATAAATGTAGTACATATCCTTAGCTCCATAAAATCATATAGTTGAAAATGAGTCCTGCTGCTCTGTGGTTACTAAATGAGAGATTATCTTCTGTGACTCTAGTTCTGCCCCCTTTCCCACTTTCTTCCTAAAAGCTCTGGATTGTGTACAATGTCTTTTATAATGTGTATTTTTTAAAATATATTTTTATTGATTTTAGAGAGGAAAGGAGAGAGAAAGAGATACAGAAACATCAATGATGAGAGAAAATCATTGATCCCATGTACTGAATCACCCTGGAACGGAAGCAAAAGACATTTCTTACTGTAGGATTTGAGGCATTTTCTATCTAACTCGGGACTACTATGGAAAGACATCTTTGGTACAAGAAAAATCATTATTATATTGTCAGTCAAGTGATCCAGGCAGAGAGAAGTATTTAGGGAGAGTGGCAAGATGCTCACTCAGTGTTGCTGCAGTAGGAAGAGCAAGAGAGGCAAAGGAGATGAAGGGGGTAGAGGGGTACACAGACATTTCACCTAAGGCCTTGTGGCCACAATAATAAGGACTTTGGCCTTTACTCTAAGGGATTGAATCCTTGGAAGCTTCTGAGAGGAAGAGGGTTATGATCTGATTTTTTTGTTTACTATTGTAAATGCTAATATTGTGTAATGCGATAATATGTTCATTCTTAGAAATTGAAATAAAGACATAAATAACATTTTTGCACACTAACAGTGACTATAGATTATTATTTTTCTTCTATTAAATCTAAGGTCAGCTTCACCTTACCATGGTTTTACCATTGTGAATCGATTGAATATGCACAATCTTGTTGAACCAGTGAATAAAGATTTGGAATTTCAGCTCCATGAACCATTTCTTCTGTATAGAAATGCAAGCTGTGAGTATATCTCTTTGTGTTTTTTATTTTATTTTATTTTATTTTTTTACTGATTTCAGAGAAGAAGGGAGGAGGAGAGAGAAAAACATTAGTGATGAGAATCATTGACCAGCTGCTTCCTGCACACCCTTTACTGGGGATCCAGCCCCACAATCCCGGTATGGACTGTGATTTCCTGGTTCATAGGTCGATGCTCAACCACTAAGCACATTGGTCAGGCGAGTGTGTCTGTTTTATTATAGTTCATGTATTTACAATTCAAGTTGGGTGACTTTAGTTTCTATTAGCACATTAAAATTTGGAGTTTTAAGTTATAAAAAAGTTTGGTCTATATTCTTTTATAGTTATAAATCAGTCTCAGTAAGATCAAATCTTTTAAATTGGGCTTCTAAAATTAAAATACTTTTGTATATATAACTTATGTTATTTTGGTTAACTATACTATTTAATGTAATAGCATTACATTATATTCCCATTGTTTGAAAGTAAGTTTCACCTTTTGTTTTTCATGTGGCACTGAATTATTGACTGCTCGTGTCCCTGAGCAATAGGACTTAGTTTGAGAGACACAGGATGTGGACAGACTGATATTTCTGTCCACAAAGAAAGTACTATCTTTGCCCTGATAGTGGTATTTTTCAATCTGTTTGTTTAGTTGAGTGTCTGCTGTGTACAAGTGCTGGGCCAAATGGTGTTATACATTAATGTTGAGGATACAATATGTTGTGTAGGGTAGGCAGGCAATTAAGTCAATTGAGACTCAGAGTTGAGTGTTAGGTACTTGGAGAGTGAGAATAATAACCTTTTTTTTTTCTTTTTTTTTCTTTTTTTTTTTTTGCTTCATAGTCCAGGCCTTTCAGGCATTTTACAGACACTTAATGGTTGGATGTAGTCGGCAAAACTAGAATGGTCCATTCAAGATGTGTATTAAAAAGTGCATGGTTTCTGTATTTCAATATGGGTAATGAATGTATGAGGGTGGACAGAAGGTTATGCTGTAATTATCAGCATTGCTGGAGAGAAACATTGCTACTAACTTAAAAAGTAAGTTACCTCACTTGACGTGGAGGTATCTAGAACTGGGGGAATGTCTTCAGTACAAAATATAAAAAGCTACTAGAAATTATGCATCTTTTCATTTCCTGAATGAGAAACGGCAAGGTCTGTCTTGAAGCTAAATGCCCCAAATTCTTCTTCCTAACTCACTTAGATTAAAATAATTTTTAATAAATTATTTGAATTACCTCAGATTTTAATTTCTGTGGACATACTAGACATGCCTTTTAATAACTAATAGTTTGATAGATAGAGTTATTTTAGATGGCTCTTTTCTTTGTGCTGAAAATTCTGTTAAAGGGGAAATTCTGCAAAGGAATCACATCTAATTTTTTAAAAAACAAGAAATTGGTTTAATTCTGTTCTTACCTACCTGAAAACTTATCAGCAGGGCAAATTATCAGAGGCCCATGGACTCAGTTACCATTCAGTATAAGCCTCAAGTGAATGGCATTATATTTCTTTCACAAGTAAAGTTTCCTTTAAAGTTGAAAGTGCAACTTAACACACATATAACAAAACCATGATTAATCAAAAGTAACTAATCAGAGCTTTAGTTATCTGGAAATATTTCTATACCCATGTGTAGAAGAAATGAAGGCAAATTATAAGAAAGCAAGCGGGGCCCTAGCCAGTTTGGCTCAGTGGCTAGAGTGTCAGCCTGGGGACTGAAGGGTCCCAGGTTCAATTTTGGTCAAGGGCACATGCCCAGGTTGCAGGCTTGATCCCATTGTGAGGCGTGCAGGAGACAGCCAATCAATGATTCTCTCTCATCATTGATGTTTCTCTCTCTCTCTTCCTCTCCCTTCCTCTCTGAAATCAATAAAAATATTAAAAAAAAAAAAAAAGAAAGAAAGCTAATGTTAGATTTCTATTTTGTGAAAGTCTAGCAAATAAGTGTAATGGGGTCAGTATAAAAATACTATATTCGCCGAGACCAGTTTGGCTCAGTGGATAGAGCGTCGGCTTGCGGACTGAAAGGTCCCAGGTTCGATTCTGGTTGGGGGCATGTACCTTGCTTGCGGGCACATCTCCACTGTGGGGCGTGCAGGAGGCGGCTGATCGATGTCATCGATGTTTCTGACTTTCTATCTCTCTCCCTTCCTCTCTGTAAAAACTCAATAAAATATATATTTTTTTAAAATACTATATTCTATAACTTTAAATCCAGCATAATATCAGTATCATAGGTTAATTTGCTGTAGCGTTAAGATCTTAAATCATCAGTAGTGTTTATTAGCGTATTCTTGAGCAGAAAACTGTACCAATGCATTTTGTTTTAGAGATTTTCAACCAAAGAAATTGAAACAAAGGTTTTTCTAGTTAAACAGAAAATTCACTTAACCAGATCATTTCACTTCCCAGTTAATAAGGCTCTGAATCATCTCCTAACGGTCTTACAGTTTCTGAAAATGCTAATTAGAATTTCAAGAACACGTCAGCTTGTTTTCAGGCTAGAGAAAGGCCTGAAAAGGTCAAGTACAACACTGTGGGTATATTAGAAAGTCTAGAAAGGGAGCTTGGGGAATATTTAAAGGAATAGCTGTAACGAGGAGAAGTGACAGGATAGCATAAAGTGATCTGGGAGTGTTAAGGCCTCTTCAGTAGTATGTATCTTGTCTCTCTCATCTTAAAAGTAGAAGGTAGTCTTGTCAAGTCAGCAAACTGTTGAGTTGTTCAGGGATTTGTTCTTTAAATAAAAAGTTAATTAGTGTATGATTGTATGTATAGGTAATTACACCTGATTCTGTAGCTGCTCTTCTGTCATTTTCCTGTGGGAAATACCACCAAGACACTTGACCCATTTTACTCAAGTTACACCTTCAGATCCAGCTTCTTTTACTCAAGTCAGTTTTTAGAGTTAATGTAACTGAAAATTGAACTATAATTTTTTCTAATTTCAAATTGTTTTATTTCTTTGTTTATATATAATGCTCACCACCACCATCACACCCCCCAGAAAAAAGGTAAAAATATCACAAAGAAAATGCTAACCCTATTCAAGGACTTGGGTTTGGTCATTGTCTTGAATCTTTCAGAAGCAGTATGTTTTTATATACTGTGCAAAGGCCTTTTGGTAACCATAGGACTCCAGTGGGGCTGCAGTGAGAATTGGGGAGACTGCAGAATCTGCGGTTACTAAGCAAAAATGATATTCCAAGCACCTATTTCTGATTACTGACTTACAGATGAAACAAGGCCAAGAAAAGTTAAGAAATTTTCTCTAGTTACAAAGTTTATAAGTGATGGAGGCAGAATTCAAATCTAGGGCTATTGAGCTTCAAAGCCAAAGTTCTTTCTATTCCCCTGCAACAATGAAATTGCTTCATTAATCTACATCCTAGAGCAGCGGTTGCCAACCGTTGGTCCATGGACCATTAGTGGTCCATGAGGTGGGAAAGGTTGGTGACCACTGTCCTAGATCATAGCTGTCCAGTGGATCTCTGATGTTAGAAATGTTCTGTATCAATTCTGTCCCTTATATCCACCACCAGCCACATGTGACTGTTGGACATTTGAAATGTGGCTAGTGCAACAAAGGAAAATTTCTTTTTTTAGTTTATTTACTTGAATCAATTTGCATTTAAATATAGTGACTGCCATATTGGACAGTGGAAATCTAAAGCAGGAATCCATGTTCAACCACTTCCTTTTGTTGCCATACCTGAATTGAATAAGCACTTGCAAAACTTTGGATTAGATTTTTATGTTTCCATTTAGTCATTCCTTTTTAAAATTTATAAATGATTTCTAGATACAAAGATTGCAGAAGATATTCCTGGTTTTGCCATGGTAACACTCTTGGCATTGGATTTAGTTTGCAGACAAGAATTTTATTCTAGGCTTTGCCATTTTACCAATTGTAAATGTGGATAAATCACAGGACACTGTTCTGTCCTGCTTATCTGAAAAGGGCATCATATTAAGTGAAGGTACTTTGTCAAGCACTTACAAATATAAAATATTATAGACTGTGTCTCCATCTTGGACTCAAGCCAAATGATCTCATTAGTGGAAGGGTCATAAAGACTTTGATATTACCCAGGTTCTTTTATCACTTAGGCCTATAGAGTGCTTCTTCCCATTCCTTCCAATCTGCACCCTGACAAGCTGGGACTCTGCTTGTCTTTACAGATACTCTTTTCAGATGTTGTAGGGACCATTACTAGACAGCCTGAGCTATGACAAGTTGAAAATATAAATGTTTTAATGAATAAAAATATAAAATATATTAGATTTTGTTATATAATATAATAAAAGAGAAACATGCAAATTGACTCTACTTCCACTTTGCCTATAAGCCACACCCACAAGCCAGTCAGGAGCAAGTATGCAAATAAACCCAACCAAGATGGTGTGGCCACAGAGCGAGCAGGATGCTTGGGTTTCCCCAGTGATGAGGAAGCCAAGCTTCCTGTCTAGCCCTGGCCTCCGCTCAAGGCTACCAAGTTTCAACTGTAGGAGATAAATAAATCCCAACAAAAATGGCAGTAGTCACAGAGCTGAAGCAAGCAGGAGGCTTGGGTTGCCCCGACATTGGAGGAAGTCAAGCTTCCTCGCCAGCCCTGGCCTTTGCCCAAGGCTACAAAGTTTCAATTATTGAAGATAAATAAATTCCAGATACCAGGGCTTCCACTTGGGTCGTGGGGGATGTGGCTGGCCTGCAAACCCCCACAGGTCCCTCACTCAGGTTGTCCCACGCCCCAAGGGAAACCCCACTCTGATTCAGAACACCCTTTAGAACAAACCAGCCAAGCACTTATAAATATAAAATATTATAGACTATGCACCAGGCCTCTATAATTCCTATCTAATAAAAGAGTAATATGCAAATTGACCATCACTCCAACACACAAGATGGCTGCCTCCATGTGGACACAAGATGGCCAGCAGGGGAGGGCAAGTTGTGGGGAACAGGCCTGCAGGGGAGGGCAGTTTAGGGGCAATCAGGCTGGCAGGGGAGCAGTTAGGCATCAATCAGGCTGGCAGAGGAGTGGTTAGGGGGTGATCAGGCTGGCAGGCAGAAGCCGTTAGGGGCAATCAAGAAGGCAGGCAGGCGAGCAGTTGGGAGCCAGCAGTCCTGGATTGTGAGAGGGATGTTCAACTGCCCGTTTAGCCCCGATCCTACCTGGACATCCCTCAAGGGGTTCCAGATTAGAGAGGGTGCAGGCTGAGTTGAGGGACACACTCCCTGTGCATGAATTTCATGCACCAGGCCTGTAGTATAATATAAAGAAAAATGGGAAATCTTAGGACAAATTTTTAAAACTCAGAAGCATTTCAGTTACAGTGGACATACAGTATTATATTAGTCTCAGGTGTACAACATAGTGATTAGACTGTTATGTAAGTTATGAAATGATCACAATAAGTCTAGTACCCCTCTGAATGGTATTCATTTTTGTCAGAATACTGGAACACAACAATTTCCTGGCTAAAACTTTATATTGTAACTAGAGGCTCAGTGCACAAAATTTGTGCACAGGGAGTAGGGGAGTCCCTCAGCCTGGTGTGTGCCCTCGCTTCTTACTACCCACCTGCTCACTGCTCCTTACTGCTCTGCTCACAAGCGTTAGCGCTGCCACAGATGTGGGAGAGGCTCCTGCCACCGCCGCTGCACTCAACAGCCGTGAGCCTAGCTTCTGGCTGAGTGGCACTTCCCTGTGGGAGTGTACTAACCACCAGAGACCAGCTCCTGTATTGAGCATCTGCCCCCTGGTGGTCAGTGTGCATCATAGCAACTGGTCATTCTGGTCATTCTGTTGTGGTATGTTTTAATCTCCTTAAAAACCATTAATGAGAGTTCTTATCTATGATTAGTTTAAAAAAACAACATAGTTCCTTCGCTGTATGAACATGTGTATTACTACCAATCTAGATCTGTGTTCATTTGTAAACAGTCCATACTACCTGGATTATAAAATCATTCTTTGTAGACTCTGAACCTCTAGGAGTTCTGTGGCATAAGTAGGTCAAGGAAAGTATCCTTCAACTTCTGTCCAGAATAGCATAACAAAATCTTCCTACAAACATTTAGAAATGCTGTATTAAATATTAAATGCATAGTTTAGCCAAAAAGGAAATAGCGGACATTGCAGTGGGCTAGTATCAAAATGAAGACTGAAAGCTAAACTGGAAAGCCTGTGGCCTAACACTGGCTGCCAGCTGTTAAGGGTACTTGGAGATGGGGAGCTATACTTAATATAAGGACTCCTTTAAAATTATATGGGATCAGAAGACAAGACCTTGAATGCTAACAACGAGCAGAGTTGGAGTTGAGACCCACATACCAGCCAGGTCCCCTAATAAGTTACATAATAATAAAATAGAAAGAAATTGGCTCACCAATCTAAGGAGATTTATCTCTCAGTCTGGGCTGTGAGTCTCATGGGCACATGTCTCCCCTAAAAATAGTAACCATGAGACTCCTCTCATTCAGATTTGGAGTTTAAGTTATATCATTCATTTAGTGTAATTTCTTACCCAGGCCAAAATTAACGTACAGTTAATCCTCAACTGGTGATTCTAGAATACCTGGCCAAAGCAAATGCAAAACCCTTCTGGAGGGACACATCCTTAACCCAAATTGCCAACAGGTCTCATTGTTAAGTTTCATGGTCCAAAGTTACTACTAAATATACAAGGAAATAATTCACAGTCAGTGAGAGGTAGGATACAACAAACAACAGGATTGGCCAACCCTTCCCAAAAACTTTAGCTATTGAAATGATCGGCCCTGGCCAGTGTGGCTCAACTTGTCATAGCATTGTCCCATATATCAAAAGGCTTTGGGTTCAAATCTCCAGTCAGGGTGCGTTCGGGAGGCAACTGATCATTATTTCTCTCTCACATTGATGTTTCTCTCTCTACCTTCCTCTCTCTCTAAAATGAATGAAATGATCCAATAGAAACTTTAATGTCAGGTGTAGATTATAAAGTAAAATGACAGGTATATGTAAAAAATAACCAAGTACAACCTCTAGGAATAAAATTTTTAATTATTGAAATAAATTCTCTACCTGGACTCAACAATTGGAAAGAATATTAGGAAATTGGAGACATTGGAGGATAGTACATCCCACTGGAAAGAAATGAAAAATTTGATAGAGAAAATAGAATTGGAAAGTCTAAAGATGAGAGAGAAGAATTTCAGAATAATAAACTCTAGATCAGCAGGTCTCAACCTGTGGGTCGCGACCCCTTTGGGGGTCGAACGACCCTTTCACAGGGGTTGCCTAAACTATTGGAAAACACCTATTTCGCATGGTCTTAGGAACCAACAGACTGCTCCTTGGTGTAGCAAAGTGTAGCAATGTAGTTTACTGTTGTTATATGAAGACTGTTACCCATGCTACACCACGATTCAAGACAAAATTTCATTTATTTGTAATTAGAAATAAATATTTCATAATATATAATTACATATTGTTTTTGTGATTAATCACTATGCTTTAATTATGTTCAATTTGTAACAATGAAAATACATCCTGCATATCAGATATTTACATTACAGTTCATGACAGTAGCAAAATTACAGTTATGAAGTAGCAACAGAAATAATTTTATGGTTGGGCGTCACCACCACATGAGGAGCTGTCTTAAAGGGTCAAGGCATTAGGAAGGTTGAGAACCACTGCTCTAGATAGAGGTAGTATTTGAAGAGCTTGAGAATTTTCCAGAATCTATGAAAGATATAAATTTCAAGTGTAGGCAATAGAATAAGTCCCCAGGCATAATAAGTAGAAATAAATACAAACTTAACCACATGGTAAATCATCAAAGGTAAAGAGACAGCAGCAACCAAAGGCTGGCTGAGATTGATTATTTACCAAAGAGCAACACCTAGACAGCCTATTTAGTTGGAAGAGAAAGGAATATTTTCAAAGTATTGAAGGGAGGGGAATCAACCAACAATTTAGTAATTCCAGAGAACAAAATGGCCTTGGTTAAGAACATCACCCCGATATACCAACCAAGTTTGAAGGTTCAATCCCTAATCAGAGCACATGCAATTAATAATTAACCAATGAATGCATAATCGGAACAAAATCAGTGTTTCTCTCATCAAAAAAATTTTATTTAAAATAATAGAGAGAACAAAATACTTTTTTTAAACAAAACAGAACTTTTGTCTCCACCAAATCTGCAGAAGTCACTTCTAAAACAGTGCTGTCTAGTATGGTAGCATTTAGTCACATGTTGCTATTGGGCATTTTAAATGTGCCCAGTGGAACTGAATTTGTGATTGTATGTAATTTAAGTTGAATGGTGCAGTTATAAAGGCTATAGTTTAAAAGAAAAAAAGCTGAGCACAGGAATCGGAAATGAAATTTAAGAAACAATAATGAGCAATGAGAAGGAAGGAAGTCAAACAGTAACTGTATAAAGCAGTGATCTGCAGTTTGCCACTTTGTTGACTAATGAGTTTGCCGATCACTGGGATAGGGGCTTAATCACAAGGAACAACAACAGCCTGTAATTATTGGAATCGAGAGTCTAGGTCAGTGTTAGCAAACTCATTAGTCAACAGAGCGGCAAACTGCGGCTCGCGAGCCGCAGTTTGCCCACCTCTGGAAAGCAATAAAATCACTAGGTTGAATCGAGATAGAATAAAGGTGAAGTAAAAATACGAAATAACAACAACATAAAAGCTGTTCAAATCTAAAGCATACCAAAACTGAAGTGTGATAAATTGATTAATCAAAGACTTTTAAGTCAAACTATGTGTCTTCAAATGATTCAGGGTAACCACTGCATAATAAAAATAGGATGTCTTGACTTTTAAACCAGTACAAACCCAGATTGGAAAAAAGTAAATAGAAACCATGGGAAATGGCCCAAAATAAAATGGCTAAAATAAATAAATCAGTAATTGGAACAAATGTTAAGTGAACTAAACCTACCAGTTAAAAGACATTGGATAAAGATACAGAATTTGCCATTTATACTACTTTCTAAAATCTTAAAACTCAAAAACCTGGAAAAATTGAAAGGTGAAGGATAGAATGAGGTATGTCAGGCAACTATTAACCAACCAAATATGGTTGATATAGCTGTGTTAATCAGACATGATAGATTCTAAAATAAAAACATCAGGGATAAAATTTACCATGTAATGATAACAGGAATAATTACCTAGAAGACAAAACAATTCCAAACTGGTATGTACCTACTATATGTCAGAAATTCATGTGGAATGTTAAAAATATATAATTATAGTTGGATATTTTAACAGATTACCTTGGTAATTGACAGATAGACAACTCAGTAAGGTTATGTTATATTTAAACAGTACAGTTAAGCTTAATCTAATGGACATGTACAGGATCCTGCTTCCAGAAATTCAAGAATGTGCATTTTATTCCAAGTACATATTAGAATTTTACTAAAATTACTACATGTAGGCCACTCAGCCAGCCCAAGAAGTTAGAGAGGAAAAAGAGAAACCTGAGTTAAGTTGAAGGAAAATATAGATGAGTAGTAATTAGTGGAAAATGTAGAAATTTCAGTAGAAAGAATCCGCAAAATATTTTTTAAAAACTCTTCCTGGCCCTAATCGGATAGCTCAGTTGGTTAGAGCATTGTCCCATATGCCAAAGTTGTGAGTTTGATCCTTGGTTGGAGCACATATAAGGGCATAAATAAGTAGACAACAAATTGATGGTTCGTTCTCTCTCTCTCTTTCTCTCTCTCTCTCTCTCTCTCAAAATAAATTAAATTAAATAAACTCTCCCCTATAACATGATTGATCCAATAGCAACAAAGAGTGAGGGAGGTACAAGGCATATTAGGAATTTTAATATTGCAACTAAAGATAGAAAACATCTATTTTTTAAAACAGAAACCACTATGAAGACCTTTTTTCTGAAAGTTTAAAATTGGATTCCATGGACAGTTTCCTGGTGAAACTAGTGTAGTAATACTTAGGAATAAATAGATTAAATGAAGTCATGAACAAAAAATAAATAAATAATTGGATCAGTAGTTTAAAATCTCTCCCATCATAACGAGAAAATGCTGAGAGGAATATTTTGTTCAGTAAATGGTATTAGGACAGTTCTCCATATAGAGGCCAGCCTCTGAAAAAAACAGATACAGGATCTGTACATTTTTTACCTTATCATAGGACATGTATATCCACAAACCACATTTCTGTACTTCTATTTTCCACTATTCTTCAGCATTTGGCAAGCACCTGCTATAAACAGCATATCTCACTAATATGTTTCTCTGGAAAGTTGCTTTCCCTCTGTCAGGAGTCCCTTGATTTCCATTTCTGTGGGCACCTTTCAGAATGAAAGTGGTGATCTGGAATCTGTGTGTATGTAGCATATACTTACGACTTAATTATGAAATGTCCCAAGAATATTTTTGTAAAGTAGGTTCTCAGCAATTTTTTTAAAATCCAAAATGTGGTGTTTGAATTAATAAAAAAAATAAAAGCAAATAAAATTGGTGTTTTTGTTACAACTAAACAGTTTACAGTATAACTTGCTTAATTGAAAATATTAAGATAAAGGTTTTCGCTACTGTTAAGCTCTGTAAAATCAATTGTTATTTAATGATTTTCTTTGCAAGAAGTATTTCAGTATTGTCTTTTACTTTGCTTTTAAACAAACAAGATGATTATAACTGTTGTGTAATTAAAAAAAAAATTTTTAATGGGAGAGAGAAACATCAATTTGTTGTTCTACTTATTTATGCATTTGTTGGTTGATTCTTGTATGTCCCCTGACCCAGGATCAAACCCACAATCTTGGCGTATCAGGACAATGCTCTAACCAATGGGCCTTCCCAGCCACAGAGGAAGTCTGTAACTAGCTGTGATCTATTAATTCTAGACACCACTGCACTCAGACCAGCCTTAAAGAATTTTATTTATCCTTTGGTTCTATTGTATTTTCTTAAAAAATTATTGGCAGAAGTCACAAAACTGCTTAAAAGTTTCAGTGTCAAACTCTGCCTCTCTGGTAAGGGTCAGGATTCTTAATGAAATATGCTACTGAATTAATCCCAGTTCTATGCTTATTCCCTAAAATAACCCAATTAATTAAGATCTGTGATTTGAGAATTTTCCATTGTAAATTTGAATGATTAGGCTAGTAATAATGAAAATCTGATCCACCAGAGAGACAACGACAACTCTTCATGTTTCTTCCACCCAACATCTACGGACATGGTCACCCACTGAATGCCACTTTTTTAAAATGTTTTCTATAATCCAGAAGTACTTTTGGGAAAATGAACAAAATATGTTGTTCCATAACCTGCTTAACAACAACAGAAAATCACCATATCAATATCAATTGAAAAAAAAATATTACTGCTTTTTAATATTTTTAAGAACTTACCTCCAAATGCCTGTGAGAAGTACCCCTTAGTTTCCGCTTCACTTACAATTTTTCCTTTATATCGGCCATCAGTCTCTTGATACAGAGCATTTTTAATTAAAGTTAGATCACTAGCAAAAGCAGGGAGATTCATTTCCATAGGGTTGAAAATGCAGCTGCCAAATGGAAAGTTTTAGTAGAAGAAATACTGTAGTGTGTGCCCTTTTTTTTCTCTCTCTGCTTGTCCTTTCTCAGTTCAAGGGTAAGACTCAGAACTGTAGAGATGATAGGTGGCTGTTGGCATTTGGCATGAATCTTCGCAGACTTAAAGCACAGTGCAGGAAATTTCCTTGCAAGAGAAGTTTATAATTTGTTAAGTCAAAAATGTGAGTTCTACCTCCAAACTGAAAGAAATTTATAAACAATTTTAAAAGTTCCCCAGTTCGTTCTTTATGATCTTTGAATTCAGCACAGGGCTTGTTACTGATCCTGAGGACAGGCAGGCCGTCTTCCACACTCAGCTGCAGCTCTGCTTGTGGTGGGTATGATTCTGTAATCGGTGAGGGAGAAAGGAGCTGTGGCAACTGCTTTAGTCTGGCCTTCTGAGCCAAGATAAGGAATGAGCCTTGCTGTTTCCACATTTGTAGACTGAAGAGGTAAAAACACCATGAAGACGCAGAGAGAGTTAGACTCCCAGGCTGACCTGCTGACACTGTTAGGTCAGACATTTCAGAAATGTGTATTGCTTTATATCTGCTATAGGCCGCCGCTTAGTGTGCATGTAGGGCCTCCACCAGGGGCCTTTTGTTAACTTTGTGAGTCCATCAACATTTTAGAATTTCCCAAGCAGATTCTCTTCATTGTGCCTCATAATTACTGGCCTTTTTCCTCTCCTAAGGTAGTGTTGTCAGGTAAAAAGCAATTTTTTTTTAATTGTGGTGTTATCATAATTGAAAAGATTTTAGAAGTTAACCATGCTGCACCATTTATCTCTAATACTAGAGGCCCGGTACATGAAATTCATGCACGGGTAGGGTCCTTAGGCCTGGCCAGCAATCAGAGCCAATCGGGGCCTTCCTTCCCCCAGCTGCCACCTGCCAGCCAGGGCCTTCCTTTGGTCAGCACACATCATAGCAAGTGGTAGAACTCCTGGCTGGTTGAACTCCCAAGAGGACAATTTGCATATTACTTTTTTATTATATAGGATTTTCTCTTTAAGAACTCACAAAGGACCCGAAACCAGTTTGGCTCTGCAGGCTGAAAGGTCCCGGGTTCGATTCCGGTCAAGGGCATGTACCTTGGTTGCAGGCACATCCCCAGTGGGGGGCATGCAGGAGGCAGCTGATCGATGTCTCTCTCTCATCGATGTTTCTGGCTCTCTGTCCCTCTCTCTCCCTCTCTGTAAAAAAATCAATAAAAATATATTTTTTTTAAAAACTCACAAAGGAAAGCAACAATTACTTGTTGCTAAGTGGCAGAAATGTGTTAATATATTTGTGTATAGGTTTTTACTTGTGTTTACATAATGAAGTTCATCGTGGAGGTAAAAATTGAAAAACAGAGTAATGCTAGTCCAAGAAGATTTGAAACCACTCTGGAACTGGCCAAATAAGCCTGCAGAGTGAGCACATGAGCATCAGTACCCTGCAGGATCCAGGCAGGTCTGAGCTACTTACAGAGTCACTGCTTCCAGGCATACTCAGCTTTTTCTTTTTTTTTTTTAATTAAAAGGAGACATAAGATAAGCATTTGCTACCAAAATTTAAAAGTTTGGATATTTTACACACATACATACCCTTAAACTTCTGTTTCTACCTTTTCTTCTTTTGACAAATGGCATGTATAGTCAGACAGCACCTGCATTCCTGTAAATACTAATCGCCAAAGCTCTCGGAAAGGCTGCCCATCACAGCCTAATGAATCCCAGCCCCTGAGGTTTCTTATACCCCTCTCTGTGGGCATTTACCTTACAACCATGGTTTGGATGATCTCTTAGTAAATTGACAGAAAAATATGTAGAAGAAAAGTTAGAGAAAGGAGAGAAAAGAAGTCCTCCCTTTTCTTACACCACTGTCTAACCTGTTTTCTGAAGCCCAGGAAATAAGAACTCAGCTCCATGGAGACCAAGAGTGATACTTCCCACCCTTTGTTGTCCCTTGTGATACATAAAAATGAGTATATTTGAGTAGGACACCACGGTGAATAGATGACCAGTGGTGGTTGGATGGCTCCAATATTTGGGTACATCCATTATCACTAGCAGCATTCACTTAGAGGACACTCTCTAATTTAGGAAGTGGCAAGTACAATGTGGTAATAATGGCAGTATATCCAAATAGAGAGAAAACCCTCATATGATTCCCTGTTTTATTTGGGTTTGCCTATCATTTAAGAATAAAAGTTTAGCCCTGGCCCATTTGGCTCAGTAGATAGAGCATTGGCCTGCAGACTGAAGAATCCCAGGTTTGATTCTGGCCAAGGGCACATGCCTGGGTGGCAGGCTCAATCCCCAGTAGCTTATCATTGGTGTTTCTCTTCTTCCTTCCTCTCTGAAATCAATAAAGAAATATATATTTTTTTAAAAAATAAAAGTTTATAAATATAAATAGGAGTGATCAGTAGTGATATTCTTACGTTTATTTTCTTATCCCTAAAAAAAGTTCAGTGGTTTCTTCATGTGTCTGGATCCTATACTGAATTTATATTAATAGGGATTGTAGAAGCAATATTGCTGGTAAATATTTTCTAACTTGATTTGATTTAGAGAGGGATACCAAATTTCAAAATAATAAACCAAAGAGTTTTCAGAATAGCATTTTAAATTACCTGGCCCAAGTCTTTAATCAGTGTTCAATAAATAAATATTTGCAATTTAAATATTTTAAAATGGCTCTATCTTCACCATGTTAGTATTCAGTGTTGTTGTTTTTTTAATGGATGTTCTTTTGGCCATAAAGAGTAAGCTACTAAGGTCATTGAAGCATATCTACCAGCCTTTCTTATAGATAGAACAAAGGCCCAGTGCATGAAATTCATGCACTTGGGGGGTGGAGGAATTCCCAGCCTGGCCTGTTCCCTCTCACAGTGCAGGAGCCCTGGGGTCGATTTCCCCAAAGAGGTAGGTCCTGCCCACCCATCCAGGGCTTCTCGATGGATTGCCCCAAAGAGTTAGGCCAGAGCCGCTGAGACCTGCCTTCACGCTGCCCACCCGCGATTGCCTATTGTGAGTGCAGCTTCCTGGTGATGGATTGTTATGGCCTGAAGGCATCATGGAATGAGGGCGTGATGACCACATAGGCTTTTTTTTTTTCTTTGCAATTTTTGTGTTAATTTTAATGGTAAAAGAGCACAAGAGTAAAAACCTGATAGTTTACTTATATTGCATAACAAGCTAACCAAACTGGACATGGAGGATAAATCATAAAACAAATCATTTTACTTATTATTTCTATGACTCTTCTTTCAGCTTTCTGTCTTTTCAAATAGGACTGAGGTATAGTACACTGGCAAAAATAAAAAAAAAAAGGCAAACAAGAATAGTGCCAAAGTAACAAATACCCAAAACCGAATACCATGTCAGAAAACGTCATATAGAACCATTTTATCAGATTAGAGCAACAAGAGGAAGTGACTTCTAAATCATAATCATTTAGTGGTATTTGTCAACTTCGTCATGGTAACTTTGCAACATCATTCTTCATTTGTGAAGTAGTAAAATTCATGTCAAAAAGGAAGGGGGAATGTAGGCTTTAATTAGTATAGATATACGGCCTCTGCTTGCTACCTGCCACAGTCTCCTGTATGTGTGTGTGTTCTTACCCTCACCTCAGAGGCTTTCTTTCCCAACCTTTTGATGTTGATGTGGAACCACCAGGCTTATTCTTGTCTTAAATGATCTGTCAAGGCAGTGGCATTTCATGTTTCACTCACCAGGGCAGGCTTGTGTTTATGTAATCTGTTCCAATCTTATCTGTTTTTATAATCAGAAGGGTCTTCCTTATGTCTAGAGTAAGTGGTTCTGGCTGTGTTCAGAGTCCATTTTCTTGTTTTTGTTTCCTTTTAGGAGGTTTGATCAGTATCATCTTTAGAAATTTTGTTACTCAACTCCTTTGCCAAAAGGCTTTATCAAATCCCCTTTTCTGCTTGGCTCCATTCTGAGAAAATCTCTAGCCTCCTCAAATCCTTTTAGAAAGTAGGTAAAAACTAAATAATAAATGAATCAAAAAAACAACAGTGATTCCCAGCTCTGTTGTTGTTGTTTTATAATATATTTTTTATTGATTTTTTACAGAGAGGGATAGAGAGTTAGAAATATTGATCAGCTGCCTCCTGCACACCTCCTATAGGGGTGTACCCACAACCAAGGCACATGCCCTTGGGATCGAACCTGGGACTATTAAGTTCGAAGGGTGACGCTCTATCCACTGAGCCAAACCGGTTAGGGCCTAGCTCTTTTTTTGTGACATTTAACAGGATTGCTAGAAGTCTAAAGAGATTTTATAAAGGCTCCAAATTAATTTGGATTTTTTTTTACCTTGTGTATACCATATAACACTCCAGATGAGCAGCAGAGTGAAGGATCACATGAAATCACACTGGGCTTCTGGATCTTTAAACAGGCTCTCAAAGAAAATTAAAATCTCTTGCCCCACAGATTTTAAAATTTTCTCAATATTAAATAATTCAGATACTTTTCATCTTTGTCAGTTTTATTTTTCACATTTTCAAAAGAAAAGGAAGCATTTAATTTTGGATATTTTTTCTGTATCTTGCTATTTTCCATGGAAGTATAAGTTAGAAGTCCTGTAACACTTCCTAACTAACTCTTCAGTGATTTGCCTGTACAGCATGACTTACCTGGGACAACTGTTAACACCATGATATATGGTGGGTGTTTAATAATTAGTTTGCTCTTATATTGAGAAAAGCCATTTATAATACAGCATGCCATTATTATTTGCCATAGCAAAGTAGTACTATATTGCCAATCTCTAAATCCTCTGATATAGTTAATGAAAGGATATTATTTCAGGTGGTTTCAGCAAGTGAATTGTTGATAGAATATATTGGGCTTTACAATGTAATTTCTCTTGGAAGAATACTCAGCTTTGGTCTGGAGACAATGTCCTCCACAGTCTTAGCTATCTGGAAAACTTGTCTTTCCTCACTAGTGACAGTGACAGACTTAGTGGCAGGTCTTTGGGCCTTCTTGCTAGTTGCATGCACTGAGCAGTTGATATGTTGGCAGACAGAACTGAGTCTTGGATGCTTGTCTGAACCTCTACAGGACTGCTTTTGGCAGAATCGAGTGTGACTGTTATCCTTTACCCATTAAGCTATCATTACGGCTTCCTTATCTTTATTTCTTCAGCAAACATGCCTTTGAAAGTGGCTCTTTCTGGCAGTTTACTTGATACTGTACAAGAGCGGAAGGCATGTGTCTTATTTTAAATTATAGTGTATTTCTTCAAAGGAAAGGGGGAGGCCTAAGTGAAGATTTGTCATAAGTTGACAGCTCTGATGGTTTTATTTTTATTATTAATATGGAATTCTTTCCTAAGATTTGGTTTAGTCTCCTATGAAAACATATTTAAATGTCTCTGCTTAACTAAAAAAAAACACACCAAAAAAATGAGTTGCTCTTTGAGCCTGATGTATTGCATACCATAAACTTTTTCTCATCACTATCAATTGTATGGGTGTATACATTAGAGGAAAACTAGTATCATTTGTAGTTTGGATGTTCTTTAGCCAAGATTGGAGGAGACATATTTAAAGAAAGGCAGGTGCCTGTAATTGCCATATATGGAGTCTTTTCAAAGCCCAATCTGATTCACTCTATGTTGGAGCAGTCTTTAGCTGCTAAAAACATAGATAATACTTAGTAATTATCTCCTCTGTGACAAGTCTGTTTCTGTGCTCCTCTATTGGGCTGTCAAAGCTAAATTTAATCTATGGACTTACATCATGTAAAATATTTCAAAATTACTTATTATTCATTGGATGTGATTCTGTTTGAAGCATCAGTAGTGTTTTAAAGTTCTGTGAACAGAAGAGGGACTATGAAAGTGGGTTCCAGCAACAGCCTCAGCTGCCTCATGATAGCGTGCAGTCACCTACAGGACACATAGCCAGACATGGGGTCGGACAATTTTCATGTAACTGGGGTGTTTCCCTGCTAAAGAAGCCCCCTTGTGAAAAGGGTAGGAAAAAATTTTCTATATGTACTCTTGATACATTAAAATTATGCCATTCACTCACTCTGTATATCGATGTTTTAATTCACTCTACAGTGACAATACAAAAACCCAGTTAAATTTTTATTTTCATTAAAAAGGGAATTTTGAAAGTTGTGATTGACCATGAAGTCTTATAGAGAAATATAATTACCTTAATCCAGAGCAAGACAGAAAATTCACTATTAAAATAGCTTTATTAACAGTGGCTTTCTAAATTATTGTATCTAACTTACTCAATTATTTATATTTCTTTTATGTGTTGCTTTAATCTTCAAGCATAATTGAAGCTCATTAATGTTTTAATTCTATAAAAGTTGTTATTTAAACTAATGAGGTAGTAGATGTGTAGCTGTGTGACTACTGGTGTAGGACTGAGAAAACCTGAGTTCTAGTTCTGAGACTACTTTTTTCTGATTTTATTAATGAGTCATTTAGTCCTTCCATGAGCCTGTTTTCCATCAATAAAAGTACGTAATGAGACTTCTGATACAAACAAAATGGCACAGACTTGTTTCCCTTTGCTTTTCCTTATAATGTATAAATCTCAGAAATAACACAAGAGATGATCAGAACTCTGAAAGGTGGAAAAAAGAAGTCTATTTGGTGCAGAACCTAAAACTGACAGAAACAGCAGCCAGGATGTCTTACAGCCTTCTCACCCAACAGAATAAGGGGACTTAGGCCTAGTGTTTCTTGCCTTCCATCCAGCCTAGCATCTTTCCCTAAATCTAATGGAAGTCGTGCCAACAATAGTAGGTGAGCCCAGCAAAACTGACAGAAAAGATTGGAAGCCCTAATAATAATAAGTGGTCACCAGGACAGTGCTTTTTCTGCCTTCCATGAAGGGAAGGTGCGTAGCCGGGAGGAGACACAGTACAACCAGCCTGGCCTGGGAAGCAGTCTTCGTCTGTAAAGGTCAGAGGCTCCCCTTCTCCCAGAGACACACAGGGGCCTGGGAAAACCCCTCCCCCTCAAGCAACACTGGCTGAGAAACTACTAAATTCCTACCTCAAGAAACTAGAAAAAGGATAGCAAAATAAACTCAAAGCATAAAAAATAAAGGAGAATAAAGATGACAGTTGAAATCAATGAAATTGAAAATAGAGAAAAAACAAATCAATGAAACAAAAGCTTTTTCTTTTACAAAGTCAATAAAGTAATAAGACTTTATTAAGATTAACCAAAACAAACACACGCCAAAAAAGAAAAAATACCAGCTTCAGGATTGAAATAAAAGATATTGCTACAGATCTTCCAGACTTTAAAAGATTAAGAGAATGCTATGAATAACTCTACATTCCTAAACTTGACAACTTAGAAGAAATGGACCAATTCCTTGTAAACCACAAACTACAAAATGTAACCAAGATAAAATAGATAACATAAATAGTCCTATAGCCATTAAAGAAATTGAATTCATAATTTTAAGGCCCATGAAAAAGAAAGCTCCAGGCTCATATGGACTTAAAGGAGCATTCAAAGAAGAATTAACACTAATTTTACAGTTTCTTCTGGGAAACAGAAAAGGAGGGAACAGTTCTCAACTGACTTTTGTAAGGCCAGCATTACCTTGATACCCAAACAAGACAGACAGTTAAAAAAAAGAAACAAAAAGAACCTACATACCATTATCTCTCATGAACTTAGATGAAAAAAGTCTTCAACCAAATATTAGCAAACCAACAATAAATAGAAAAGAAATATTAAAAATGCCTAGATGGGCTTTATTTTAGACTAGTTATGTTTGACTAGAGACCTGGTGCACAAAAATTTGTTCATGGGCTGGGGCATCCCTCAGCCTGGCCTGCTCCCTCTCACAGTCCAGGAGCCCTCAAGGCTCCCATCATGCTGCTGCTGCCACTGCCAGCCACCATGGCTGCCCGAGCCTCGGCCCTTGCAGCCACTGGGACTTGCCTGAGCCTCAGGCAGCCACCCTAGTTAGCATATTACCCTTTTATTAGTATAGATACGCAAAGCTGGTTCAATATTGAAAATCAGTGTAACCCATCATGTTAATAGGCTAAAGGAAAGGTAGAAGAAATATCATATGATCATATTGATGTTGTTTTTTAAGTAATTCACTTATTTTTATTTTCTTTTTTTAAATTCTCACTCGAGGATATGTTTTTTATTGATTTTAGAGAGAAACATCAATTGGTTGGCTTCTGTAACCCAAAATCTTCCAAATTATAGAACAACACTCGAAGCAACTGAGTCACTCAGGGCAATATTGTATCTTTTGCCAGAAAAAAAAAAAATGGACAAAATCCAGTGTTCATTCGTTAATAAAACTTTCAAATTTGATCCCGGCTGGTGTGGATCAGGGGTTGAGTGTCGATCCAGGAACCAAGAGGTTACTGATTTGATTCCCAGTCAAGGGCACATGCCCACAATGCTGGTTTAATTCTCAGTAGGGGGCTTACAAGAGGCAGTCAATCAATGATTCATCATTGAAGTTTTTTTCTCTCTCTCTCCCTTCAGGGAGTAATTGGTGTTTCTATCTCTGTGCCAGGGAGTAGTTGAAAGTATGAAAGGCAAGTGCATCCTGGGACAAGCTGTGTCATAGTGGGTACACATGGTAGCAATAAGCCATACCTATCCATATTTTAATTTTGTTGTATATATTCAGCATTTCCTGTTTATTCAGGATTTCTATTCTGCCTTATCCAAAAATCACATAAAATAGTTTTATTTAAGTATTGTTATATGAAAGTTCATTTATCTATTCGTCAAATATTTTTTGTTGGCTTTCTTAGTGCTGATCATACTGGAGATAAAAAAGATGGGAAAAGAAATGTGATGGACAGAATTGACCATAGGATGGATCTAGAGCTGGTGTTTGGTTTTGTGGGGATTGTTTATATATTTTATTGATTTTTTACAGAGAGGAAAGGAGAGAGATAGAGAGTTAGAAACATCGATGAGAGAGAAACATCAGTCAGCTGCCTCCTGCACACTCCCTACTAGGTATGTGCCCACAACCAAGGTACGTGCCCTTGACTGGAATTGAACCTGGAACCCTTAAGTCTGCAAGCTGATGCTCTATCCACTGAACCAAACTGGTTAGGGCTGGTATTTGTTTTTAAAGCTTTGTTTTTGCTGTGACATATATTCTGTATATTTTCAGTTGCAAAGACAAAGGTTTTAGTGTTCAACTAGCTGGTAAACTTGGTTTTCAATAATTAAGACCCTATTTTTCTATTTGGAATGCATCTTGTCAATGTCGATTCTTAGTTTAATTGTTGTCACTTATAATACATAAAATAATAGTTCATCTTACAATTAACGGTATTTCAGGCTCAATGAGATCTGATAGTAATATCTAAAATCAACTATTTTTACAGAGTTTTTTTCTTGATTAATTTTAGAGAGAGAGGAACATCAATTTGTTGTTCCATTTATTTTTGTATTCATTGGCTGTTTCTTGTATGTGCCCTGACCAGGAATCAAACCTGAAACCTTGGTGTATTGGGACAACACTCGATCCAACTGAGCTACCTGGAAGGTTTTGCACTTTTCATTTGAATATTTTACCTATTCTAGTTTTATTAAACATCTAGAGGAACTTTTAGCAAGTTGAGAATCTAATGATAAATGCTATGGCATTCCATGGTAATACTGTGTTACTTACATATATGTTGAAATCTCATTTCCTCTTATTTTTTGTTTTTGTTTTTCAAGTGTCAATATACAGTATCTGGTTTTATGACAAGAATGACTGTCACCGCATAGCCAAACTCATGTCTGAGTAAGTATATTACCGCACAGATTTATTAATGACATATGAAAGATGAAAAATTACTTTCTTCCTACTTCTGTTACTAAAGTGTACCAATCTCCCTCTAATTATGTATTTCCCTCTAATTTCCTAATTACAGTGGTACCTCGAGATACGAGTTTAATTCGTTCCATAACCTTGAGGCGTGGGAAACTATGAGACACTCGAGTCGCGGTAAACTGGTGCGTTGTGTGCAGCCGGCCGATCCGCGAGATTACTCCTATCTCAAATGTTGCTCATATTTCAAAGCAAAAATCGCTCGCTCGACGGCTCGTATCTCAAAAATCTCGTATGTTAGGGCACTCGTATCTCGAGGTACCACTGTATTCTCAAAAATTTGGAAAAGGCAGAAAAGTCTAAAGAAATCTATAATCCTTTATAACAAAAGCCTAATACGCAAATCAACCAAATGGCAGAACAAGCTGTGGAATGACCGGTCGCTATGACATACACTGACCACCAGAGGGCAGATGCTCAATGCAGGAGCTGCCCATATGCCCCAGGCCAGCCTAGGCGGGTGCCAGCGGGAGGGCCCCCTACTCCATTACCCCACCTGTCACTCCACAAATCGACCCTAATCACCAACCAGGCCAAGGGACCCTACCCATGCAAGAATTTCATACACTGGGCCTCTAGTCTTTTATAATCCTACTATACCCGATGTGTGTTGTCCTATTAGATTATTTCCTTTTGGTCTTTTCTTTATGTATATGTGAGGTTGATGTCCTTGATTGTTACTTACAAAAATAGGATCATACTGTATGTACAGCCTAGTTTCATGTCAACAGCATTTTTTCAAAGCATTAAATAGCTCTCTATAGTGTCCTGCATATAGATTGTAATTAAACCAGAACCTTCTAAGGGTGTCATCTACGTGCAGTGCCCAGTCTGACCACCACATCCAGATTTTCTTTTTTTGTTTGTTTGTTTGTTTGTTTGTTTGTTTCTGACATTTTTTAATTAATTTTTATTAATTTTTTATACATATCTCCCCATTGCCCCCCTCCCTCCCAGGCGTACCCCGACCCCCCAGTGTCTGTGATCATTGGTTATGTTTATAAGCATGCATACAAGTCCTTTGATTGATCACTTATTTACCTCACCTAACTTTAATCTTTCTGCTATAATTTCACAGTCTGTTTGATGCTTTATGATTTTTGTCCTCCTGAGAATTATCAGTCTACTCCCTTTCTGTGCTCCTGATTCTATTATATTCACCAGTTTATTCTGTTGATCAGATTTTTAATTCACTTAATTTTTAGATTCACTTGTTGACAGATGTGTATTTGTTGTTCATAATTTTTTGTCTTTTACCTTTTTCTTCTTCCTCTTCTAAAAGGGTACCTTTCAGCATTTCATATAATACTGGTTTGGAGTTGATGAACTCCTTTAGCTTTTTCTTCTCTGTGAAGGTCTTTATCTGCCCTTCAATTCTGAATGATAGCTTTGCTGGATAGATTATTCTTGGTTGTAGGTTCTTGTTGTTCATCACGTTGAATATTTCTTGCCACTCCCGTCTGGCCTGCATCGTTTCTGTTGAGAAATCAGCTGACAGTCGTATGGGTGCTCCCTTGTAGGTAATAAACTGTTTTTCTCTTGCTGCTTTTAATATTCTCTCTTTCTCTTTTGCTCTTGGCATTTTAATTATGATGTGTCTTGGTGTAGTCCTCTTTGGGTTCCTTTTCTTTGGGGTTCTGTGTGCTTCCTCGACTTGTAAGTCTATTTCTTTTACCAGATGTGGGAAGTTTTCAGTCATTATTTCTTTAAACAGGTTTTCAGTATCTTGCTCTCTCTCTTCTTCTGGCACCCCCACAATTCTGATGTTGGTACGCTTGAAGCTGTCCCAGAGGCTCCTTACATTATGTTCACATTTTTGGATTCTTTTCTCTTCTTGCTTTTCCAGTTGAATGTTTTCTGCTTCTTTATATTTCAAATTTTTGACTTGATCCTTGCCTTTCTCTAGTCTGCTGTTAGTACTCTGCATAATAGTTTTCATTTCAATCAGTGTCTTTATCATCTTCTCTTGGGTCTCACTAAATTTATCCATCTTTTCTAGCATATTCTTGCAAAACCTTATAAGCGTGGTTTTGAACTCTATATCCAGTCGTTTTTTTTCCTCCATTTCTTTTGCTTGTAATCCCTTCCCTTGTCTCGGCATTTTCACTGTGCCGGGGAAACTTCTGTGCTGGATTCAGCCGAAGAAGCCTCTGCTGAGCTTGGGATGGGTGGGGACTCAGGGCTTAAGGGACCGCCTTGCCTTCCAGTCGGCCCCGCCCTCCACGGCCCCTGAGTCTCACGTGACTGGGTAATGGCTGGAGCGGTCCTTGTGTGCTCGCGCACCCTCAGCGCCTCTGACCGCTGCCTTTCCGGCTCCCCTGCGAACCAGGACCACACGAGTCTAGGTCCCCAGGGTTTCGCCCAAAACAGGGGCCCAGTGGACTCAGAAGTGGCGCAGTTGGGAGGGTCTGTCTCCCGCCCACTCGCGAAAGCCAGCGGCACAATCAGCAATCCGTCCTCCGCGTGGTGCCGTGCGCGACCAGACCTCCGATCCTTTGCGACTCCCCTAAATTTCCGTGCACCTCTCCCTTTTCACAGTCCAAACTCCCCCCGTATGAGTTTCGGCTGGATCTGGGGTTTAGTGTCGTAAGATAAGGAGTTCAGTGCCGTTGGGAGTCTCCGTTTCCCTCCCGCCAGAGAAAGCCAGCCAGGTACTCCGGCACCCGCTCTCTCAGCGCGCGTCTCCGTACCTCAGCTTTTTGCAGCTCCTCTGGGTCTCCGCGAGCCCCTCTCTTTCCTTCTAGTTGTAGAACTTCCACTCAGTCAGCTTTCGTGTGGTTCTGGATGATGTCCGTTCTGTCTTTTAGTTGTAGTTTTGAAATTGTTGTGCGAGGCAGCAGTATAGGTGTTTACCTATGCCGCCATCTTGGATTCTCCAGATTTTCACTATAGCAAGTGGGACTGTGTTCAGTAGTCAGAGGAGAACTCCTGCACACATCTATCTTTACCTTGAGTGAACTTTTTTTTTTTAATATATTTTATTGAGTTTTTACAGAGAGGAAGGGAGAAGGATAGAGAGCTAGAAACATTGATGAGAAAGAAGCATCGATCAGCTGCCTCCTGCACACCCTCTACTGGGGATGTGCCCGCAATCAAGGTACATGCCCTTGACCGGAATCGAACCCGGGACCCTTGAGTCCGCAGGCCGACGCTCTATCCACTGAGCCAAACAGGTCAACGCTTGAATGAACTTATTTTTGAACCAGTTTCTAGTTTACTAAGTCACCAGTCCATTACTGTATTGTTTTCCAAGAGATTTTTTTTTTTTGTAAGAATGAAATTTGGAATTTGGAAAACCATTTTCATTGAGTTACTATTCTAAAGGGTGGTTCATTGTCCTTTCTCAAAGTAGATGGCAGAAGCCACCCCACATGGCTTATCTGTATTGCTGATACTGCAAGTCTGGAGTTTAGGTGCCCAAGACACTGTGGCGCTCAAGGGGCCTGAGAGCTCTGGGCAAAATGCACAGTGAGCACACTTATTCTGGGCACTTCTGGTTCCTTTTCAGTGTTTCTTCTCAGAAATGTTGACCTCTCTTCCCCATGTGTCAAATCAAAATTCCCTTGTTATCTGTGTGTTTAGAAGAAAGCAGTCTTGATTGGTGAAAATAATCTTATTTTAAAACTAATTTTTATAAAAATATAAATAAGTAATTAACCCAAAAAACCTCACTTCCAGGTATGTTTTTATTTTAAAAGAAGCACCCGAGGCTAAGGAGTCCTATTTGGATATTAATCAGCTCTGCTTAGCCAGCTTTGGCTGTAGCCACAGGGCAGGCCGTGTTTAATGCTGTGTGCCCTCTGAGGATTGTTCCATATAAACCTGTGTCACTCATATTTGAACACATGTTAGCTCTCCAGAACCACACTTTCTTTAGAGCATATTTTCTCTAAAAAAGGATAACGCAAAGCCATTTATTTGAAGACTTTTTTGTAGTTTTGAAAGTAACAGCAAAAGCAGCTTACTTCTGTTTACTTAGAAGACACAGATTTGTTGATTTTTTTTTTATTATCCTGAAATCCAGAATGTATTTTAAATATGTAAACTTTGGAATATATTACTACGGTTGACTCTTGAGCATCACAGAGTTGAACTCTGTGGATCCACTTAGTCGTGTATTTTTTTCAATAAATACAGTACTATAAATGTATTTTCTCTTCTTTTCCATCTTTTAAAATAACATTTTCTTTTATATGTTAACTATTTAGGTTACCCATCAGGCTCCCAGTCGACAGTAGGTATTAGTAAAGTTTTGGGAAGAGTCAAAGCTATATGCAGATTTCATCTGTGCAGGGAATCGGTGCTCCTTACCTAAATGTTGTCCATACACTGCATATATACTTTTTCCTGCAGATTGAGAACTTTTGGGACCTGAGTGAGAGAATCTGGCTTTTTTAGCTCTAACAGCTATTCACAGGAAGCCTTTCTAGGCTTTGTTTTCTCTGTCAAGTCAAATAGTACCCCTAATGTGAAACTTCAGATGGTAAATGAAGCTGAAGACTAAGGCCTATCTGGAAATAATTGTATTGAATATAAAAATAAAATGAGGAAGTAGAAACAGAAGCAGAAAGGAAAAAGCAGAGTAGTCAAGGTTCTTTCACTAGATTTCCCCAAAAAAGGGACATTTGCTTAAATTTCAGCTTGTTTTACTCAAAGTGGAGAGGTATTGAAAGTAATTAGAGAATGCCTTTGTGAATCTATTGATAGGGAGTTTTCAAGAGCCTGGCCTGTTTATGTCTGAAGTGAATACCTTATATATTAACATTAACTTTGTGATAAATAGCATTCTGGACACCCAAGATAAAAAAGACTACTTTATCTTTCTTTGCTCTAACTTTGCCTGTGTGCAACTTCAATTTGCTACGTATTTCTAAATGTCACATTTGCTAACCAAAAATTGTTTTGATAGCTGCAATAGAATAAAAATTCTCCAAGTAAAGAATTGATTTATTCCTAAAGTTGTTTATACTATAAAAACTGAGAAGCTGTTTAGGGAGAGTGAGCAAATTTCTAGACCTGTACTGTATCTAAATTTGGAAATTCTCTTTGGTCAGTGGCAAAGTTGAAAATCCACTAAACTTGAAAAATATTGATTCTCCTAAAGAGGAAATTCAGTCTTCCAGAAACTATTTAATAATAAAACTTGTTTTAGTGTTTGCTTACATAAACTATAAAATTTGGAGAACTCAGGGAAGTCAGCTTTATTCCTAATCTTCCAAATAGTCTTAGGGGCACAGTTGAGAATTTGTGAGGAAAGGAGAGAAGCAAAGTCCGTCTTCACAGAGTTAAAATGGAAAAAGCCTTAGAGTCTAAGCCTCATTTGAGGGTCCCTTACATACCATCCAGCAGCTCTGCTTGCAGCAATGGTGAGCTTTGTAATCAAGGTGGCCAGTGGATTATTAGAAATGTCTTCTTTTGAACCAAAAGCACAGATCCAGTCCAGGTCAGGGGAGAGGTGAATACAAGCATAGACAAGCCAGATAGTAAGGAGTGGTAGAAACAGACTGTGTGACCAGTGTCGTTGATGAAGGTAGATTCAGGCGAGGGGTGGCCTATAACTGAGTATAAAATAATCTTTTAACTGAATATTAAAGGAGTGCCTGTTAATTATTGAAAATGAAGAAAAGTACTATAAGCAAAGTGAAATTGCTTGTAATCCACCATCAAGAAATAATCAATGAATATCTCCATTTTTGCTACAGGCCTCACAGTTAGGACAGAAAAGTATTTCTTTCCCAAGAGATCATTGCCAATATGGGTATCAATATTCTAATTGGTCTGATCCTCATATCACCTGCCAGTCTTCTTTCAGTCTACCATAAAGTCTGTGATTCTATCTTTATTTTATAAATAATAATCCTATTAATGACATTATTACCTTAAACCATCCTTTTCTAAATAGGAATCCTGCCTCAGGAGAAGATTCTGAGGTCAAATACATTTGAAAAATGTATAAGCCCACTCTTCTTAGAGAATAATAACACATTTTAGCATATTAAAAACCCAGAATGATTCTGTTGTTTAAAAAAAAAAATCTGTGTAATATTGTTTAACCTAATGTTTTCCAGGGAGTTCCTGATGAACTGTTTTAAAGTAGGGAACTAACAGTGGCCTATTCTGTCCGATTCCTCTTAGTCCATCAAAAAGCCTTTAGCTACTGAATTATTTTGTTGCCTGTTTATCACTGTCTGAAAAATTCTCAGGTAATAATTATCAAGTTGTTACTGTGCCCATAATATTCCTTGGCTAAAAGGCCTATTTATTACAATTGGGAATGAACCTGAATAAATCTTTTCTTTTTGAATTTCATAAATCTTCGTTTAGATTATTACATTTGTTCTTTTTTCCCCCTATAGCTCCTCTCTACCCGGCTTCCACCACTCCCTCTGCCCTTACCTCTCCCCCATATTCCTCATCCATAGGTGTATGATTTTTGTCCAGTCTCTCCCTGCACTCCCTCACCCCTTTCCCCCTGAAAACTGTCAGTCCACTCCCTTTTTATGTCCCTGATTCTATTACATTCACCAGTTTATTCTGTTCATCAGAATTTTTATTCACTTGATTTTTAGATTCACTTATTGATAGATATGTATTTGTTGTTTATAACTTTTATCTTTACCTTGTTGTTGTTCTTCCTCTTCTTAAAGAGTACCTTTCAGCATTTCATATAATACTGGTTTGGTGTTGATAAACTCCTTTAGCTTTTTCTTATCTATGAAGCTCTTTATCTGACCTTCAATTCTGAATGATAGCTTTGCTGGGTAGAGTAATCTTGGTTGTAGATTCTTGCTATTCATCACTTTGAATAGTTCTTGCAATTCCCATCTGGGCTGCATAGTTTCTCTTGAGAAATCAACTGACAGTCGTATGGGTGCTCCCTTCTGGGTAACTAACTGCTTTTCTGTTGCTGCTTTTAATATTCTCTCTTTGTCTCTTGCTCTTGGCATTTTAAATATGATGTGTCTTGGTGTAGTCCTCTTTGGATTCCTTTTGTTTGGGGTTCTGTGTGCTCCCTGGACCTGTAAGTCTATTTCTTTCATCAGGTGGGGGAAGTTTTCAGTCATTATTTCTTCAAATAGGTTTTTAGTATCTTGCTCTCTCTCTTCTTCTGGCACCCCCATAATTCTGATGTTGGTATGTTTGAAGTTGTCCCAGAGGCTCCTCACACTATCTTCACATTTTTGGATTCTTTTTTCTTTTTGC
This sequence comes from Lasiurus cinereus, assembly GCA_011751065.1. Classification (NCBI taxonomy): domain Eukaryota; kingdom Metazoa; phylum Chordata; class Mammalia; order Chiroptera; family Vespertilionidae; genus Lasiurus; species Lasiurus cinereus. The sequence continues at coordinate 18,760,165 of JAAGEH010000020.1, forward strand.
TTTTCCAGTGGAGTGTTTTCTGCTTCTTTGTATTTCAAATCTTTGACTTGATCCTTGCGTTCCTCTAGTCTTCTCTTGGGTTTCTGTATAATATTTTTTTTTATTTCAGTCAGTGTATCTTTAATTTCTAATTGATCCTTTTTCATCTCCTCTTGGGTCTTGCTAAATTTATCCACCTTTTCTAGGAAATTCTTGAAAAACCTTATAACCATGGATTTGAACTCTATATCCAGTCGTTTGTTTTCCTCCATTTCTTTTGTTTTGATCTGTTCCTTTGTCTCCATATTTTCACTGCTTCCCTGCGTTGGTAAAGTAGATTTGTGTGCTAGGTGTCCTATATGGCGCAGTAGCTCTGCCTCCCCAGTTACCTGAGGTGGACTCCCTTGGTGCACCCCTTTGTGGATTGTGTGTATAGCCTTATTGTATTTAAGTCTTGATTATATTTGGTATCACTGAGGGGAATTGACCTCCAAGGCAATTGGTTGTGAGGATCAGCTGTGTTTACGCAGGGAGAACTTCTGTGCTGGAGTCAGCCTTATGATACAAGACTTGCAAAATTACAGAAGCCTCTGTGCTGGGCTTGGATGGGGCAGAGTCTCAGGGCTGAGCAGAGACAGCCTTGGCTTCCTGTCAGCCCTGCCCTATGCGGACCCTAGGTGTGTCCCTTGGTAAATGCTGTAACCCTCTCTGTGCACGCGCATGCGCGCCTCCAGAGCTCTGCCTTTACGGCTTCCCTGAGTTTCCATGCACTCTGGGGAGCTGTATGAGTCTGGGTCTCCAGGATCTCTCCCCAAACTGGAGTTCAGTGCAGTTGAAAGTGGATTTCAGCACAGTTGGGAGATCCTGTCTCCCTCCCACTAGAGAAAGCCAGTGGCACAATCAGCAGTCAGCCCACTGTGTGTGCACTTGCATTCGCGCACCTCCAGACCTTTGTCTTCTCACAGCTCCCTAAGTTTCCGTGCAATCCTCCCTTTTCACAGTAGTCCAGACTACCCCGTATGAGTCTCGCCCAGAATTGGGGTTTAGTGCAGTCGGAACTGGGGTTCAGTGCATCTCCCTCCCACTAGAGGGAACCTGCCAGGCACTCCGCCATCCCTGTCTTCTCCACGTGCGTGTCTCCATACCTCAGCTTTTTACAGCTCTTCTGAGTCTCTGTGAGCCCCTCTCTTTTCGTCTAGTTATAGAATTTCCACTCAGCCAGCTTTCCTGTGGTTCTGGATAATGCCCATTGTGTCTTTTAGTTGTAGTTTTGAAATTGTTGTGTGCGGTAGCAGTTTAGGTGTTTACCTATGCCGCCATCTTGGTTTCTTGAATAAATCTTAAAAGGAACAAAAAAGGATTGGCTACCTTCTTCCAATTTATTCTAAACTTGAAGAAAAATATAAGAAACAATAAAAATCCTTGTGCTCGCCGAAACCAGTTTGGCTTAGTGGATAGAGTGTCAGCCTGCAGACTGAAAGGTCCTAGGTTCGATTCCAGTTGGGGGCATGTACGTTGGTTGTGGGCACATTCCCAGTGGGGGGTGTGCAGGAGGCAGCTGATCAGTGTTTCTCTCTCATTGATGTTTCTAACTCTCTATCGCTCTTCCTTCCTCTCTGTAAAACATCAATAAAATATATTTTTTAAAAACAATCCTTGTGCTCACTTACCTATCTTTCCATTCCTGACATTTTGTTATAATTGCTTCAGATCTTTATATGGGATAAGGGAAAGAGATAGTCCTAAGAAATGAAATCTCACAGATGAGACCACAACCCTATAAGTGACATTTTTTAAAATACATTTTATTGATTTTTTTACAGAGAGGAAGGGAGAAGAATAAAAGTTAGAAACATTGGTCAGCTGCTCTAGCACACTCCCTACTGGGTATGTGCCCGCAACCAAGGTATATGCCCAGGAATCAAACCTGGGACTCTTGAGTCCGAAGGCTGACTCTCTATCCACTGAGCTAAACTTGTCAGGGCTATATAAGTGACATTCTTTTTCTTTTTTTTAATATATATTATTATTATTATTATTATTATTATTATTATTGCTTTTTTACAGAGAGGAAGGGAGAGGGATAAAGAGCTAGAAACATCGATGAGAGAGAGACATCTATCATCCGCCTCCTGCACGCCCCCTACTGGGGATGTGCCCACAACCAAGATACATGCCCTTGATTGGAATTGAACCTGGGACCTTTCAGTCCGCAGGCCGACGCTCTATCCACTGAGCCAAACCAGTGTTGGCTATAAGTGACATTCTTTTTTTTTTAATTAAATCTTTATTATTCAGATTATTACATTTGTTTCTCTTTTTTCTCCTCCATAATACCCCTCCACCCAACTGCCACCCTTCCCTCTGCGCTTTCCTCCCTCCCATTGATCTCATCCATAGGTGTATGATTTTTGTCCCATCTCTCCCTGTACACCCCTCACCCCTTTCCCCCTGAGAATTATTGGTCCATTCCCTTTCTGTGCTCCTGATTCTTTTATATTCACCAGTTTATTCTATTGATCAAATTTTTAATTCACTTAATTTTTAGATTCACTTGTTGATAGATATGTATTTGTTGTTCATAATTTTTTGTCTTTTACCTTTTTCTTCTTCCTCTTCTAAAAGAGTACCTTTCAGCATTTCATATAATACTGGTTTGGAGTTGATGAACTCCTTTAGCTTTTTCTTCTCTGTGAAGCTCTTTATATGCCCTTCAATTCTGAATGATAGCTTTGCTGGATAGATTATTCTTGGTTGTAGGTTCTTGCTATTCATCACGTTGAATATTTCTTGCCACTCCAGTCTGGCCTGCATCGTTTCTGTTGAGAAATCAGCTGACAGTCGTATGGGTGCTCCCTTGTAGGTAATGAACTGTTTTTCTCTTGCTGCTTTTAATATTCTCTGTCTTTTGCTCTTGGTATTTTAATTATGATGTATCTTGGTGTGGTCCTCTTTGGATTCCTTTTATATGGGGTTGTGTGTGTTTCCTGGACTTGTAAGTCTATTTCTTTTACCAGATGTGGGAAGTTTTCAGTCATTATTTCTTTAAATAGATTTTCAGTATCTTGCGCTCTCTCTTCTTCTGGCACCACCACAATTCTGATGTTGGTATGTTTGAAGCTGTCCCAGAGGCTCCTTACATTATGTTCACATTTTTCGATTCTTTTCTCTTATTGCTTTTCCAGTTGAGTGTTTTCTGCTGCTTTATATTTCAAATTTTTGACTTGATTCTTACCTTCCTCAAGTCTGCTGTTAGGACTCTGTATAATATTTTTTATTTCAGTCAGTGTATGTTTAATTTCTAGTTGGTCCTTTTTCATCTCTAGTTGGACCTTTTCCATCTCTAGTTGGATCTTTTGCATCTCTAGTTGGTCCTTTTTCATCTCCTCTTGGCTCTCGCTAACTTTATCCAACTTTTCTAGCATATTCTTGAAAAACCTTATAAGCGTGGTTTTGAACTGTATATCCAGTCGTTTGTTTTCCTCCATCTCTTTTGTTTGTGATCCCTTCCCTTGTCTCGGCATTTTCACTATGCCAGGAGAACTTCTGTGTTGGATTCAGCCTTATGATAGCAGACTTGCAAAACCACAGAAGCCTTTCTGTTGAGCTTGGGATGGATGGAGTCTCAGAGCTTAAGGGACCGCCTTGCCTTCCATTCGGCCCCGCCTGCCACAGCCCCTGAGTCTCACGTGACTGGGTAATCGCTGGAGCGATCCTTGTGTGCGTGCACAGTGCCTTTAGACCACTGCCTTTCCGGGTTCCCTGCGCTCCAGGACCACACGAGTCTAGGTCCCCAGGGTTTCACCCGAAACAGGGGCTTAGTGGAATCAAAAGTGGCACAGTTGGGAGGTTCTGTCTCCCGCCCACTCCTGAAGCCAGCGGCACAATCAGCCGTCTGTCCTCTGCGCAGTGCCATGCACAACACCAGACCTCTGATCTTTTGCGACTCCCCTAAATTTCCGTGCACTTCTCCCTTTTCACAGTCCAAACTCCCCCCGTATGAGTTTCGGCTGGATCTGGGGTTTAGTGTCGTAGGATAAGGGGTTCAATGCCTTTGAGATTCTCCGTTTCCCTCCTGCCAGAGAAAACCATCCAGGTACTCTGGCACCGGCTCTCTTCTCACGCACGTCTCTGTACCTCAGCTTTTTGCAGCTCCTCTGGATCTCTGTGCGCCCCTCTTTTTCCCTCTAGTTGTAGAATTTCCACTCAGCCAGCTTTCCTGTGGTTCTGGATGATGTCCGTTCTGTCTTTTAGTTGTACAGTGGTACCTCGAGATACGAGTGCCCTAACATACGAGATTTTTTAGATATGAGCCGTCGAGCGAGCGATTTTTGCTTTGAAATACGAGCAACATTTCAGATAGGAGTAACCACGCGGATCGGCTGGCTGCACAGGTCCCACCAGTTTACCGCTACTCGAGCGTCTCATAGTTTCCCACGCCTCAAGGTTACGGAACGAATTAAACTCGTATCTCGAGGTACCACTCTAGTTTTGAAATTGTTGTGCGAGGCAGCAGTGTAGGTGTTTACCTATGCCGCCATCTTGGATTCTCCCTAAGTGACATTCTTGATCCTCAGTTTCTTGCTTTATGTATTTTTCAAGTACAGTATTAGTGTAAGCAAGCACCAACCAAAATAAAGAGCATTGTTGCAGTCACCTGACCTCAGTTGTCCACTTAGTAATTTTTAAGGAAAGAAAAAGGGAAACCTTATGTTTGCTTGTAGTGCCATCATTTGCTTTTGAAGATTCACCAAGATCTTATTTTCAAGGAACTAATATTTTTTCTTGCTAGCCTGCTGTCATTATAAACTTTCCACGGTGAGTTGTTCAGCTTGCATACTTCCTTTGTCTTAGTAGCATTGTCCATTTTCAAATTTCTTTACCATCTAATTGACTGATTTTAAGATACTTCATAAAAGAGAGAGATAATTTAGTAGAGTTTTTTTCCTCATAGCACAGGGCAAGCTTCTAATTACTGAACATTTGCTTTTTACTGTCCTGCAGTGACCCTTTGAAGCCCTAGGGCACCTTACCTCATCCTTAGTTCTGAATGCTATGTATGTTTAATTTTTAACTTTCTATCCTTGAACCTCTCATGTATGTAGGATCTCTGACTTTCTCATGTTCACGGTTCCTATACATAATATATGTAATTAAATTTGCTGGTTTTCTGTTGTTAATCTGTCTCATGTCTTTATTATTAGAGCCAAAGAAACTTGAGGGTAGAGGAAAATCTCTTCCTTCATACTTTCTGTGTTTTGGAGTTAAAAATTTTGTTTGTGCAAATAGAGAAGCAATATTTGCCACTGCAAAATGTGTTACTTTGGCATGATAACTGTTTTAAGGAACAGTAGTAGACTTAGAAGCTTTGGCCTTCTCACAAATTGACTAAAAGAATTTAAGATAGAAGGCCTGTTCTGGAAGGAACTATCACCATAGATACCCACAGTATATGATCTGGTTGGGGCAGACAGGGAGAAACCTACCTAGCAGGGGCTATTTGATCAAAATACTTGTTGGGACCCATCGTCTTTAGAGGACCCAGCAAATACTTGTTTACAAAACATTAACTCTTTCATTTCCCTGTGCATGCCTTACTTCCCTTTGAAGTCTCAGACCTTTACCTCCTTCTCTTTTGCCCAGAATGACATATATAACTCCATTTTATCTACTATTTTTAGAATTCTTTATATGAATTCCCCCATGCATATATATTAAATCTGATTTCCTCCTGTTAATCTGAGTTGATATAAGAAATATCCAAACCCGTGGAGAATATGTATATGAGTTTTTTTGAACCAGACTGACAGTATATGCCGGGGAGCAAGATCTCAATTGCCCTGCATAGAATTTTAATGTACCTATTTCTAACAACTCTGATATGAAATTCTGTGTTTTGTCCTTCTCACAGTGAAATATATTGGTTGGCAATGCTGTACCATAAATAAAATGAATTGGTCAGTTATATATTCCAGGGTGAGGTAACCAAGACTCTGGGTTTTGTCTTATGAGGACATTGTGATCGTGACATTTTTTCCTGTACTCTTGGAAAATGAACACCAGAAGAGTTCTTGGGTCAGAATGTGTTTTAACAGGTGTTGCTAAAACCTGGTTCTCTTCTTGCAGGGTGGTAGAAGAGGAGACACGGCGCTCCCAGCAAGCTGCGCGGGATAAGCAGAGCCCCAGCCAGGCCAACGGTTGCAGTGACCACAGGCCCATTGACATACTGGAGATGCTCAGCCGAGCTAAGGATGAGTATGAGAGGGTGAGGCTGCATGCCCCTGGGAGGAGCAAAGGGGAGGTGACTTGCAGGGGGCTCATGGACTAGGGAAGTCACCTCCAGGGCCAGCAGAAATAATTCAGAAAGAAAACCTCTCTTTTAGTTTTAAGCCTAAGAGATAATAAATTTGCTTACCTTACAGTCTTTGAATTGGCATGAAAATTGAGAATTTTCCCCCCTATTCCTGTAAAACTATGGGAGAAGTGATTGTGGAATGCTGAAGTTAGCTGCAACAGGTGGTTCTGGAAAAGCTTCATGTCTCGTCTTCACCTCTGCAGCCTCTGCTAGGTCTTGGGAATTTGTGTTTCTTCAGAGTGTTATTGGTAGTAAGTGCACTGCCTTCATTAAGTATCATTTGGAATTTTACTCAAATTGAGAGGCTTTTCTAGAATTTTTTTTTCTTTGTGTTTTGTATTTTAGTTTAAAAGTTAACTGATAACATTTTCATTCCCAGTTAAATGAAATAGAAGCTGTAGGCATTCGTTAGTTTATTCAACACATATTTCGAGCTGTCCATGGTGTACCAAGCAGTAGATATTTCCTCCGTTCTCCTCAGACCTTGTAGCTTTGGAACTTTCTTGGCGTTTCACTTGACATCAGCATTTAAAAGCCCCATTAAGGAGTGATACTAATGGCTTCCCCTTAGTTTCAGCAGATTTATAATTGTCACCTTATTCTACTAACACTGAGTTAAGTACTTCTCATTTCTTGTTTAATTCTCACCAAAAGATCAGGGAGCAAAATATAAAAAGCACTTTCTAAACCAGGGGTCGGCAAACTCATTAGTCAACAGCAGCAAACCAAGGTTTATAAGCCGCCTATGGCTTGGGAGCCGCAGTTTGCCAACCAGTGCTCTAAACTATTTCCCAGTTCTACTCTAACACCAGCCTCTACGTCTGAACAGGCATTCCTTGAGAAGAGGTTCCAGTTGGTCTAGTTCAGTGGTCGGCAAACTGCGGCTCTGTTGACTACTGAGTTTGCAGACCACTGTCATATACTACCCTTTACCTCTTTGCACATAATCTGCCACAATTGCCTAATCCTTATAGCTTCCAACTAAACGGTAACATTTAATTGCAGTTTGCTGACCACTGATCTACTGAGTTAAAAACATTGTTACCATGGCTCCTCTTTCTTATAGGGTTCTAAGTGCTCAAGACTCAAAGGTCTTTGCAATAAATAAAGCAGTAAGACCAGTTTCAAAGTTGATGTGACTATAGCACCATTTTTACATACTACCTTTAAGAATCTAGAGTTCAAGGAACAGTGCTCTGGGAGGTAGTTTCCACCATAAACTACAATAAACCTGCATTCAAACACCAAAGGAAGTCCTGCTTCCTGGGTAGAAAAACTATACATTTGAGCCCATAAGAAGTTTCAGGTTGTACCAAACTCCTCATTGTCTCATAGAGAATTAGGAGGAACCTATAGATCTGTGAAGATTGATATAGGAAATGCAGTCTTCTCTATAATGAATTCACTGATTCTTAGGAAACTGGATGGAGAATAAATTTCTAGAACCATTTTCTAAACTTTTAAGTTACCTTATAGTCTCCAAATTTCCTTGCATTTCCTTAATGAGGTCTATGTTATCTATATAGATGCCTTGTTCTGTTTGTATAGAGGGCTTTTAGGAATGTGGGAGAATAGAAATTACTGTTGTAAGAAAGTTCTTCCATGGTATGAAAGAAATAAAATGTTGTCTATGGTTAGATTAAAACTAAATCTTTGGGCATTTAGTTAAAACTTTGATAGTTACTTTTTAATATGTTCTGTTTTTGAAAATAGGTAGAGCTTCCGTAAATGACAGTTTTGTTTCTTGTCTGTATTTGGCCTATCATCTAACTAAATGAAGTTGGTGTTAGCAGTGACCTCTGAATTCATATCTTAGTGTTTGGATGGGTTCCCCTCAGCTGCCACCTGATTCCAGATGGCCCCTTTGTTTATCTTTAAGGAGAGACTTGGGAGATTGACAGAAACAATGGCAGGGGTGCAAACCAGTCCTCAGTGATGGGATTTAGTCCCAATTCTAAATCTCCCCTGTCCGGGGTATAATACAATGAATGAAATTCCAGACTTCTTAATGAGGTATTTATAATAGAGACTCTTTGAACATAAAACTCTTTATAATAAACATTTTCTCCCCAAGTTCTATAGTTAATTTTAATCAACTTTTCTATTTTTTTCTTAAATATATTTTATTGATTTTTTACAGAGAGGAAGGGAGAGAGATAGAAAGTCAGAAACATCGATGAGAGGGAGACATCAATCAGCCACCTCCTGCATGCCCCACAGTGGAGATGTGTCTGCAGGCAAGGTACATGCCCCCAACCGGAATGGAACCCGGGACCTTTCAGTCCGCAAGCCGACGCTCTATCCACTGAGCCAAACCGGTCTCGGCAACTTTTCTATTTTTAATGTAAACAAAGATAGCTGAACCTGAGTTGCTCCTAGCCTGGATTTATAATCCTGCATTTTGGCAGAGGTTATTTGTTTATTTTGTTTTAATTTAAATGCAAATATTTTTTAAATCCAAACTTTTTTGTTCTTAAAAAAAAGGAGCACAATTATTTTTCTTGTTATTAGCAGTACATACTAATTACAGAAACTTTTATATTTACAAGTTAAAATAAAAGAAAAAAATTATAGGCCTAACCATTTTGGCTCAGTGGATAGAGCGTCGGCCTGCAAACTGAAAGGTCCCAGCTTCGATTCTGATCAAGGGAACATGCCCAGATTGTGGGCTCAATCCCCTGTGGGGGACTTGCAGGAAGCAACTGATTCATGATTCTCTCTCATCATGGATGTTTCTCTCTCACACACACTCTTCCTTTCTCTCTGAAATCAATAAAAATCTATTTTTTAAAAATTATAATTTCATTATTTAGAAATAATCACTGCTAATGCCTTATATATTCTTCCAGAAATATATATAAATATGCCCCAGTATGTGTGGTATATTTATATATTCTGGCTTTATTAACTAGTTTTAAAAGTACTTTTTATTAACTTTTATAACCTGCTTTTCTCCCCAAAGAACAATATTTTACAAATAAATATATATACATTTCCCCGCCCAGAGAGGAAGGGAGGGGGAAAGAGAGATAGAAACATCAATGATGAGAAAAAATCATTGATCAACTGCTTCTCACATCCCCTGCACTGGGGGATCGAGCCCGCAACCTTGGCCTGTGCCATGACCAACAGTTGAGCTGTGACCTCCTCTTTAATAGGTTGATACTCAACCACTGAGCCACACCTGCCAGGAAAAACAATATATTTTTATGATAGTAATTACATAGGGAGTTTTTGTGAGATTTCATTTGATAGAATGACAACTTAAAAAAAAAAAAGAATGTTAATAGCTGTGTATTTTTCTTTCCATTGTCTTATATGAACAACATCCTAGGTTTTTCTGATTCTATTAAGAATTCAGAATACATCCTTATAGCCAAGTATTCATCTACAGCATTTTCTTTCAAAATAAGTTACTTGAAATGGAATTGATAGATCAACAGATATTTTGTTGTTGTTGTTGTTGTTGTTAGTCCTCACCAGAGGATATTTTTCCATTGATTTTTTTAGAGAATGGAAAAGGTGTGGAGGGAGACAAAGATAGAGACACATCAATTGGTTACCTCCCACATGGGCAACCCAGGTATGTGCCCTTGACTAGAATCAAACCTTCAACCCTTCAGTCCATAGACTGACACTATCCACTGAGTAAAACCAACTAGGGCAGATCAATGGGTTTTGACAATTGAAAGATATTTATCAAATACTAGGTCCCTCAGCCCAGCCTGCCCCCTCTCACAGTCTGGGAGCTCTCCAGGGTGGAAGGCAACCCGACAATCAGGGGAAGGCGACACCCCATCACACCTCTGCTGCTGCCACTGCTGGCAGCACAAGCCTCAGCCGGCCCTGGTTACCTGAGCCTTGGGCAGCTGGGTAGCCACTATCCAAGGCTTGCCTGCACCTTGGGCCAGGCCTGGGCCACCAGGCCTTGTCACACCTGCCACCCTGGCAGTGCTGAGAGGACTGGGTACTACCATGTTGTGGCTGTGGGCACCGCCATCTTTGAGGGCATGGCAGTCAATTAGTATATTCCCTCCTTATTGGCTGTGGGCATCACCATCTTGTGATGGTGTGAGGGTCAATTAGCATATTCCCTCATTATTAGATAGGATTGTAAAATTTCCCTCAAGAAAGTTTGTCTATGATTATTTATTTCCCCCCAGTCCTTTAAACACTGGAAACTGTCATTAACAAAAATTCAAAATAAACATTTCAAGAATGGCCTTGCCCTAACAGGTTTGGCTCAATGGATAGAGCGACAGCCTGCAGACTGAAGGGTCCCAGGTTTGATTCTGGTCAAGGGCATGTACCTTGGTTTCGGGTACATCCCTAGTAGTGGGTGTGCAGGAGGCAGCTGATCGATGTTTCTCTTTCATTGATGTTTCTAACTCTCTATCCCTCTCCCTTTCTCTCTGTAAAAATTTAATAAAATATTAAAAAAAAAAAAAAAAGAATGGCCTTGCACAAATAGGAAAAAATACTTGAAGTCTTTGAGACCTTTTAAAATACATCCCATCTCATAGCTCAAGTTAAGTTTCAAGTATTGCAGACTCAAATGTCCCTAAAACAATGTGGGCCATGGGAGTGTCTGCTACAGGCCAGGGTGAATCTGACACTGGGAGCCTGTTGCTATGTCGCAGAGTCTGCTGCAGCTCACCTCCAGGCAATTGTTACCCAGTTTTCCAGCTTCTTTCTGAAAATGAGAGGCTGGGATATTTATGTAAAAACTCTCGTTTTTAACTCAGCTGGTGTGGTTCGGTGGTTGAGCATTGACCTATAAACCAAGAGGTCAAGGTTCGATTCCTGGTTGTGGCATATGCCCAGGTTGTGGGCTCGATCCCCAGTAGGGGATGTATAGGAGACAGCCAGTTGATTCTCTCTCATCATTAATGTTTCTATCTCTGCTTCTCCTTCCTCTCTGAAATCAATAAGAATATATTTCTTTTTTATAAACGCTTCCCATTTAAAAAATGTTCCAGAACATTGTATACTGCTGTTTTAAGAATTTCTTATGAACAGTATTTTGAGTTGGTGTTTTCTCTAATACAGTTCAATTCCACACATTTTTCATAGTGTGTTGATACAGATCAATGGTAATGTTGCACAAAGAAATATGTTAGAAGATATTTCATAGGCTTTTACAGACTACTTCATCTCTAGTTAAATGGGTAATACTTTATAAATGGTGTTATGAAATAATATAAGGGTTAAGGCATTTGAATAGAAAAATGCATATCATTCATTCAACATTGGAGTATCTACTCCTATGCTATGCACATGCATTTATAGTATGGTATCAAGAAAAATTCATCTGTCTCTGGAATTTGAAGTTTAAGACTTTTCTTTTTATCTTGAGTGTTCCTAACTGTTTTTTGGTGCTCATTTTGACCTAGATAATGCTCACCACATGCAGATCAGATAACCCACATAGAACTTAAATTTCTAAAAATGCATAATTCCATCTCTTTGTTTAGTATTCTCTTTCAGGACAAATTTCAGAATAAAAATATTTTCACTTTTAGTGTTGCATACAAGTTAAGAATTTATAATACTTGACTTTTATCATCTGTAATTATGATGTGTAGAGACCTAAAATGTAGTTTAATTTTCAAGAATATATGATGATTTCAACAAATGATTGGAAACAATTGGCCATCCATATGCAAAAAAAAAACAAAGAGCCCTAACCTAAATGTAACACCCATAACAAAAATAAACTGAAAATGGATTATAGATCTAAATGTAAAACATAAAACTAAAAATTTAGAAGAAAGATATATTTACTGTGTGACCCAGGTACCACTCCTATATATTTACTCTTGAGAAATGAAGCTTTTGTCCACACAAAACCTGTGAAGGTTCATAAAAGTTACATTCATAAGCACCAAAAACTGGAAACAACACACATGTCCTCCTATGGATGAATAGTTATAAACAAACTGCAAGAAGACATACAGTGGAATACTGCTCAGTAATGGAATGATCATTAATATGCACAGCAGCTTGAATGAATCTTCAGAGACATTATACTAAGAGAAACCAGTATTTCATCATTATCAGGAAGACAAAACTAGAGTGATGGAGAACAGATCACTAGTTTCTAAGAATGCAGGAAGGGCATGCCTACAATGAGACAGCACATGGCGTTTTTTGGGATGATAGAGGTATTTTATATCCTAAATATAGTGATAGGTACTCAGAACTATATACTCCCAAGAAGGTTAATTTTACCATATATTAAAAATAAGGCAAAAAAGACCTTTTCTTCTTTTCTTTCTATTGTACCTATATGAGAAGATGGATGTTAGCTAAACCTTTTGTGGTGATCACTTCACATTATGTGTAGATCAAGCCATCATGTTGTATGCTTAAAATTACACAGTAATGTATGTCAATTATTTCTCAGTAAAATTGGGGGAAATGTTTTTTAATGGAAAATAAAATATGTGATAAAATAATGCCATTGGCTTTTCTTTAAAAGGGTTATAAAAATAACAATTGTTGCTAACCTTATTGTCTAAAATGAAGTCCTCAACTTGCTAGAAATTGTATTTTACAAGTTACATGAGAATCCAAAACAAAACATTTGTTTGGTGATGTGGTTTTTGTGCTTGTTTTTAAAAATAGCACGTCTGATAACCTCAATTGCTGTTGTGTGAGCCAAATAATAGCACACTTTTTCACATGATATACTTTTCCTTTTAATTTAAGAATCAAATGGGTGACTCGAATATCTCCAGTCCTGGGCTACAGCCAAGCACTCAGCTCTCCAATCTGGGAAGCACCGAGACTCTAGAAGAGACGCCATCCGGGTTACAAGATAAGGTGTGTACAGCTAAAGCCCCAGCTTTGTCCAAGATAACAAAACACAGAGTAGCAGTTTGTAAGGATTTTAATGCAGTACAAGTTTGAAATGTCATTTATCTTCAAGGCACGTATGGGCAGCGCATAGTGATATTCGCTCATGTCATTTCCCCTCATACACGGAACTGTCCTTTATCTGGATTTTATAGTAGCCTATCTGGTTTCCAGCTTTTGCCCTTATCACTCCCTTACATATTCTTAACCCAGCTGCCAGCATTATCCTGGCAAAACAAGTTAGATCATGGCACTCCTCTGCTTAAAACTCTCCAGTGGTATCCATCTCGCTCAAAAGCCAAGGTCGTGGCAGTGGCCCACAAGGCCCTCCTTGATCTGGCCCCACACCCTGGTCTCATCATGTATCTCTGCCCTGCTCACTTGACCCCAGCCTTGCTGGCTCTTTTGCCTTTCCACAAATGTGCCAGACTTGCTCCTGCCTTAGACAGGCCTTTGCATTTGTTCTCTTGGCCTGGAATACTTTCCTTCTGTGTATGGCTTACTCCCTTTCTTCCTTCAGGTCTCAAGTATCCTCTGTGTAGATGAGGTCTTCTCTGACCTCTCTACTTTAAATAACAATCCTCCCCTACCCTTGTCCTGTGCTTTATTTTCTCCCTAAGACTTCTACCCTATTAACATGGTTGTGGTTTTCATATATATTCATTGTCTCCTCCCCACCAAAATGTAAGCTCCATGGGGCAGGCAGTTAGGTCTGCCTTGTTCAGCATCTATTCTGTTAGCATCTAGCATTGTGGATATCTGTTGACTGAGTTAGTTTTCTTTATAACTGATGGCTTGATAAATGAACAGATATCAAATAAAACCCATAGTTTTTTAATTAAACTTTTTATTTTGTGGTAATTATAGATTCACATGTAGTTACAAAAAGTGATACAGAAAGATCCTTTGCAGTCTCCCCCAGTCCCCATTGTTAACAGCTGGCAGAATATAGTACGTTATCACAACTAGGATGTGACACAGTCTACCATCTAGTTCACATTTTCTCAGTTTTATTTATATTCATTTGTGTGTGTATGTGTGTATATATTTAGTTCCATGCAATTTTATCTGGTGTATCACTTTGTGTATCTACTACCACCTTAAAGATACAGAAAACTTCCATCACCACAAGGATCCTTTGTGTCGCCTTTTTATTATCATACAGACTTCCCTGTCATACGCTTCCTGCCTCCCCACTCCTCATCCTTAACCCTAAACAGCCACTAATCTATCTCCAGTTCTATCATGTTGTGGTTTTAGCAATGGATTAAATCCATAATCAGCCCCTACACCAAGGTTGAGTGGTTCTCAACCTTCCTAATGCCATGACCCTTTAATACAGTTCCTCATGTGGTGACCCCCAATCATAAAATTATTTTAATTGCTACTTCATAATTGTAATTTTGCTACTGTTATGAATTGTGATGTAAATATTTGTTATTTCCGATGGTTTTAGGCGACCCTGCTAGTGGATCCACAGGTTGAGAACCACTGTTGTAGAGCCTAAGACTAAGACCATGGGAAAACACAGATATTTACATTATGATTAATAACAGTAGCAAAATTACAATTATGAAGTAGCAACGAAAATAATTTTATGATTGGAGGTCACCACATGAACTGTATTAAGGGTCGCGGCATTAGAAAGTTTGAGAACCACTGCCCTACACAGATAGTACATTTCTTTGGTAACACTGCCATCTAGTGCTAAAGAGCAAAAAATGCTCTCAAGCTTTAATAGTATTAAATTCCATTTGTTTCCTAATTCATTTATTAGAATTCCTTTGGGACTATTTTCCTAGTTTTGTTTTGTTTTGTTTTTATTCCTATGTTAGGAGTAATGCATTCCTTCTTGTGTGCTCAGTTTACTGTCCAGGTAGGAAATCTGACAGGGATACAATAGAGCTAAACAAATACGAAATTCCCTAAACAGAGAGAGCTATGGGGTGAGGAAGGAAAAGTGTAAAACCTGATACAGTATATTAAAATTTTGCCATGTACCATATATATTGTTGTCCACTGAATTGCATCTCCTAAGGGAAATGATCATACTAACACTTGATTTAAGTGAGGCATTATAAAACTCAGAATCCAAACCTGAAGCATAATCAGACATGAGGAAAGAGTAAGATTTAACATTTTCTATGGGTGATGGAAGAGGAATCCATGACTAAATAAGCCCAATTTCTAGAGAAATGTCACCAGTTTTTCTTGTCATGGGGTTCTCTCAGGCGCAGAGACTGTAGAGCTCTTGGGAGCTTGTGTGGAGAAGCAGGCTCTGCTTATAAAGTTAAGCCTCTGTGACTGATTCGCCATTTATCTATTCCATTAATTGGTATATCTTAACCTATAGCCACCTCTTAATTCTTCAAGCTTTAGCTGCACCTTTGTTTTCCAAAGGTTAATATTACTATTCGGTTGATTATGAAACCTAGTCTGCTTAATTGACATCTCAGTGTGGTGGCATAATGGTAAGAATGTGAACTATGTTAGAACTACATTAAGAGTCTGGTTATGTTGTACTTGGGCATCATCTATAAAATGGCAACAATAATAGTAATGCTCTACAGGTAAAGAGAGTAATGCACAAGTGTTAGAATCTGTTTCTGAAGTTATAGGGAGGCAGCATTGAGAAACCTGAAAATTTTCTGTTTCTTTTGTAGACCAGGTTCAAAGTTTCACCATATATTTTCATTTTTTAGTATGAAGTAGGTTTTAAACCATTAGAAATAGCTATTTTTAGTTCTAAGAGTAGAAACATTCCAAACGTAAATACAGGTTATTTTAGTTCCAAAGTTGATTGATGTTCCACCAGGCAGGTAGAAATTGCTACCTGGATCCTCACATTCTTGAAGCATAAGGTGTTTTTCATGCTGAGGCTTCTCCATGTCCTATTGTTTGTTCCTTTTTTTATAACATAAAAATAGTATTCTGACCCTGGAAAGACGTATATTTCTGGAAAATAGCCCCTATATCATCTGTGTTTTTCAAAGCATTAATCTAAATGTTGGCTTCTCTCCATATATACAAATCTATATACATATATAACCGAATGTGATGGTAAAGATCTACATAATTTGTATCAATGAATAAAAATCAGTGTAGTTTTCCAGCACATTTTTTTAAAATATATTTTTTTTATTTTTTACAGAGAGGAAGGGAGAGAGATAGAGAGCTATAAACATCGATGAGAGAGAACATTGATTAGCTGCCTCTTGCACAACCCCTACTGGGGATGTGCCCATTACCAAGGTACATGCCCTTGACCGGAATCAAACCTGGGATCTTTCAGTCCGCAGGCCGACGCTCTGTCCACTGAGCCGAAACGGTTTTGGCTCCAGCACTTTTTTTGCCAGGCATCTTGATCATTTATGTTTTAAACATAATGTGTATAAAAAGGAATTAACCCAAATCAAAAATTGGCATAGGATTTGAATAGATATTTCTCCTAATAAGATAAACAAATGGCCAGCAAAAATTGGCAAGAATATGGAAAAATTGGCAAGAATATGGAAAAATTAGAATCCCCTTGCACTGCTGGTAGTAACATAAAATGGTGCAGTAGCTGTAGAAAAACAGTTTGGTAGTTCCTCAAAAAGTTAAGTAAGTATAGAATTATAATATGATCTAGCAATTCAGTTCATGGACATACACCCAAAGAATTGAAAAAATGACTAAAACTGATATATTTACACTAATGTTCATGGCAGCATTATTCACTATAGCCAAAAGGTGGAAAGAACCCAAGTGTCAATCATCAGATGAATGAGTAAACAAGATGTGATATATGCATACAGTGCAATATTATTCAGCCTTAAAAGGAATGAAATTCTGACACATGCTACAACATGAATGAACCCTGAAAACATGCTAAGTGAAATAAACTAGTCCTAAAAGGACAAATATTGTATGATTGCACTTATGCAAGGTATCTAGAATAGACAAATTCATAGAAACAGAATTGAAATGATTACGGGCTATAGGTAAGGCAGTGGAGAGAGGAGAAAAATAATTAATGGGTGAAAGTTTCTTTTTGGGTTGATGAAAAGTTCCAGGAATAGACGGTAGTAATCACACAACATTGTAAATGTCCTGAATGCCACTGGATCTTCACTTCACTGTGGTTAAGAGTGGTAACTTCTGTAATGTATATTTTATCAGCATCCTTAGAAATTGTAGGAAGGGGATTATCTCTGTGCTCATCAATAAACATTTATGCTGTTAGGGATCCAAAGTGAATTAAATCACAGTGGTCACTTTGGGAGATGAAACCTGTGCATTCTAACTATTGGCCTGGACTGAAAGAACTCTGCCTCATGTGAGAATTCATTGTCTATTTTGAATTATAATGAATGAATTTGAAATGTTACCAGTGAATTTTAGACAAACAGTTGTGTTATTGGTTTTTTTTTTAATAATTCTTTATTGTTGAAAGTATTAACATATGTCCGCTTTTTCTCCCATGGACCCCCTCCAGCCTGCCTCACTCCCCTGCCCCAGGCCTTCACCGCCCCATTGTCGGTGGCCATGGACATGCATACAGGTTCTTAGTTGATTACCCCTCCCCGCCTTTCCTCTAAGATTCCACACTCAGTTTCGTGCTTCCATGCCTTTGGATTCACTCCGTTCATCAGTTTATTTTGTCACCTAGATTCTACATATGACTGTGATCATGTGATACTTGTCTTTCTCTGAGTGACTTACTTCACTTAGCATGGTATTCTGAGTAGTATTTCATGGTATAAATGTACCATAGCTTTTTTATACACTCATCTATTGATGAGTGCTTGAGCTGTTTCCAGATCTTAGCTATTGTAAATTGTGCTTCAATGAACATAGGGGTGCATATATTCTTTCTGATTTCTGTTTCAGTTTCTTAGGATATATTCCTAGAATTAGGATCACTTGGTCAAATGGGAGTTCCATATTTAATTTTTTGAGGAAACTCCATACTGTTTTCCATAATGACTGCACCAATCTGCATTCCCACTAGCAATGTACTAGGGTTCTCTTTCTTCACATTCTCATCAGCACTTGTTATCTGTTGATTTGTAGCCATTCTGACAGCTATGAGGTGATACCTCATTGACGTTTTAATTTGCATCTCTCTGATGATCAGTGACTGAGCATTTGTTCATATATGTCTTGGCCATCCTCCCTTTTTTTTTGTTGATGATTTCTTTCGCTGTGCAGAAGCTTTTTGTTTTGATATAGTCCCATTTGTTCATTTTCTCCTTAGTTTCCTTTGCCCTTGGAGATTATCAGTAAATATGTTATGACAAGAGATGTCTGAGATTTTGCTGTCTATGGTTTCTTCTAGGATTTTTATGGTTTTACAACTTACATTTAAGTCTTTTATCCATTTTTAGTTTATTCTTGTGTATAGTATAAGTTGGTAATCTAGTTACTTTCTTTCTTTTTTTTTTCTTTTTTGCATGTATCTGTCCAATTTTCCCAACACCATTTATTGAAGAGACTGTCTTGACTTCATTGTATGTTCTTGCCTCCTTTGACAACTATTAATTGAGCATAATGGCTTGGGTCAATTTCTGGGGTCTCTGTTCTGTTCCATTGATCTATTTTTTTTGTGTGTGTGCCAGTACCAGGCTGTTTTGACTATGGTAGCTTTGTAGTATAACTTGAAATCTGGCATAGTGATTACCTCCAACTTTGTTTTTCTTTCTCAAGATTGCTGCAGCTATTCGGGGTCTTTTTTTATTCAATATGTAAATTTTTGGAGTGTTTGTTATAGACCTGTGAAATATAATATTGCGTGGGTTTTTTTTAATATATTTTTATTGATTTTGGAGAGGAAGTGAGCAGGAGAGGAAGATAGAAACATCAATGATGAGAGAAAATCACTGGCTGCTAGCTGCCTCTTGCATGCCCCCTACGGGGGATCTGAACCTGTAACCCAGGCATGTGCCCTTGACCAGAATTGAACCCAGGAACTTTCAGTCTGCAGGCTGACGCTCTATCCACTGAGTCAAACCAGTTAGGGCTGTGCTGTTAGTTATTTTAATAGGGATTGCAATGAATCTGTAGATGACCTTGGGTAGTATGGACATTTTAATGATATTTATTCTACCAGTCCATGAACACAGTGTATTCTACCACTTGTTTGTATCTTCTATCTCTTTTTTTCAAAGTCTTGTAGTTTTCTGAGTACAGGCTTTTTGTCACTTTGGTTAAGTTTATTCTCAACAAAATATTAGCAAATTGGATCCAGCAATATATTAAAAAAAGATTATACACCATTACCAAGTGGATTTATTCCAGAGATGCAAGGCTGGTACAATATTTGCAAATTAATATACGTGATAAGTCACATAAAGAAATTAAAAGATGGAGAACCAAGATGGTGGCATAATGTATACACCTCTAACATGATGCCTCTCACAACCACACCAAAACTACAACTAAAAGACAAAACCACAGAACCACAGGAAAGCTGGTGGAGTGGAAGTTCTGCAACTACAAGGAAAGAAAAAAGTGCATTGAGACCTGGTAGGACGTGCAGAGGCTCAGAAAGACAGAGGTATGGAGACGCGTGCAAATCAGGCTGGCATGCACTGCTTTTTCAATTGGGAGGGAGTTACAAGTTCCCAACTCTCGGAACTCGTTTCTGGCGAGATTATGGGGACCCAGACTCATACAGGGAGAAACTGGACTGTCTGCCATCAGGTCAAAAAGGGAGGGTGGCCTTCTCCCAGAGGTGCGCACAGGAATCATTGTTTACTGCACTGGGGTGCAGGGCATGGGACATGGAACAGAATTCGGCAGAGAGAGCTCACTGACAGCCATCACTGTTTGCCACACCCTAGCCTAGTGATTTCCTGAAACCTCGCCCAACTTATAAACCTACCTACCGAGCTGCACACAGCAGCTTTTGCGTATGAATGGCCTGCCTTCTAGCAGCTTAACCTAACAAATTGCACCTGGGTCAGACAACTCCAAAACTTCCAAACTCCAAGCAAAGAGGAGAAATCTGCAGCTCTCCCTGTAGCTCCTGCTGTGTGGCCTCAGACACTAGCTGACTTGTACCTCCTGGGAGATCCAGGAACTATTGTACCTGAAGGTCAGTGTGAGATGATACCAGATTTCAATTCCTCACATACATAAATGACACACTCAAGAGGCAGACTTGGTGAGCACCAAAGCCCCAATGAAGCAAGTCCTGCCTCATAGAGGTGTCTGCAGCACAGCAGTTTTTCCACTAATAGACACAGCTAATCCTCACAGTCAATTGGCCTGAAGGTCATTTCCAGCCAAAATGCGGAAACAAAGAAACATGTCACAAATGAAAGAAATGGAGGAAAGCAAACTACTGGACATAGAGTTCAAAACCACATTTATAAGATTACTCAAGAATCTTCTACAAACCTCCGAGAAACTTAGTGAGACCTTCAAGGATCTTAATGAGAATGCCAAAAAAAATGGAAAAGGACCAGTCAGAAATTAAGCATACACTGTCTGAAATAAAGAATAATATACAGGCAAAACCAGTTTGGCTCAGTGGATAGAGCATCAGCCTTTGGACTGAAAGGGTCCAGGTTCGATTCCGGTCAAGGGCATGTATCTTGGTTGCGGGCACATCCCCAGTAGAGGGCATGCAGGAGGCAGCTGATCGATGTTTCTCTCTCATCGATGTTTCTAACTGTATCTTTCTCTCTTCCTCTCTGTAAAAAATCAATAAAATATATTTTTTTAAAAAAGAATAATATACAGAAATCCAACAGCAGACTAGAGGACCCAAGAATAAAACCAAAGATCTGAAATATGAGGAAGCAAAAAACACCCAACCAGAAAAACAAAAAGAAAAAAAGAGTCCAAAATGTAAAGATAGTGTAAGGAGCCTTTGGGGCAACTTCAAGCATACCAACATCAGAATTATGGGGGTGCCGGAAGCAGAGAGACAGCAAGACACTGAAAACATATTTGAAGAAATAATGACTGAAAACTTTCTCTACCTGGTGAAAGAAATGGACTTAAAAGTCCAGGAAGCACACAGAACTCCAAACAAAAGAAATCCAAAGAGGACCATACCAAGACACGTCATAGTTAAAATGCCAAGGGCAAAAGACAAAGAGAGAATCTTAAAAGCAGCAACAGAAAAACAGTTAGTTACCTACAAGGGAGCACCCATACAATTGTCAGCTGATTTCTCAACAGAAACTATGCAGGCCAGAAAGGAGTGGCAAGAAATATTCAACGTGATGAATAGCAAGAACCTACAACCAAGAATATTCTACCCAGCAAAGCTATCATTCAGAAGTGAAGGGCAGATAAAGAGCTTCAAAGATAAGAAAAAGCTAAAGGAGTTCATCACCACCAAACCAGGATTATATGAAATGCTGAAGGGTTTTCTTTAAGAAGAGGAAGAAAAATAAAAAGGTAAAGAAAAGAATTATGAACAACAAAGTGATAACAAATACAAACCTATCTACAAAGTGATAACAAATACATACCTAACAACGAAGTGATAACAAATACATACCTATCACATACAAGTGAATCTAAAAATCAAGTGAATAAAAATGGATAAACAGAATAAACTGGTGAATATAATAGAATTAGGGGCATAGAAAGGGAATGGACTGACAATTCTTGGGAGGAAGGGGGTGTGAGGGGTGCAGGAAGAGATTGGACAAAAATCTTACACCTATAGATGAGGACACTGGTGGGGGGTAAAGGTATGGGGTGGGGGAGGGGAGCTATGGGAGAAAAAAAACGAAACTTCTGTAATAAAGTGAACAATAAAGATTCATTTTTAAAAAATGAAAGACAAAAATCTCATAATCATATCAATAGACACAGAAAGAATTTGACAAAATCCAACACCCATTTTTGTTTGTTTTTTTAAATTTAATAAATCTTTATTCTTCAGATTATTACATTTGTTCCTCTTTTTTCCCCCCATAGGTCCCCTCCACCCAGCTCCCATCCCACCCTCTTGCCCTTACCTCCCTCCCCATTGTCCTCATCCATAAGTGTATGATTTTTGTCCAGTCTCTCCCCTCACCCCCCTCACCTCTTTTCCCCTGAGAATTGTCAGCCTACTCTCTTTCTATACCCCTGATTCTATTATATTCACCAGTTTATTCTGCTCATCAGATTTTTGTTTACCTTTACCTTTTTCTTCTTCTTCCTCTTCTTAAAGAGTACCTTTTAGCATTTCATATAATACTGGTTTGGTGTTGATGAACTCCTTTAGTTTTTCTTATCTGTGAAGCTGTTTATCTGACCATCAATTCTGAATGATAACTTTTCTGGATAGAGTATTCTTGGTTGTAGGTTCTTGCTATTCATCACTTTGATTATTTCTTTTTTTAATATATTTTATTGATTTTTCACAGAGAGGAAGGGAGAGGGATAGAGAGTTAGAAACATCGATGAGAGAGAAACATCGATCAGCCGCCTCCTGCATGCCCCCCACTGGGGATGTGCCCACAACCAAGATACATGCCCCTGACCGGAATCGAACCCTGGACCCCTCAGTCTGCAGGCTGACGCTCTATCCACTGAGCCAAACCAGTTTCAGCACTTTGAATATTTCTTGCCACTCCGGTCTGGCCTGCACAGTTTCTGTTGAGAAATCAGCTGACAATCGTATGGGTGCTCCCTTCTAGGTAACTAACTGTTTTTCTCTTGCTGCTTTTAAGATTCTCTCTTTGTCTTTTGCTCTTGGAATTTTAATTATGGTATGTCTTGGGGTGGTCTTCTTTGGATTCTTTTTGTTTGGGGTTCTGTGTGCTTCCTGGACTTGTAAGTTTATTTCTTTCACCAGGTGTGGAAAGTTTTCAGTCATTATTTCTTCAAATAGGTTTTCAGTATCTTGCTCTCTCTCTTCTTCTGGCACCCCCATAATTCTGATCTTGGTACACTTGAAGTTGTCCCAGAGGCTCATTACACTATCTTCACATTTTTGGATTCTTTTTCTTTTTACTTTTCCAGTTGAGTGTTTTCTGCTTCTTTGCATTTTAAATCTTTTACTTGATTCTTGCATTCCTCTAATCTGCTCTTAGGTGTCTGTGTAATATTTTTTATTTCAGTCAGTATATGTTTAATTTCTAGTTGATCCTTTTTCATCTCCTCTTGGGTTTCGCTAAATTTATTGACCTTTTCTAGGAAATTCTTGAAAAACATTATAACTGTGGTTTTGAACTCTATATTCAGTCGTTTGTGTTCCTCCATTTCTTTCCTTTGTGATCTGTTTCTTTGTCTCCGCATTTTGGCTGCTTCCCTGATTTGGTAGAGTAGCTTTGATTACTATGTGTCCTATATAGCACAGTAGCTCCGCCTCTCCAATTACCTGAGGTGGACTCTCTTGGTGCACCCCTTTGTGGACTGTGTGTACAGCCTTATTGTAGTTAAGTCTTGATTGTTGTTGGTATCCCTAGGGGAAATTGACCTCCAAGGCAATTGGTTGTGAGGATCAGCTGTGTCTACGCCGGGAGAACTTCTGTGTTGGAGTCAGCCTTATGATACAAGACTTGCAAAATTGCAAAAGCCTCTGTGCTGGGCTTGGATGGGGCAGAGTCTCAGGGCTGAGCAGACAGTCTTGGCTTCCTGTCAGCCCTGCCCTTCACAGTCCCTGGGTCTCAATGTCCTTTGGTAATCGCTGCAGCCTTCTCTATGCACACTCGCACTCACGTGCCTCCAGAACTCTGCCTTTCCGGCTCCCCTAGTTTCCATGTACTCTGGGGACCCATATGAGTCTGGGTCCCCAGGGTCTTGGCCGAAACTGGGGTTCAGTGAAGTCGGAATTGGAGTTCAGCATAGTCGGGAAGTTCCCTCTTTCTCCCACTAGAGAAAGCCAGCAGCACAATCAGCAGTCAGTTCTTTCTGCATGCACTGACACATGCTTCTCCAGATCTCTACCTTTCATGCTCCCCTAAGTTTCTGTGTACTCCTCGCTTTTTCTGAGAGTCCAGACTCCCCCGTATGAGTCTCGCCCGAAACTGGGAAGTTTCCATCTCCCTCCCACAAGAAGAAGCCAACCAGGCCCTCTGTCGCCCATCCTCTCCATGCACGTGTCTCTGTACCTCATTTTTTTTGCACCTCCTCTGAGTCTTCGTGAGCCCCTCTCTTTTCTTCTAGCTGTAGAATTTCCATTCAGCCAGCTTTCCTGTGGTTCTGAATGATGTCCATTCTTTATTTTAGTTGTAGTTTTGAAATTGTTGTGCAAGGCAGCAGTTTAGGTGTTCACCTATGCCACCATTTTGGGTTTTCCCCAACACCCATTTTTGATAAACTCTCAGCAAAGTGGGAATAGAGGAAACATCCTCAACATGATAGAGGCCATATATGACAAACCTACCGCGAACATCATACTGGCAAAAACTAAAACCATTTCCCCTAAGAACAGGATGTCTGGTTTCACCACTCTTATCCAACATAGTACTGGAAGTCCTAGCCTCAGATCAGACAAGAAAACACAAAAGGCATCAATATTGGAAAGGAGAAAGTAAGCCTCTTATTATTTGCAGATGGCATGATATTGTACATAGAAAAGCCTAAAGACTCCACCAAAAAACTACTATATATAATAAATGAATTCAGCAATGTAGCAGAATAAAAATCAACACCCAAAAATTGATGGCTTTTTTATGCACCAATAATGAATTTTCAGAAAGAGAAACTAAGCAATCCCATTTACAATTGCAGCAAACAGTTTTGTTTTTAATTACTCCTTGCATCAGGGAACAACAGGGAGATTTATAATATCACAGCTTTGATAATCCTTCAGTTGGTAGTGTTACTATTTTGCATTATGGAGATATGATATTCCAGAAGATTTAATGAATTTTTTATTTTGTTTATTTTTAATATTTTTAAAAAGACATGTCTTTCTTTTAAATATTTTTATTGATTTCAGAGGGGGAAAGAGAGAGAAAATTCAATGATGGTAGAGAATCACTGATTGGCTGCCTCCTATATGCCCCCTACTGGGGATCGAGCCTAAAACCTGGGCATGTACCCGAACCAGAAGTAGAATCGTGACCTGTTTCATGGGTCAGTGGTTGAACTGACCCACACTGGCCGGCTGAATTTGATGAATTTTTAATATCCCAACATATTATTTGATATTCCTTAAAACATATCCCAACATAGAGGCAACCAAGTAGTGTGTCTTTCTCACATCTATGTTTCTCTCTCTCCCCCTTTCTACCGCCTCCCTTCCACTCTCTCTAAAAATCACTGGACAATATATCTTCTGGTGAGGAGTAACAAAAAAAGGAATATATCTCAACACAGATTTAATATGATTAATATTAAGACTACATGGTGTTGCTCGGCCAGCATGACTCAGCGGTTGAGCATCAACCTATGAACCAGGAGGTCACGGTTAGGGCTCCTACCTGATCTCCAGTGTTGGCATGCAGGAGGCAGACAATCAATGATTCTCTCTCATCATTGTTTTCTATCTCTCTCGTCCTCTCCCTTCCTCTCTGAAATCAATAGAAATATATTTTTTTTAAGATTATATGGTGTTTAAAATAATAATAACAATAAACTGCATGGTATTCATATGACAGTAGTGGATGCTTGTTGGCACCTGACGTTATGTTGAGAATTTAATTTTTATGACAGCTCTATGAGGTGGTTACCACAATTGCCCCCATTTTTCAGGTGAGAAAACTAAATAGATTATATAATTTTTCTACTTAAAAGCTGGGAATTGAACCTATATGTCTTTGTTGCTGATCCTCACCCACGGATTTTTTTTTTTTTATTTTTTTTTTGGTTGGAGGAGGGCAAGGATATTTTTTCCATAGGTTTTTAGAGAGAGTGGAAGGAAGGGGGAGAGAGAAACATTGATGTGAGAGAGACACATCTCATACTTGCCTCCTGCACTTGCCCTAGACGAGTGGTTCTCAACCTTTTTTAATGCTGTGACCTTTTAATATAGTTCCTCATGTTGTGGTGACCCCCAATCTTAAAATTATTTTTGTTGCTACTTCATAACTGTAATTTTGCTACTGTTATGAATCATAATGTAAATATCTGTTTTCCGATGGTCTTAGGCTCTACAGCAGCGGTTCTCAACTTGTGGGTCGAGACCCACAGGTTGAAAACTGCTAGTAAGATATATTATGTAAGCTTTTAAAAATTAATAGAATTCTCTTAAGTATATTCTTTTTTTTTCTTTTTTTTTAATAATTTTTATTAATTTTTTATACATATCTCCCCATTGCCCCCCCTCCCTCCCAGGCATACCCCAACCCCCCAGTGTCTGTGATCATTGGTTATGCTTATATGCATGCATACAAGTCCTTTGATTGATCACTTATCTACCTCACCTAACTTTAATCTTTCTGCTGTAATTTCACAGTGTTTGATGCTTTGTGATTTTTGTCCTGAGAATTATCAGTCTACTCCCTTTCTGTGCTCCTGATTCTATTATATTCATCAGTTTATTCTGTTGATCAAATTTTTAATTCACTTAATTTTTAGATTCACTTGTTGCCAGATATGTATTTGTTGTTCATAATTTTTTGTCTTTTACCTTTTTCTTCTTCCTCTTCTAAAAGAGTACCTTTCAGCATTTCATATAATACTGGTTTGGAGTTGATGAACTCCTTTAGCTTTTTCTTCTCTGTGAAGCTCTTTATCTGCCCTTCAATTCTGAATGATAGCTTTGCTGGATAGATTATTCTTGGTTGTAGGTTCTTGCTATTCATCACGTTGAATATTTTTTGCCACTCCCGTCTGGCCTGCATCGTTTCTGTTGAGAAATCAGCTGGTATGGGTGCTCTCTTGTAGGTAATGAACTGTTTTTCTCTTGCTGCTTTTAATATTCTCTCTTTGTCTTTTGCTCTTGGCATTTTAATTATGATGTGTCTTGGTATGGTCCTCTTTGGATTCCTTTTATTTGGGGTTCTGTGTGCTTCCTGGACTTGTAAGTCCATTTCTTTTACCAGATGTGGGAAGTTTTGAGTCATTATTTCTTCAAATAGGTTTTCAGTATCTTGCTCTCTCTCTTCTTCTGGCACCCCCACAATTCTGATGTTGGTACGCTTGAAGCTGTCCCAGAGGCTCCTTACATTATCTTCACATTTTTGGATTCTTTTCTCTTCTTGCTTTTCCAGTTGAATGTTTTCTGCTTCTTTATATTTCAAATTTTTTACTTGATCCTTGCCTTTCTCTAGTCTGCTGTTAGGACTCTGTATAATATTTTTATTTCAGTCAGTGTATGTTTAATTTCTATTTGGTCCTTTATCATCTTTAGTTGGACCTTTTTCATCTCCTCTTGGGTCTCACTAAATTTATCCATCTTTTCTAGCATATTCTTGAAAAACCTTATAAGTGTGGTTTTGAACTCTATATCCTGTCGTTTTTTTTCCTCCATTTCTTTTGTTTGTGATCCCTTCCCTTGTCTCAGCATTTTCACTATGCCGGGGAAACTTCTGTGTTGAATTCAGCCTTATGATACCAGACACAAAACCGAAGAAGCCTCTATTGAGCTTGGGATGGGTGGAGCCTCAGGGCTTAAGGGACCGCCTTGCCCCGCCCTCCACGGCCCCTGAGTCTCACGTGACTGAGTAATGGCTGGAGCCGTCCTTGTGCACGCGCCTGCAGTGCCTCTAACCGCTGCCTTTCCAGCTCCCCTGCGCAGCAGGACCTCACGAGTCTAGGTCTCCAGGGTTTCGCCCAAAACAGGGGCTTAGTGGACTCAGAAGTGGCACAGTTGGGAGGGTCTATCCCCCACCCACTCCCGAAAGCCAGCAGCACAATCAGCAATCTGTCCTGCACGCAGTGCCGTGCGTGGCACCAGGCCTTTGATCTTTTGCGACTCCCCTAAGTTTCCGTGCACTTCTCCCTTTTCACAGTCCAAACTCCCCCCATATGAGTTTCGGCTGGATCTGGGGTTAGTGTCGTAGGATAAGGGGTTCAATGCCTTTGAGAGTCTCCGTTTCCCTCCCGCCAGAGAAAGCCAGCCAGGTACTCCGGCACCACGCACGCGTCTCCGTACCTCAGCTTTTTGCAGCTCCTCTGGGTCTCCGTGAACCCCTCTCTTTCCTTCTAGTTGTAGAACTTCCACTCAGCCAGCTTTCCTGTGGTTCTGGATGATGTCCGTTCTGTCTTTTAGTTGTAGTTTTGAAATTGTTGTGCGAGGCAGCAGTGTAGGTGTTTACCTATGCCGCCATCTTGGATTCCCCTCTTAAGTATATTCTAAGATAAAATTGTTTGATATGAAATTTCAGTTCTTTACAACTGAGGGAGGCTTCTGCCTCTTCCTTAACAACAGTTACTTGGAGCTGCCATCATCTTCTGCAGATCTGCTCCGCCACCTCACCCAGCAGCTGACACTGTCCTCACCTGGTCATCCCCTTCACTTGTAAACTGCCTGCATGTCTGTCCTCAGCACTGGCCTCCTTCCCCTATTGTCTCTCCTTGACAAAGGGGAAGAGATAGAAACATGATGTGAGAGAGAAACATCGATCAGCTGCCTCCCGCACGCCCCGTATTGGGGATGGAGCCTGAAACCCAGGCATGTGCCCTGACTGGAGATCATACCAGTGACCTTTTGGTACATGGGGACAATGCTCAATCCACTGAGCCACACCAGCCAGGCAAATGTTTGGCTTTTTGTGAAAACTGTGAATCGGGAGTAGGATGAGAAAGGCCTATTTCTTCTTTTCTTTTTTTCTTTTTTTTTTTAATGGTTACATTTATTTTCTGGTATTTGAAACCCAGCCGAGGTGCAATGCCTTGCTTTGTATCAAGAGTAGTCAAAATAAAAGTAGGATTACTTGATCAGCATTTGGTCCCCCTGTCCTCCTGAGTGTTATTTCCCTACATGTGTTACTGTCATGGGGCAATAGGCACAATTAATTTTGTAATAAGGTAATTGTCCGTTCACTTTTTATCAGTCATTTGCCCAGGAAAAAGGTGAGCTCTAACACTATTATCTGGAGCCCCTAAAATTTGAAATTTATTACTAGTGCATGTTTTTGGTTTGGGGTTTTTTGTTTTGTTTTGTTTTGTTTGAGAGAGAGACATCAATTTATTGTTCCACATATTTATTCATTCATTAGTTGATTCTTGTATGGTCCTCCTGACTGGGGATTGAACCAGGAATCTTGGAGTATTGGGACAATGCTCTGACCAACTGAGCTCCCAACCAGGGCTACTAATGAAGATTTTTACCCACAAACCTGGGGAGACTAGATGCATCTTGGCCTTAATCGCTAGTATATCTTCACTTTGTTCCATTTTCTTGTTTTCAGTCTTCATCCATCCTTACTTCTGCAAACTGTTTTTGATTGATGAAAAAGTGTAGTTACACTGGTTTGCAAGAGATGTCTTTCATTGGATGGTGTGGGTTTTTTTGTGTTTTTTTTCCAGTCTGCTCCATCAGGACACAAACACCTGACAGTAGAAGAATTATTTGGAACCTCTTTGCCAAAGGAACAGCCAATAGTTGTGGGTCTGGATTCAGAAGAAGTGGAGAAGCTGCCAGGAGATGCCCCCCAGAAGGAACTCAGCTCATTCCTACCATTTTCCTTTGAGCAGTCAGGAGGGACTCCTCGGTCAGAAAATCCGGGTGTCCATACTGCTGCCCACCACTCAGCCCAATCTGAAGTCACCGCCCCGGTGCTAATCACTCCTGCCTCCATCTCACAGTCCAGTGAAAAGCAGGTTCCAAGCTATGCGATCCCGTTGCACCCTGGGCTCAGTCCCACTCTACCAGCAGAAGCTCCTACTGTACAGGTTCCCCCCTGCTTACCCCGAAACACCACCATGATGCAGGCAGTGAAGACCACGCCTAGACAGAGGTCTCCACTCCTGGGTCAGTCAGTCCCCGAGCTGAGCCATGCCAGTCTGACTGCCAGCCAGAGCCCCTTCAGGACCCCACTGAGCGTGACAAACACTGCTGGTACAACCCTCCCAAGTGTTGATCTTCTCCAAAAACTCAGGTTGACCCAACAGCATGACCAAATACAGACACAGTCGCTTGGGAAAGGTGCAGTGGCACCCAACTTTCCTCCAGCAGCTGGCCAGCTGGCCACACCTGAGAGCTTCATAGAGCCTCCTCCTAAGACAGCAGCAGCAAGAGCCTCTACCGCCCTGAGCAACATGGTGCTTGCTCCCCCTCAGGTACTGGCAGAAGGGTGGGTGCTTGAACTGAGTAGGGGGAACTGGAAAGACCAAATGCTTTTATCAGTTTTGGAGAGGGATAGAGAGAGAAAAATATTGATTGGCTGCCTCATGCATGGCCCACACTGGGAATTGAGCCCAGGCATGTGTCCTGATCGGGAATCAAACTGGTGACCTTTCGGTTCATGAGTTAATGCTCAGTCACTGACTGGCAAGACAGTGATTTTTTTCTCTTAACTACACATTTTTATTGATTTTGGAGAAGAAGGGTAAGGGAAAGAGAGAGAGACATCAAGGATGAGAATCATTGATGGGCTGCCTCCTGCATGCCCTGCTTGGGATTGAGCTCTCAACCCGGGCATGTGCCCTGACTTGGAGTCAGATTGTGACTTCCTAGTTCATAGGTCGACACTCAACCACTGAGCCACGCCAGCAGAGCAAGACATTCATTTTATTTATTTATTAATCTTCATTCAAGGATATTTTTCCATTGATTTTTAGAGAGGGAAAGACTGAAATATTGATGTGAGAGAAACACATTGATTGGTTGCCTCCTGCACAAGCCCCGACCAAGGCCCAGGTCAGGGAGGATTCTGCAACCAAGATACATGTCCTTGACCAGAATCAAACCCGGGACTCTTTGGGCCACAGGCCGATGCTCTATCCACTGAGCCAAACTTGCTAGGCCCGCACCCAGCAGAACTTAACCATACTATGTTCTTTAGGAAATGGGAGTTCTTACCGGTGGCACTGGATAACACCTTTGGCAAAGACTTCAGGATCCTGGTTTTGCTGCATAGACCAATGTTTACAAAGAGAGAGATGAACAGATATAGCACGTTTCAATAAGGATTTCCTAGTTACTGAGGAAAAATGTAGGTTAGCAATAGGAAACTTTAGCAACTAGTCCTAGATTCCTGAGAGAAAAAGCTGGCAGGAACTTGTGACAATGCAGCTGATGATGCAACAGGATGAGAGCTTCAAGACAGATTCTGACCCTCTTCACACTGCAAGGAGGTGTGTGCAAAGCCTTAACTGTGTCTCTGAGGAAAAAACTGAAACCTGTGACTTGTAAGAGCTGGGACAGCCCAAGCATGTTGTTGCTATTGAGTTTGCAGAGGTGCAAGGTTCTGGCAGCACACCTTTGGATAAGATGCTTTAAACTTTGGACAGGTGGCACTAAATGGCCTTTATCCAGAGTCACGCTTACACATGCAAAATCTTGTCCTCATTCACTGGGAGAGAAAGAACTTCTAGTTGTAGAGCACACACATTAGAACTCAATGAAGCCCTGGGCCCTAAAAGTCGATACTGCCAGGTAATTGAGAACACATACATATACTGCCCTTGAAAAGAGGTATTCAGGATTGATGGCTGCACTCCCACAGCAACAGGAAGAGTGGCAGCAAACGCATTTAGGGCACAAATGTTACTTAGGACACGTTCCTTCCTCCGTGTGCTGCAGAAAACCCCAAGAGAACTGGCCCAAAGTGACAATAAGTTCCAAACCTGGGACGCTCTGTGGCACCCTAGTGTGTCTGCACAAGGTAGACACTGAATGAGGATTAAGGAGCTGCAAGTTGAACAAAGCTTGGGATAATTTGAGTGCCCTGAGTCAAATGAGGGCTTCTGGAACTATCAGGCAAAAACAAACAAAAAACCCTAAAATAGCCTGGCAGTGTCACTCAGTGGTTGAGCATCACTTCATGAACTGGGAAGTCAAGGTTCGATCCCCAGTCAGGGCATAGGCTGGGTTGTGGGATTAACCATCAAAGGGTCCCGGTTGCATTCCAGTCAAGGGCACATATTTTGGTTGCAGGCTCCTCCCTGACTCGAGCTCTGGTTGAGGGTCTTGCAGGAAACAACCAATAGTGTGTTTCCCTCACATTAATGTTTCTGCCTTTCCCCTCTCTCTTCCACTCTAAAAGATCAATGGAAAAATATCCTCGGATGAGGATTAACAACAGCGAAGTTCTGGGTGTAAAGTAAAGCACTGTACTTGACTGAAAAATTCATAGCTTTTAAGCTGGACTCGTAAATACCGCCTCGTAGGCCAGGCTCCTCTGCTACCCCAGTTCATTTCTGTGGCCTCTGTAGACTCGAGTCATCACTGTGGATGTCTTCCCTGACTGTACACCGGCAGGATCAGCCATAGGGTAGACATTTGCTTAGTGTTTGTGAATGGGTGGGTGAGTGCTCAGAGTACAGCCTGCTTCCCTCAGTAGGAAATATGCTTTGCCCAGGAAGAGCTGTGATGTCCCAGTTAGCAAAGAGCAGTGTCACTACCCGCCACAGTGCACTTCTTGGCCTCCCGTTGCTCTGACAACAAAGCCTCCCAGGCCTGTGTGCTCTGTCTTGTTTATCCTCCCCTGCCCCATTTTTCTTCAATATATTTCATTGATTTTTTTACAGAGGAAGGGAGAGGGAGAGAGAGAGTTAGAAACATCGATGAGAGGGAAATATTGATCAGCTGCCTCCTGCACACTCCTTACTAAGGATGTGCCCGCAACCAAGGTACATTCCCTTGATGGGAATCAAACCTGGGACCCTTGAGTCTACAGGCCGACGCTCTATCCATTGAGTCAAACTGGTTAGGGCTCCCCTGCCCCGTTTTTTAAAAAATTGCCCCCACCCTTGATTACCTGCCAACCTTGAAAATGCACTCTTTTTTTTTAATTTCTAAAATTTTACATTCCCTTTTGCTTTTGAGCCTTTTGATCTCTCCACAAGTCTCAGATTTTACACTAAAGCCAGTTTCTGACTGGTCTTGCCATCCAGTCTTTTCTATAGCTTGTCCTGCTACATGGTGGTTGGTGGAACCTCTCAGCCTGGTGCTGCACCAAAAATAAAACAAAAAACTAAATGGCTCAGACACCAAAATTATACCCACAAAATTGTGACAGGCTCTTTGCTACTTGTACATGAGGAGGGTGACAGAGAAATGTAGATCTCTTGTTGATTAGAGCAAATATGAGAATTATTAAAACTTATTATTCTTGCCAAGACCGATTTGGCTCAGTGGATAGAGCGTCGGCTTGCAGACTGAAAGGTCCCAGGTTCGATTCCGGTCGGGGGCATGTGCCTTGCTTGCGGGCACGTCTCCACTGTGGGGCATGCTGGAGGCGGCTGACCGATGTCTCTCTCTCATCGATGTTTCAGACTTTCTGTCTCCCTTCCTTCCTCTCTGTAAAATATCAATAAAGTACATTTTAAAAAAACCAAAACTTATTATTCTTGTCTTAGTGTGTTCTGATGGTTAGCCATTACTAGCCTAGAAGCATATCTAAATGGGAAAGGAGGTAGATGTTAATTTTATTTTTAAGACATTCTATCTTTGATACCAGCAGTAGTATAGTAAATATATTGAACACTACAAAAACAACAAATGCTGTGTAACTGGAATTTTTTAAATATATTGTATTGATTTTTTACAGAGAGGGAGAGAGAGAGTTAGAAACATCGATGAGAGGGAAATATCAATCAGCTGCCTCCTGTACACCCCTTACTAGGGATGTGCCCACAACCAAGGTACATGCCCTTGACCGGAATCGAACCTGGGACCTTTCAGTCCGCAGGCCTATGCTCTATTCACTGAGCCAAACCAGTTTCTGCTGGATTTTTTAATTATTTTCTTAATTGAAATAAATACTACATATACTAAAATGCAGATTTTTATGAGTTTTGACAAATGTCTATCCCTTGAGTAACCTCACCCAATCACAATAACATTTCCATCATCCTATAACGTTTTCTCCTGTCCTCTTTAAGTCATTTCCTTGCCCCGCCCCTAAAAAATTTACATTGTTCTTACCGTGTGTACCTACCATGCTGGTTATTCATTATATTCTCCTAATTTAGTGATCAGACTTGGCTTCTCATAACAACTCTACAAAATTCTTAACACATAAATGGACTCTTCATCCTTTAGTTGAAATGTTTCTAGCCAGATATAAATGCTTCTCTTGAATGCTTACTGAACTCCAAATAGTTAGCATTGGACTCTGCTCCAGGCTCCTTCTGCTTATCGGGTTATCGGGTGTTGCTTACTTTGAGCCTGGCTGCTGGCTTCTGCACTTTGATACAGAAATGACCATTGTTCCCCTACAGGCTGTAGGTTCCCCACTGGGTACTGCAACAACCGCTGTAGTGTCTTCAGTGCTGCTGTCCCCGAGTGTTTTCCAGCAGACAGTGACCAGGACCACAGATCTGGAGAGGAAAGCAAGCTCCTCTTCACCTCTGACTGTTGGAACGTCGGAAAATCAGAGAAAGCCTTCCATCATTCTCAGCAAGTCTCAGCTCCAGGATACATTAATACATCTAATAAAGGTATGTAGTCTTTAAATTTTCATTCTTTAATTTAAAAATAATTACAAATTGTTAGAAATTAGGTGAGTAAGTTAATTCAGGACTAGATGGGAGTAATGTTATTCTCTTCCTGAGCTTATAGGTGGAAAAATATCTGAGTGAATTCCAAATTATTAATCATGGTTGTTTCTGGATGGTAAGATTCTATGGGTAACTAATTATACAAATCATTTATACAGCTTTTTCCTAAGCTGTTATCAAGGATGTGAGTTCTGCCCTCCTGGTGTGGCTCAATTGGTTGAGCATCATATAATGCATCAAGAGGTTGGAACCTGGTAAGGCACATGCCCAGGTTGCCAGCATGGTCCCTAATAGAGAGAGGGTATGTAGGAGGCAGCCAATTGTTTATTTTCCTCTCCCTTCTTTTCTCTAAAAATCAATACAAACATATTTCTTAAAAAAGAACACATGAGCTCTGATGCGGTACTGACATTACCATCTCTTCCAGAATGACTCCAGCT
The DNA here is from genome assembly GCA_011751065.1 of Lasiurus cinereus. NCBI lineage: Eukaryota > Metazoa > Chordata > Mammalia > Chiroptera > Vespertilionidae > Lasiurus > Lasiurus cinereus. Next base: position 18,795,289 of record JAAGEH010000020.1, read on the forward strand.
TCCTCAGTACACTTCATGAAGTCTACTTGCAGGTTCTAACCAAGAACAAGGACAACCACAACCTATGACTGGAGCAGAAACCAGCCTGAAAACAGAATGTCAACCTCAGAAAAATATAGGCCTCACCATGAGAACTGAACATTGAGTTTCTAGAATCCTGAAATTGAGCCTATGAGAAAGAGACTCATTCCTTAAGAATGTTTTCCAAGTGACGTTCTCAGTGATAATGGAGGTTTCACTGTGAAGCATCACCAGCAGACCTTTGTTTTGACAAAAAAAAAGACCATTATGTTAAGTTGTGTGGGTGTTTTCATCAGCTGTAAGCACCTGTGTGAAATAAGGAGTCTGAGTTTCAACTGCTTTCGCTTTTGATGTCTTAGGGAGGAGGGTCCCCAGCCTTGCTGCAGTCAGAGTTCAGCCCAGGCCGTACCCTGCCCTCCCTGTCCCCCCAGAAACGTGAGCATTAGACTGAGAGTCAAGTTGCAGCAGCGCAGGAATCAGCTCTGTGCAGTGTCACTTCCAGTTGTAAGGACCAGAATTTAAATGGGCAAGTTAGGACTGGTTTGTTCAAGTGAAGTATATTTTATATGAATGCTCCATTTGGGCCTTTAAAGTTCTGAAAATTGTGTTTTATTTTTAAGGGTCCTTAGTGCTGACATGCAGCAGGTTCGTTCCCATATGGTGGCATGAGAACAGGCACATCACACCTTTGAAGCAAAAGCTCAGGCTGGTAAAGCTCAAATTCTATCAGAAATCTTCACTTTAAGTTAAACTCTCCAGTGGTTTTGAAAACGTTACATTTGTGTGTGAAGCATAGCCTTATTTTCCTTTTCTCTGTAAACAGGAGTCTTTGTTGATTGTTTTCCTTAACACTTTGACAAAGGACCAGTGGACCAATCTGACAAAGCCATTCTGGTTTCATTCCTCGAGTCTACTGAGAATAATTTTGAAGCTATGCAGAAAAGGGAGCTGTTATTCACACTGCCCTTACCTTGTAGTATATGGAGTTCAAGCAAAGCGAATTTAGAACTTTACCAATGTATTCAGGCTGTGAGTACTTTTGCAGCCAAAGTGTGAAAATATGTAAAGATGCTTTGTTATGCTGCTATTAATCTGCCATGATTCATATTTATTCTTTTGTGGCATGTAATGGTGATTAGTAATATTTTAATGTAGATTTTGGTTTATTTCAGCAATAGTAATTTTAAGATATTCTTTGAATGAAAGTGTCTGTTTCTATGATACAGGTCATTTTGTAGTATTTAACCAATTAAGATGCACTGCTTACTTTTCTGAGCACTATTTAATGATTGGGTAAAAACCCAAGTGGCTCAACCAGCTAGCATAAAGATTAGCTGTGAATATTGCTGACAGATGTGGTGGTTCCTCGGGAACAATCAGTTAAGCTTTAATGGTAACTCAGTCATAAGTCCATGGATTTTGTTTCCTAGTTGAGATTTTAGAAAACTGCCTGTGAATTACATACTTGTTTTAGTTTGGTCCTAGTTTTTTAGCATAAAGAATGCTTTGTTTGATTGGCTTTATTCATCTAAACATGCTTCTCTGGCAACTTTTCTGCTTCTCAATTTAGTGTCTTTTATTGCATCTACCTAATTATTTGTGAATTGTGCAAAAGTCAGGAAACCTTCTAAGTTCTCATACTCAATTAGGAATAGCTTGTTTTCAAAGGTAGTGTGTTTATTCAGCAACCAAAAATGAATTGCTGGTGTATAACAGGGAAAGGGAGAGTTACATTAAGGTACAGAGTTACTGACACCAGGAGACTGTCCATGGAGCCACACGGCTGCCTCAGAAAACAGTTGCTCCAGTAGGTTTGATCATACACAAGAGTAATCTCCGTGGGCTTTGGTAAGCAGAAGAATCAAGGGATTCTTGTTATAATTAATAGACATTTGAATTGATATGGTGATTTGAGTATGTATTATATTAGAGAGTTAAGAGAGAATATCCTAAGAGGGTCTATAATCAAATCTGTTAATTTTCACCCTTTAATCTAAAGGAATAAATATAATAGATGGAAAAGAGAATCTGTAATAAGGTTTCCTTAATGTGAAAGTAAATTTTAAGTGCCCAAGTCATGGAGATTTGAAAAGGTGATGCCTGTTTCAACTCCCAAATTTAAATATTCAAAGCATGTATTTAAAGTTCAGAAGCCAGAACTTCGCCATTATGATTACCTGGAAGTTTGGGCCAGAATGAGTTCCTAAGAAAGTCGGGCCAAGCCTGGATAGTTGCGGTTGGATGATCCTGGCCCAGAAGTCCGTTCAGTTGCCTTATTCCTTTCAGGCTTGCTGTCCAGACCTCATGCTAGCTTGGGTTGCATGTTTACATTGCTACCGTGTCTTTTCTGGAACCTTAGTTGAATCATAATGGACACCAAAACAGAGAGGCTTCTTGCTAGGTTTTGCAAGGGGGTGACCGCTCTTCTGTTGTAGTTAATGTGCTGTTTTTGAATGGATTCCCGCACCTCCCAGACGACCTTATTCCTGTAGGCAGAAGCGTCTCCTCCCTGTGCATCTCCTGAGATTTGTAAGGTGTGACTTTGAATCCTATGTTTTCAAATGACTGTCAGTGTCAGGAGAAGCATTCGTGCTATCTGCATATGAGTGTCCTCAGCTTTCCTGCTGAGGCTTTGGGTCACCATCAGTGATGTTTTAAGAGCCTAAGGTGACCTGAATCTTCCTCTGCCTGAGGATGTGCAGGGTTTGTGTTGGCTATGTCTGACCCAATTTTGCATGTCAAGCATTTGTTCTTTTTCCACCTATGTTTTCCTGTAAAAATTGTAAACCCCATCAAATCCTCTAGTTAAATATTTTTAAACAATGCAGCTTTATTACTCTCCTCCCCAAAGAATGTAGTTTGAAATTTTCTCATTTTGGTAGTAGAGGCCATAACTGCCATTGTATTACTAATAATGCAACATGAAATTGAAGGTGCCTAACTGCTTAAAGAAATAAAATCAGCCATCATACTGTAACTCTGGGTAACTGCAGAAACACGGAGGAATGAGAGGTGGTGCAGACACGCGTGGGCCCAGTCCGTGTGAGTGAAGACAAGGAACCACAGGGACATGTGTCCTGCATTCTGACTGCACATTTGCTGTTGAGCATGTGTTTCTCTCTTACCTGTCTTTGGTTTTCTGTGCTTGTATTCAAAGTACCTTGAGCCCTTGTTTTCAGGTGTCTAAAATGTTAAGATCTGCACCAAGTTAAGCAACTAACACTGGGCTTTTGAAAGCTGTGTCCCTGTGTGTGGTAGGGCCTCAAGGAGCCTGTTTTTCAGCAAGAGAGATGTGTGCAATGTTTCACTTGGTTTTATATTTGATTTGATATCTTCATTTAATGCTGAGATGCAATATCGTTCACTTAGAGTGGGGAAGATGCAAGATTGTGCTTCCCTTTTTATCTGTGTTATTCTATGTTCTAAATGGTTTTTATTCTGTACCACCGCTTTGGCCATGTGGCTCTCGTGACTTTCAGTGTCCCAGAGTCCCAGCTCTCCTGAAACATGGGAAGGAGGAGCTCTGGAATTACAGCAAGATTTTTGTTCTATGAGCGCAATACTGCATCATTAACATTTTAATGGTATGAATTTTATACCATCTGTGTATGTTTGCAAATATTAAGTTATTACATGTTTTCAAATGAGCATTTTTCATCCTAAATTTTATATGTTTGCAAATATATTTTTTTAATAAAAGTTCGAAACCAAGTTTTACCACCTAATACATTTGAGTTGTGTTTTTATTTATTTTATAAAAACAGAATCTTTTGATGAGTTGCTCTACTTTGCCAGGGGCTAATACTGGTGAAATGGGGTGGGGCAAGAGAACAAAAACTGACAAAACCTTTGTCTACCTGCTTCCACCCTGTTCCAGCCAGCTGGATCTCAGGCCACATGATTCCCAGGTCAGAAGCCTTGACTTTTTGAGTAGACTTCCAAAGAATTTCATCTCCTCTAAGGTTTCTCCAGTTGGAGGATACAGTTCTAATCACGACCAGAAACACAATTTATAAGAAACTTTACAGTCTATTTCCCGAAGTCATTGTTTCATGTGTATTGAGCTGTCAATGTGTGCCAAGTGTCTAGAAAGGTAAGGAAAGAAAGGGAGTGAGGAAAGTAAAATGTGATCATTGTGGGAAATAAAAAAAAAGTTTATCCCTAACTGATTTGGCTCAGGGGATAGAGTATCGGCCTGCGGCCTGAAGGATCCCAGGGTCAATTCCGATCAAGGGCATGTATCTTGGTTGCGGGCACATCCCCAGTAGGGGGTGTGCAGGAGGCAGCTGATCAATGTTCCTAACTCTATCCCTCACCCTTCTCTGTAAAAAAATCCATTTTATATATATAAATTTTTTTTTTTTTTAAGAAAGGAAGAGTTTAAGGAAAAAAATAATTGAGCCCTGGCCATCTGGCTAGGTTGGAGTATTGTCCTGTGCACCAAAAGGTGGGTTTGATCCCTGGTCAGATCTCATTGCATTTGGGAGGCAACTGATTGATGTTTCTCTCACACATCAATGTTTTTCTCCTTTCAACTGTCTCAAAATCGATAAACATATCCTTGGGTGAGGATTTAAAAAATATGATGATCATATATCTCCCTAATAATTGTTAACATTTAATGTTTCCAAACAAAATTCTCCCTAAAATGTTTGCTATACCTTCCTGCTTTCTTAGAGCAGAGCATATACTAACTCTTGCCTTATAACTAGTTTTTATAAAAACACACCAGTCATCATTAATGTTGCATGCTTATTCAACAGGTAAGGATTGCTGTCTCATTAGTATTTTCATTTTTGGGGTGGTTGGTTTTTGTTTTATTTTTCACATTATTTTCTTGATCTGCACAATAACCCGTTTTAGGGAGAAAAAAAGTTGAAGGTGAGAGTGATTGAGGGATGTATATGCCAAAGGTGGGTCAAGGACCTGAAGCCAAGCATACCAGAGAGCTAGTCTAGAATTCCTTTCTTTTTTAAAAAAATACGTTTTGCCGAAACCGGTTTGGCTCAGTGGAGAGAGCGACAGCCTGCGGACTGAAGGGTCCCAGGTTCGATTCCAGTCAGGGGCATGTATCTTGGTTGCGGGCACATCCCCAGTGGGGGGTGTACAGGAGTCGACTGATCGATGTCTCTCTCTCATTGATGTTTCTAACTATCCCTCTCTTTTTTTCCTCTCTGTAAAAAATCAGTAAAATATATTTTAAAAATATATATGTTTTTATTAATTTTAGAGAGAAAGAAAAAAGGAAAGAGAGAAACATTGGTGACAGAAAATCATTGATCACTACCTCCTGCACGCCCCATACTGGGATTGAGCCCATAATCAGGATATGTGCCCTAACAGGAATTAAACCGTGACCTCCTGGGAACCTCTGAGCAACATCAGCCATGTGGTTTCTGGTTGTTTCTAATAATGTTTTCACTCACTGTTTAGGGATCCTGGATCATAGAATAAATGTTGCTAAAAACTTAATATTTTAAGTAAGGAGACTGAATAAGAGATTATTGAGGCTTCTGGGAAACTGTCTTAGAGAACTATCAGGAACCTGCCTGCTTGTCTTACTGAATGAAAAACTAGAACTTGGATCGCTGGGTGGTCACTGAGGAAAGCCGACCTTTAGACAAAGGCAGGTCCTCGGAAGGCAGAATGGAAAAGCAGAAATGGTCCCTCAAACAAACCCTGAAGCCCAGCTACCTTTCCACCTTTCAAACAGCTACCATGTGCAATGGGAACAGGCCTAACAGGTTTCCAAGGAGCTGAGATCAAGACAAGATTCTAACTGCTACCTTCTCAGAGTTGGCTAAATGGAGTTAGGCAAGAAGACAGCTGCCAAAGAGAATCCAAGATGGAGGCATAGGTAAACACCTACACTGCTGCCTCACACAACAATTTCAAAACTACAACTAAAAGACAGAACGGACATCATCCAGAACCACCGGAAAGCTGGCTAAGTGGAAGTTCTACAGCTAGAAGGAAAGAGAGGGGCTCACAGAAACCCAGAGGAGCTGCAAAAAGCTGAGAGGGGGGTGCCGGAGTACCTGGCTGCCTTTCTCTGGCAGGAGGGAAACGGAGACTCCCAACGGCATTGAACCCCTTATCTTACGACACTAAACCCCAGATCCAGCCGAAACTCATACGGGGGGAGTTTGGACTGTGAAAAGGGAGAGGTGCACGGAAATTTAGGGAAGTCACAAAAGATCAGAGGTCTATTGGTGCGCACAGCACTGCACAGAGGACAGATTGCTGATTGTGCCGCTGGCTTTCGTGAGTGGGTGGGAGACAGACCCTCCCAACTGTGCCACTTCTGACTCCACTAAGCCCCTGTTTCGGGCGAAACCCTGGGGACCTAGACTCGTGTGGTCCTGGAGTGCAGGGGAGCCGGAAAGGCAGTGGTCTAGAGGCACTGCAGGCGCATGCACAAGAACCGCTCCAGCCATTACCCAGTCACGTGAGACTCAGGGGCCGTGGAGAGCGGGGCCGACTGGAAGGCAAGGTGGTCCCTTAAGCCCTGAGACTCCACCCATCCCAAGCTCAACAGAGGCTTCTTCAGTTTTGCAAGTCTGATATCATAAGGCTGAATCCAACACAGACGTTCCCCCGGCATAGTGAAAATGCCAAGACAAGGGAAGGGATCACAAACAAAACAAATGAAGGGAAAAAAACGAGTGGATATAGAGTTCAAAACCACACTTATAAGGTTTTTCAAGAATATGCTAGAAAAGATGGAAAAATTTAGCGAGAGCCAAGAGGAGATGAAAAAGGACCAACTAGAGACACTGACTGAAATAAAAAATATTATACAGAGTCCTAACAGCAGACTCAAGGAAGGCAAGAATCAAGTAAAAATTTGAAATATAAAGAAACAGAAAACACTCAACTGGAAAAGAAAGAAGAGAAAAGAATCCAAAAATGTGAACATAATGTAAGGAGCCTCTGGGACAGCTTCAAGTGTACCAACATCAGAATTGTGGGGGTGCCAGAAGAAGAGAGAGAGCAAGATACTGAACATCTATTTAAAGAAATAATGACTGAAAACTTCCCACATCTGGTAAAAGAAATAGACTTACAAGTCCAGGAAACACACAGAACCCCATATAAAAGGAATCCAAAGAGGACCACACCAAGACACATAATTAAAATACCAAGAGCAAAAGACAAAGAGAGAATATTAAAAGCAGCAAGAGAAAAACAGTTCATTACCTACAAGGGAGCACCCATATGACTGTCAGCTGATTTCTCAACAGATATGATGCAGGCCAGACGGGAGTGGCAAGAAATATTCAACGTGATGAATAGCAAGAACCTACAACCAAGAATAATCTATCCAGCAAAGCTAACATTCAGAATTGAAGGGCAGATAAAGAGCTTTACAGATAAGAAAAAGCTAAAGGAGTTCATCAACTCCAAACCAGTATTATATGAAATGCTGAAAGGTACTCTTTTAGAAGAAGAAGAAAAAGGTAAAAGCCAAAAAATTATGAACAACAAATACATATCTATCAACAAGTGAATCTAAAAGTTAAGTGAATTAGAAATTTGATCAACAGAATAAGCTGGTGAATATAATAGAATCAGGAGCACAGAAAGGGAGTGGACTGATCATTCTCAGGGGGAAAGGGGTGAGGGGTGTACAGGGAAAGACTGGACAAAAATCATACACCTATGGATGAGATCAATGGGAGGGAGGGAAGGGCAGAGGGAAGGGTGAGAGCTGGGTGGAGGGGTGCTATGGAGGGGAAAAAAGAGAAACAAATGTAATAATCTGAATAATAAAGATTTAATTTAAAAAAAAAAGAAGAAGACAGCTGCCACTCAGGACTGGCAGTGAACCTTGCTGTCCACACCTTGGCAGGAGGACAGGGCTCCAGCTCCTGGCAAGCCTTCCCCACACCTCTTCAGGTGCCCAATGGAGCTTAGCTAGAAGTAAAGATGACTAGTTCAAGATTTAACCACCAGGAGTAGAATGGCTTGAACTGAGATAATACAGTGTGACATTCATATCATGTATGCATTCTTATTTAACCCTCTCCTGAGGTGAAGGACTGTAGAGACCCCAACATATAACACCAATTTCCTGTCACCCTTGGAGGGTTCAGAGCCACTGGCCCTGGTTAGATTGGTGTCAGTCCATCCAATTTAAAAGGGCCTCAGCATATGGAGCCAGGATAGAAGCCACAGTTCACAGGGACTATTTTCTTACCAGGTCACTGTTACTCCAGAAAGATGGGTCAGGTGCTACCCAAGTCCCTGCAAAGCTCTAGGTGGCACCCTCAGCAAACCACCTCCCATTTTCTATGGACTCCCAGAATGTTGACAACGATGACCTGGCTTCTGAAGAAAGTACAAAACATTTTGCTACCCAGGCCCCATTTTGTTGTTTCATCTATAATGTGTCCCTGCCCCCAGACATTGCCCCTCCTAGGCCTCTCCCAGGCCTGGTTCTTCCCCCCAAATAGAGCTAATAAAGAGGTTCCCATCCTGCCAGCATTGAGAAGGGCCCTGGCTTCTGTTTGACCCCCATTCCCTGACCTAGGCCCTCCTGATGGGAAGGGGGACTCTAGCAATGGTGTGCAGTCAACGGCCTCCACTTACCATGGGATCTGCACCAGGGGCCTCCATCCCCTTTTAAACAAATATTTTGTAATTCCACCTTTATTATCCTGAGCTGGAATTTATAGAGAGTGTGACCTATGCATGCACATACAATTCTAATATACCCTATGTGTAATATAAAGAAGAAATTTAAGAGTACTTTATAATGAAATGCTCCATATTAAATAAATAAACAGGCACAACTATAGAAATTCTCAACATGCCCCAGGAGAGAAGCCCTGGTCTTCACTGACACTTGTCCCCACCATACCCAAAAGATGGCTGCTGTCCCACCAAGGGCCTGTCCAGGGCCCAACACCCCTGTGAATCAGCTTCCCCTACCCACCATGGCCCACAGCCCTGGATCGAAGCACTCACTGCCCTGACTCACTGGGCTCCCATCCAAAAGGAGACGGAAGAGCTGTTTGCACTCCAGCCCAAGACATGAGGTTATTAATTAATGCTCCTGGAGGACTTTGGAGTCCTCAAATGATGGCTCAGTGCGATGCTGGAGGCTCAGCCCCTTGATCAGCCAGCCTCTCAGGGAGAGGGCAGAGCAAGGTGGGCTGGAAGGTGGAAGGAGACCATGCAGGTGCTACCTGTTAATCTTCATCCGAACCTTGGGCTGGGGGGCAGCAGTTATTCTGTCCCAGACAGTGTGCTTGACACCACACCTGCTCAAATGCACACCCAGAGCTGCACACATGCATGCACACCCACACCACACACACACACACACACACACACAGCTCCCATTGTGACCGCATGGGGAACCGGGACTACTTTTCCCCCTTTGTATCTACAGTGTGGTACATAGTAGAGGTGCCTGTCACCACTTGTGGAATAGAGTGAATTTCAACATCACAACCACTTGTTATTCAAATGAGGGAACTGACAATTGAGTAATTTGCCAAAGACAGTCAGTCCAAGTTCACCCTGACAGAGCTCAGCCGAGGGGAGAGCTGAACTGGACTTGTCCAGGCCGCCTCCCTCTGGGCTTGCAGAACGTGGAGGAAGCCTTTAGGTCCCTGGAGAACTATGAAGAGCATTTGTGAAATGCCAGCAGCATTGCTCCATGCGATGGGGCAATTGACCGGTTCAAGGCTTGCTTCGCCTACTGGGACTATTCCCAATTACCCCTCGCAGGTGTAGCTTTCAGAGAACTTTCTCAATTACCAAAGGAAGGCAAAGGAGGCTCAGAGGTGCCCTGCCAGGACATTGACTAAGCAGAGAAACCGAGGCCCCGGGTAGGAGGTGGGTGTGGACCCAGTACCCCTTTCCCCACTATAGCTGTTGCTGCTTTCCAATTCAGTGTTTTCAAATTTGAAATGGATTCACTGTCTCAGTGCCCTTCACCCAGGCCAGCCTGTGAGGTATGGTTTTGTTGCAGGGAATACTGTTATTTCATAACTTGCTATCCAGGGTCACCTCCTCCTTGAAGCCTTCCCTGATCTGCAGCCTCAGTAGGCAATTCTGCACAGGTTGCAGCAGGCAATTCTTTTGTACATACAGCCCCTACCAGCCTGTGACCTTTGACCTCTACAGAGCCAAGAACCCTAACAGGATTGTCCTTCCTGAGCCTCTGCCACAGTACCAGCACATGAGCCTTGGTAATGGAACTAGCGGATGAATGGATGAGTGAATCAAAGGGTCAGTGATGGCAAAACCATTTTGCTTTCCTACTGGTGACTACCAGCAGCAGCAGCACCTTTCTGTTTTGCACAGTAGCACAGAGCAATGCTTTCCCAGGCCTGGTCCTAGTCACCTGGTCCAAGACCCCAGACCAGGAGGCTGGCTGGATTCCCTTGCTAATTCTGGGGCTGGGGTGGGGAAAACGATAGTAAAAGCCATTGTGTTTGGAAGGCAACTAACCTGGGTTTGGAACCTTTTGTATCTCCTGACTAATCCTCCCACCCTTAATGGCTCCGTGTTTCCCTGGAGGAGCTATTGCTGGGGACAATGAAACAGTCCCTCTATGTACCTTTCTCCAGAGCGCTTTAGTCCACCCTCAACTAGTCAGCATCCACCCCAAGAAAATCCACTTCATCTCCCCACAATAAAACAAACATGTGCATCTTCAATATCCCTGGGAACAAAGGAGCCACCCCATCACCCTGACTTGCTTAGGGAAACTCAGGCGCTAGAAAAAAAGGGGAAAAGGGTGAGGATCTCTCCCCACCCCATCCTGCAGACCATGCAAGGTGGGGCCTAACCGCCTTAAAAGTGCCTTGTCAACGGCATTGCCCTAGCGCAGCCTGGCACAGCGCCCCTGGGAAGGAGCTGACAGGGGCTGTTGAGGCGGCTGCTCCACACCCAGGGAGGTGCCCAGGCTCTACTACTCAAGTTGCAAGCTACAATGACTAGGCACCTTTTCTTTATGCACAAGAAAAGTAGGCCTGGCAGGGCTGGGCGGGGCCAAATACTGGTGCTCACCTTTCAGGAACACCAAGTCCACCCAGCTCCAGGTCTTTTGGGGTGACTTGGGGGGCCTACCACCCAGTCTAGTCCTGGGATTGGCACACAGTATCACCTAAGGGGAAGCCCTCTCTCCAGGAAGCACAATGCTGGCTGAAGTGCAAGCTCAAGTATTGTTTGTTACGGGAGAAATGCAGTAGGAGTGAAAATGTCCAGCCAAAGAGGAACAGCGATTGCCCTTCCTCTGCGCCAGGAATAATCCTGGGGAGGAAAGCACACAGACTCCGGGGAAGGATTTAAGACGTACAGTGACATAAACAAAAGCAAGACAAGCAGAAGGCTCATGGCCTTACTTAAGATATGTATGTTCATGGATAAAAAGGGAGAAAAAAAATGACTGGAAGGAAATACCACAAAGTTGTTCATAGTGAACTCTGGATGGTGGGATTATGGAGGATTGACATTTTCTACTTTGTGTGTGTATCAGCCAGAGTTCAACCAGACGAGCAGAACCCATAGGTCTATGTTAGGAGGTTTGTTGCAGGTAATTGCCAAAGCACAAACTTGCAGGGCAGGCTGTCAGGAAGGGCACGCTGGGCTCTTCGCATAGGCCAGCAGCTGCCATTTCAAATCCCTCTTCTTTTTTTTGAATCGTCACCCGAGGATATGTTTTCATGGGTATTTATTTATTTATTTTTCAAACCATGGTTTGTTTGTTTGTTTTGTATGCTTGTTTCTGGTTAATCCTCACTGGATATTTCTCCCATTTATTTTATTTTTGTAAAAATATATTGTATTGATTTCAGAGAGGAAGGAGGAGGGAGAGAGAGATAGAAATATCAATGATGAGAGGTAATCCCTGATCTGCTGCTTCTTGTATGCCCCCGACCAGGGATCCAGCCTGCAACCTGGGCATGTGTCCTGATTGGGAATTAAATGGTGATCTCCTGGTGCATAGGTCAACATTCAACCCTTGGGCCACATCAGCCATGCTCCATTGATTTTAGAGAGTGGAAGGGAATGGGAGAGACTAAAGAAAGAGAAACATCAATGTGAAAGGGCCACATCAATTGGTAGCCCTGGACATGAGTCAATGAAAGAGCTCTGAGAACTCAGGCTGGAATATTGGCTCACTGCAAGCCCTGTGCTGGCTTGTGGCCCATGATGCTGTGGAAGAAAGGGCCCACATGCTGACCTGACAAGCTCAGGGGAGGTCTGCATGGCAGGCTTGCAGACTCAGAGACCTAAAGGAACCACAAAGATGGTCTGAAATTAAACTTGAACTAAACACAGTTATGGTAGACAGTTACATCCTGGCCAGTATCTTCGCTGACAAGGTCAACCTTTACCTTAACTGAGCCTATCTGTCTTTTTGCATCTATGATAACCTACCCTTGAAATGTCTGGGTAACTTGTAAATTCCATTTTTCTGGAACCCCTGGGCCACAACCAAATATGGTGGGCCCCAGGACAGATACCACAAATTCCTTCATTATCATGTTAATTGTTCCTGTACCCACTTCAGTATGTGTCCATCATTTTACCTTTTATCCAATCGTAGGGGTTTCACCCCTTTGCTTTATCCCTCCTCCTTAATCTATCACCAGTGAATTTCATGTAACCCACCTATGTCCCTCCTTTGATCACAATGTATAAATACAAATGTAACCCGCCATTCTCCGAGCATTATCTCAATTAGTTGAGGTTCTTCTTCCTGGCATATGTGGACAATTTGGGTCAAATAAACTCACAAAAAATTATTTACAGGTTCCAATGTTTGTTTTTTCATGTTAACAATGCATAGCGCAGGTGTACCCAGGAGCACACACATAGGCTGACCCTGCCAAAGCGATGCCTAGCGATGTCACTCAGGAATGCAGCTGCTCAGGGCCTGTGCATGCCTCATTGGTGCCCACTCTGTGGACATGCAGGAGCACATCAGGATAGCTCTGCCCTGAGTTCCATGCGGATAGCAAAACAAGGGCAGGAGGAGCCCTCATCCGTGGGCTTGCTCCCAACCCCAAACACCCATAAGCAGCCTGACTTATGAAACACAGGGGTAGCTTTACATAACCATGAGGAATCAAGAAAGAAAGTGCATTCATAAAAATGCATCCCGATTCCCCAGTCTCAGCAGTATTTTTTTCAAGATGGAACTTTGGTTTTGCTTTTTTTGGAGTATGTTCACTGGTAAAAGTCATGTTCATTGGCACTAAGTCCCAACAAAAAAGAAATCTGTAAAATAGAGACTGAAAGTCCCCCTCAGCCTCACCCGCACAGCTTGGAGCCTGCCCTTGTATCCTCTCTGCTTTGCCTGTGCAAACTTAGAAACAGGCACATACACGGCACACACATGCACACAAGCACACACTTGCTTTTATTTATTTTTGACAGAAATAGGATCATGCTTCCTCCTGTTTTGTTTTGTTTTTTAATATATATTTTTATTGATTTCAGAGAGGAAGGTAGAGGGAGGGAGAGAGAGAGAGAGAGAGAGAGAGAGATCAATGATGATCATTGATTGGCTACCTCCTGCATACCCTGTATTGGGGAGTGAGCCTGCAATCCAGGCATTGACCAGAATTGAACCTGGACCACTCTATCAACTGAGTGAAACCAGCTAGGGCTCCCTGGTGTTTTATACCTCGCTTTTACCCTGTTGACAACAGATCACATCTTCCCACCATGCACTGGACTGCACTCAGCCCTGTGGGGCACCCAGCAGGGCATGAATTCAGGTTCTAAGGGTCTTCCCAGTGTTTTCCTCTGGAAAGTTCTCGGAACCTGCAACAAAACTGCCTGAGGGTCTTCTCAGCAAGGCAGAGTCCTAGCTCCACCCAGAGATTTTGAGTCAGAAGGTTGTATGTTTTGCCCCAGGAACTGTGTGTTTAATAATTGCTCAGGCAGTTCTGTGGTCATTGGGACCATTAAGGATCTAAATTTCCTTTCTCCCCAGTCCAATTTCTGTCTCCGAGAGCAAGACCATTTCTCAGTTGTTTGGTCTTCACACTGATGGGATAAATGACTGCTCAGGACCCCGCCAGCCTCTGCCCTCTGCTAGTGTGGACATGTTCACAGGTGGAGCTTCCCTCGGAATCACCTCAGAATTCCCCATCGAAGGGCATAAGCATTGTGGGGGCCTTCAGGTCGGAAGGTCTGGCTGAGTGCCCAGGGCTGAGCAGCAGGAGGAGCTGGGCCTTGGTTCGCCCTGTGCTAAGGCTAAGGCACACAGGCTTTGCTGGGGGCCAAGCAGGTGCTATGGTGATACCACCCTGCAGTCTCCAGCATGGGCTGGGTCTCATTCACTTGGAACCCTGAGATGAGAAAAAGCTACCCCCGGGGTCCCTAGAGCCCCCTGATATGGCTAAGGAAAGGACATAAGTCCCCAGAGCCACAGCGAACCCCATGCCACCATCAAAGTGGGTTTGGGGGGCAAAGATTAGTCCAGTCAGGCAGGTGGGGAAATGGAGGTTTGGAAAAGGAACCACTACTCCAGGTGCTGCAGAGCTGGAAGGCACAGAGCTTCCAGATGGCTTCAAAGGCATGTCCTCTTCTTAGTCTGTGAGCAGCTTGAGGGCAGAGGTGGCATACGCCAGGGCTACCTCACTCTGATCCCCCCTGCAGTGCGGGCCAGTTTGGGGGCCAACCTCTGATGGCTGGGCCAGCAGGAGCCACGCGCTGGAGGATGCCACAGTGGGATTTGGCTGGGCATCTGAGAGCCAGGCCTACAGAGGAGAAGCTGAGGAGCACCTAGGGGTGGGGTAGTTGTTCCACATGATGCAGAGCTCTGAGTGTGGGCTCGCAAAGGACACAGAAGGAACACAGGCAGGGCCTGGTCACGGGTGTCTCCCATGACTTTCTCAGGGGCTCCGCATGAAACAGATCTGGTGCAGGCCCCCGCTCAGGCACCGGTTTGAGGAGCCTTCCTTTACCTCTCTCCGTATATCAGAGCTTCCTCCTGTGTAAGACATGGTATTGACCTCATGTGGCATGTGGGGTAGACAGTATCTGTGGTGAAGGTCCCCTTCCTTTCCCCTCTCTGAGGACTCCCATTACCCTGGGGGCCAGGAAGTCTGGCAACAGCAGAGGTGGGTGTTACTGTCCCTACAGACTTGGGACCAGACCCAATAAATCTCTCCCTAAGGGTCAGCAGTGTTATTAGGCCCTAAACTTGTGAAGGGCCTGGCTCTAGTACGTTCTCAGTTAACATTAGCTGGTATGATCCTTACTATTACTGTTACTCTCATTGTTATATGAGAATAGAGCTCTATTCCACCCAGTGCCGGATGGAGGAAGGAGGAAGGAGACGGAGTGGTCTGCGATGAACGGCAAACTCTGAGCCACGCCTGGAACCGGAGTTCTTTCTGTTTGTGTTTGGCTAATCCCGCAAAGCGGTGCCGCCGGAGTCACGGGAGCCTGGCCGCCCCGAGCTGCCAGCAAATGCCGGAGCTGGCGCAGGCGGAGGTTAGGCGGGTGGGTAGCATCCGGCTGGGTCTCCAGGTGCCCCCACTAACCAGGGCTCCGGACACCGGATCCGAGCCCGAGGGCTGCAGCGCGGCCGCTCCCGGGGCGGGGCGGCGGGGCGGGCGGGGCGGCGGGCGCGCCGCGGGCTGGGGTGATGCCGGCGCCCCGCCCCCAGGGGCGGTCCCGCAGCCTAGCGCGTCCCGGCGCGGCGCCCGGCCTCGGCCGCTGCCTGTTAGCCGGAGTCGCCTCGCGGGCGCCGTCTTCCGCCCTCCAGCTCCGCTCGCCGGCCGCGCCATGGACGGGTACCACAAGCCTGACCAGCAGAAGCTGCAGGCCCTGAAGGACACGGCCAACCGCCTGCGCATCAGCTCCATCCAGGCCACCACGGCGGCCGGCTCGGGGTGAGCGCGGGGCTCGGGCCGGGCTGGGGAGCCGTTCTCTGCGGTCGCGGTCGCCGCGGGTCCGTGCCCGAAGCCGCCACGAGGGAGGCGCGGGGCCAGGTCTGGTGGCGGGGCGCGCGGAGGCCCCCTTCTGCTCGCCGCGCCGTCGGCCCGGCTTCCGCGCTGCGGGCCTCGCTCCCCGGGCGCCTCTGGCCGGCTCTTGCCCAGCAAGACTCCGGCTGCCCGTCTGCGCGGCGGCGCGGGGACGCGGCCCTTTTGCGGCTCCGCCGGCGAGGCCACCCTGACCGCGCTGTCGCGAAGAGCCAGACCATGTGCCGTGCGTCCTGCGCGCGCGGCCCTCGGCACCCTTTCCACCCCCTGAGCGGGGAACCTAGGCTCGCAGTTGAGTCAGTTGGCCAAGGTCATACCTGGCGAGAGCCGGAATTTGAACCCGACCTGCCCAACTTGAGAGTGTCTTGCAGGGATCCTCGGGCCCGGCCTGCTCTCCACCACCTCACACACTGCCCCTTCCCGTCGCCACCTGCCATTCCTGCCACCCAGGTTGAGGGTCCGACTTTGCAGCAGGGAACTGCTGGGGCCCAGGGCTGGCGAGTGGGATGGGGGAGTGGGGCGGAATGCGGCCACGTGGATGCAGAACCTTGGCACCCATTGTGAAGGGGAGGTCTTGGGTCGGACTTGGCGGGAGGTGGGGGTAAGGGTTGGGGAAGAGAGACGTCCAAGGCTGAGAGACGGAGGCCTAGTCCCAGGGGAAGCAGCCAGGTGCGGGGCCAGTCCTGGAGGTGGAGAAAGATTGTTGATCCCAAGAAACCTCCAAGGTAAGTGGCTAGTAACAGGGACAGTGATAATAACGGGGCCACTATACAGCTGGAGGCATTCAGTGGGGTAGTTTCTCCTACTCTGAAATAGGAACAATAGTAGCTCCTACACACTGGGTGGTTTCAAGAATTCCAGCCCCTCCCTGGGGGCCAGGCATGAGGTTGCAGAAACAGCAATGTGCTGGGTTCATGAAATGAATTGGGGGCCGGGTGGAGGTGATTGCCAAGAACCTTCTCAACCAAGATGTGTGCTTAGAACAAAGACAAGATTCTAGCTTCTGGCCAATTTTATACAGGCTACATTATTAATAAGTACACTCTTTTTTTTCCCTTAACCTTAAGGGTGAGTATGTGCCTTTAAAACACCCAGTTCTCAGGGGGATTAGACCTCTCTTGGCAGGTCCTTTCCTTCCATCCACGCCCATACACACTTTGGACCTATTATCTGCTTTGGGCTTATATAGGTCCTACCCATTGTGTGGAAATGGCTGCCCAGGCAGGGACCCAGTGTAGACTCCAGGCCCCCTTCCCCAGCCTGGAACACAGTAGGTCTGCACACTGCATTGCTTTTCTAGGTACTACTGATCCCTTCCCTTGACCATTTCCAGGAGTGATTTGACCTGCAGGGCCTTGTTAAACCCTGCTGTGTGCTAGGAGCTATCTAGACATAGCAGTTACCATCTAAATAGTGTTACATTTTGAGCATCTTATAGGGCCAGATGAGCCCTGCAGACAATTATAGGATTACTGAGCCAAATTGGTGTCTCTGGTGTGACACAAAGCATTCTTTATGGCTAATATTATCATACATGCTGAGAATGACCCTGTGAGATAGATGCTGTTACACATTTTATAGACGAGGAAACTGTGGCTAGTATATTAACTGAGTTGCCTAAGCTGGTCATTGGTAGCTGTTCCATGCTGCCCAGTGAGGGGCTTGCATGATCAGGATGACTTCTTAGGCAGGAGAATGGAGAGAAATTGGAAATGGGAAGATCAGCTGGATTGATGGTAGATAGCAGTTTGAAGGCACTTTGGGAAATGAAACGTTTACATCTCTGGGGCTCCCAAAGAGAGGGGCTGTATCTGGGGCTCCCAAAGAGAGGGGCTGTAGAGTGGGTCTCCTGGGTCTTTGTTAGGTAATTAAACTCTTGATTTCTATGGGGAGGGGGAGATACTATGTAGCAACTGAGACTTTACACCCAGGTTACATTGTAGTTTTAGAGAGGAACTCACTTAATTCAAAATGTCCCTATGCAAAAAGAAAGAAGGAAAAGTATAAAAGACAGTGATTTCTTCATGTTTGTGAGTGTGGTAAAAATTGCAGGAAGGAAATACATAGCGAAATTGTATTTTGAAGACGGAAGTAACATTACTATGCAATCCCTGTCACAGATTTTGAAAGGTGTTTAACAAGAGCTATGTGTGTGTACACAAAAATAGTTTTGGGAGACTTGAGATCAGAGCAGTGTTCTGGTCACCAGATGTTTGTTTTGGAGCTCACTAATTACTCACCGTAGTGAGCTCGGTTAAGTGAAGGCTCAGTGCTGAGGCCTTGGCCCAGTGTGGGCGGCAGTCAAAGGAACGGGATTTCCCTGTCAGGATGCCCCTTTTCTAGGGAACTGGTCCAGTCGTTCATGGCCACCCACACAGGCTGGACTCAGACAGTCTGTGTAACACTGAGGACCCCGGCTGTAGGTTCAGAATTCGGTGAGGTCTTGATTTCTCAGTCTCTTTTCCATTCCTGTGCCATCACTGGCCCTAGTCAGTGGATCTCACCAGGGCCCAGGGAGTGAGGACACTGGCTTCTGTGTCAGGGGAGCTGAGGGACAGAGGGCTCTTTGTGCAGGCAGCACCCAGAGTGGCCCAAGCTTCTCCGGGGTCATTTTCCTCCACGTGCTGAGGGTCCAGCTCATCAAGGTTTAAAAAAATGAAACCCACTGGCTTTATCAGAAGGGGCCTGGCTGCTGGGGCTGGTGGTAATGATTTTGTAGTTCTCACTGATGAGAGCTAGACTGTGGCTAAGTGTTATCCGAGGACAGAAGTGGTCCTGAATCGGGGAGGTGCGGGCTGTGCTTTTAACATGTCCCTAGGGCTCTGACCCAAGCATATAGGAGGGTACTTGGGAGCTAATGTCTGGTGGACCTGGCTATGGACTCGGAGACAGGAATCTAACCCCGGCTCCAGCACCATTCCAAGGGGCTATGCCCCTGTCAGGAAGAACCTTCTCATCCAGGGCCTTGATTTCCCCACATTTACACAAGTTCATAGATAGGTGGTTTTCAAATTGGGTCCATCTGGAACGTGACAGGGGGAGCAGAGTGAGCAAGCTTGGAGTCCTATCCCCTGCTGTTGTAAGTTTCACTCTTTTTATTTTAATATATTTTTACTAGTGGCTCAGTGCACGAAATTCATGCAGATTAAGAGGGGATTAATTAGAAGAAATAATTTAATATTGCTATTTGCCCTTTCTCTATAATAGAAGTGTCAGAGATAAAAGAAAATTAGTAAAATGTCAGAGTCTGGGGCACACCATAGGACCCAGAGTCAAGTCCTTGCCCATCTGCATGTGCCTCAAAATCACGTAAGACCCAGACCTGGCCAGCCCCTACCCGCATTGGGCTAGATCCAGACCTGGCCAGTCCCACCCTTGTCAAGCCCCACCGGGCAGGGGCCACAGCTTCAGGTCCCCTGGCCCAGCACCAGGATGGGGGGCATGGCCTGAGGTCCCCTGTCAAGCCCCACCAGGCAGGGGGAGCTGCAGCCTCAAGTTCCCAGGCTGGAGCCAGGGTGGGGGCATGGCCTGAAGTTCGCTGTCAAGCCCTACCTGGTGGGGGGCATGGCCTCAGGTCCCCTGGCCTGGCACCACACGGGTGGCATGGCCTGAGGCCCCCCCCCAGTCTGATGCCAAGGTTGGGGGTGCAGCCTGAGGTCCCCTGTCAAGCCCTACTGGGGCAGGGGAGGATGTAGCCTCAGGTCCCTGCTGATTGCTCATTAAGGCTCCTTATGGGAACTTGGCTTCAGCTGTGGGTGCAGCCATCTTTGTGATACAGTGATGGTCAATTAGCATATTCCCTCTTTATTAGGTAGGATTGATTTCAGAGAGGAAGGGAGAGGGAGAGAGAGAGAAACATCAGTGATGAGAAAGAATCATTGATCAACTGCCTCCTGCATGCCCCACACTGGGGATCGAACTCCCAACCTGGGTATGTACCCTGACCAGGAATTGAACCATGACCTGGTTCATAGGTTGATGCCACTGAGGCACGCCTTGCCAGGCTTGTAGGTGACTCATGTGACTTTGAAGTGGCTGGAAGTACACCCCTGAACTTAGCTTGGCATTCAGGGATGCTTTGGCTGAGTACCCAGAGCGCCCCTTCAGGTCTCTGGGCAGAAAACCATGAGAAGGAGGGGACACGGGGGCTGCTTCTCCATTCTGGCTGCCTTGCCCCCAACCTGAATGAGGCAAGAGTGAAGCCCGTTGAGATTGCTCCAGCAGCAGCGTTTCCCAACCAGTGTGAGGATACCTGGCTGCCCTGTTGGGACTTGGTCCTCTGCTCGAGTGACTTGAACGCAGTAGGGCTGATGGCCAGTGTTTCCTGAAGCTGAAAACTAGGTGCTGCCCCCAGGTTAGGGTCTGGCTGAGACATTCACATGAATTGACCACACTGTGGCCCTGTCACAGCTCTGACCCCTAGACTTTGCTGCTGCTGCTTCTCCTTCTTCTCCTCCTCCTCCTTCTTTTCTTCTTCTTTTTAATATATCTTTATTGATTTCAGAGAGGAAGAGAGAGGTAAAGAGAGATAGAAACATCAATGATGATAGAGAATCATTGATTGGCTCTCTCCTGCTGCATATCTTCAAGCCCGCAACCCAGGCATGTGCCCTTGACTGGAATCGAACCTGGGACCCTTCAGTCCGCAGGGTGATGCTCTGTCCCTGAGCCAAACCAGCTAGGGCATAGACTTTGCTTCTTTAGGCAGGCCTGTTGTCCCCAGAGCGTGCTACCACAAAATCCGGGACTCCCCTTTCCATAGACCAGAGCTGCGTCTTTAGGCAGACTCTGCTCTTATCCTGAGTAGTGAGATGGAGTCCATTCAGAGGGGTGGACTGGTGGGAGTCAAGGTGACCGGGCTCACACTGTTTGGGCTCCTTGCTCACAAGTCAGTGGCACCCGTGGGCTGGATGTAACCTCTGAAGGCTGCCCAACTGGGCAGAGGGGAATGGACACTTGAGAATTTCTTCAGCTGGGCTCTCAACACCTTTTCCTTCTTTTTAAAAACAAATCTTTAACTACTCTACTGAGGTCTAATTTGCAAATCATAGCATTTTAAGTTTACAGTTCAGTGGCTTTAGTAAGTGAACAGCGATTTTTACAGTAAGTTTTAGTGAATTTACCGCATCTAATTTTAAGGACATGTTATACCTCAAAGATCCCTTTGTGCTCACGTGTTGTCACTCCTCATCCCCACCTTCAATCCCTGCCCCAGGCAACCACTCATCTTCTTTCTGTCTCTATCAATGGAACTCTCCTGGACATTTCGTGTAAATGCAATTAGACAGAATGTGGTCTTGGGGATCGGGCTCTTCCATGGAGCATGACATTGCGATAGTCACACATGAATCCATACTCCCCTTGTGGATATACCGCATTTTGTTTATCCATTTCTCAGTTCCTCTTGTCCTAGCTCTTCTGTGGGCAGACTGTGTGACCTTGGGCATGTCAGTTCCCTTTTGTGGACCTTACAGGGCCCATCCTCAGAATGAGGAGGTTAGACTTCATCTCCTGCATGTGAAGAGCTAATATTTACTGAGCAATTGCCATTTGCCTGGGCACTGTGCCAAGCTCTTTACCCATATTATCTCCTCCAGGCAGATTTGATTAAAGTCTCCATTTTACAGTGAGGAAACCAAGGCTCCTGCAGGCCATGTCCCTAGGGTCTTGGAGCCGGGATACACAAACGAATCATCCATTCATTTGTGTACTTTTTGCAGGTGCTGTTAAGTTCCAGGGAAACAGCAGTGAAAAGGCTCAAAGACCCTGCCCTCTTGGAGCTCCAGTTGCAGTAGGATAGACAGACAATGAGTAGCCACATAAGGTCAGGTGGTGGCAAGTATGTGAGGAAGTGTGGTCAAGCAGGGCTTCTTGGAGAAGATGGCATGGGGCAGAGCTCAGAAGAAACCTGAGGTATGAAGGCGGAGTTTTTCCAGGCAGGAGTCAGAGCATTTCAAAGACCAAGGACTGCTTCTGGGGTTCATTTCCTCACTGGCATCCTGGGACTCTAGCCTAATGTGTGTGTGTGTGTGTGTGTGTGTGTGTGTGTGTGTGTGTGTTTAATCAATGTATGCATAACAATATATAATATAAATATGTACATGTAGTATAAATAATGAACCTGTATGTACCCACCACCAGGCTTAAGAACTAGGACGTTACCGCCCTGGCTGGGTGGCTCAGTTGGCTGGAGCATCAACCCATAAACCAAAAAATGCAGTTTGATCCCCTGTTGGGGTCAGGATGATTGTCTTTCTTTCTCTCTATCTAAAAATCAATAAAAACACGTCCTCAGGCGAGGATTAAAAAAGAAAAAGAGCTAGGCCATCCAGGTACTTGAGGAACTCCTGGGCGGGCACCCTCCTCCCCCAGAATGAATTACACCCTGAATTTTGCATTAAGAATCCTTTGTTTTCCTTTTTTATAACATTTGTACGTATTCGTCAACAGTAGTCTTTCTGCTACCCAGATCCTTCTTCAGTGCACGTTGTTCACATGTATTTGTGAGCCAGTGTTGGTGTTGGGGCTGTGCAGTTCACTTATTCTCTCTGCTGCCTAGTATTTGCTATTGGATGTATTGTGATGATCTAGTCTGTTGATGGACAGTGGTTTCCCGGTCTGGTCCCCGGCAGGGACTTTCCAGTACGTATCTCTCATAGCTGCGTGACACTCATTCCAAGAGCGGAGTTGGTGGGCCTTAGGGCAGTGGTCGGCAAACATAGGTCAACAGAGCGGCAAACCATGGCCGGCAAGCATGTGGCTCTTGAGCCGCAGTTTGCCAACCACTGCCTTAGGGAATGAATGTACATCTGTAGTTCTTGATTTGGTTTCATTTTAATGGTTAAAAGATTACTCAGGTTTTCTATTTCTTGAGTCAGTTTTGGTAAGTTATTGTTTCCTTTTTTTCATTTTTTTTTAAATCAAGTTGTTCAGAGTATTTTATCATCTATTCTCATGCTCTCTCTTCCATTTCTAACATTGTCTTTTTCTTTTCCTGGATCCTGCCTTATCAGAAGTTTGCTAAATTTTAGTGTTTGTGTTTGTTTTTTTTTAAAGAATTAACTCTTGGATTTAATTTTTTTTTTTAATTGTATATTTGCTCCCTATTTCATACATTTCTATTCTTTATTTTTCTTTCTGCTGTCTCGGAGCCACTTCATTTTTCTAACTTTTTGAGTTGGATCTTAGCCAATGGCTTTTTCTCTTCTGTTTTTTATTTGCTTTCTCCTTAAGGTATTTATTTCTTCTACATAACAGGTTTTTTCTTCTTAATTTGTAAGCGGTGAGGCTGACTTCCCTGGCTCACCGGGGCTGTTGGAGGTGCTTGGGCTCCCTGGTTTGTTCGTTGGCCCAAAGCCACGTGATGAGTCCTGTGACTCAGCCGCGTGTGTGGTGTGCTCGCGTGTTGTGAATAAAGGGAGGCTGACAGCTTTTGTATCTGAGAATGAAGGTGGAGTAGCAGAGGGGTGAGGGTTTTCTCTCCACTTTCCTGCAGGGAAACCTGTGAGTAGGCAGAGTGAGTGCTAATGAGATGAGAGGCACTACTGGCCAGAGAACATCTGGAAGGATGTGCCCTCCCCCACTGGGGGTGTCTTGGAGAAATGTAATTTGTTTAGGCCCAGCTCTAAGCTAAGCCTCACCTTCAGAGGCTGAACTGGCTGGCACTGTAAGTGGATTGTTCAGGCCAGGCAGGGGTTTTGAACACACTTGTAATTCCCATGTGTCTTGGGTCAAGTACCCTACAGTGCCGCCACCCTGACTCCACCCCACTTGTATCCAGCCAGTGTGTGTCCATAGGTGTGGCATACACGGCACCATGGAATGGTGCCTCCACCTGTAGCTGTCTCCACCCAGGAAACAGGGTTGTAGGAAAAGCTCAGGCCCCGAGGCCACAGACTCACCACATTGTCATCCCTGAAGGCCCTGTAATAGGTTGCGTTTAAAAGTAACTTATAATATCTTTTTAATTTTGAAATACATTTTTATAATGCATTTACAAGTTCCCTTTTGTCCTTGGTCAGATTTAATTTATCTTTTCTATTATATTCTTATACCTACTTTAGAGCTTTTTGTTGTCTGGGCTACATTAGCATTATATGTGCTTTTTCCAGATATTAGCACTACATTTAGTCAGTTTTATAAATGCAGCAATGCATTTCAAATAACTAGTATTTGTTCAATTGAATTAAATAGTATGTCGTACTTTAAAAAAAAAAAAAAAGAAACTGCATTTCCTGTGTGCTAACACTTACAGTTTGTAGAGCCCTGTCTCAATCCTTGGCTCATTTCTTCCCTCCTGCCTGCCCTGTGGTGTGGGTGGGGTGGGGATGTCACAGTCCCAGCCTGCAGTTGAGGAGGCGCTGTGAGGTTTGGCATCTGGTCCTCCACTTGATGGTGGAGACTGGTGAACCTGGGCAGCCTGTGCATTTCAAATGCATTCTCTTACTGGGCCTCCTGGACGTCCTACACACACACACACACACACACACAAACACACATCACTGCCCCATTACAAGTGAAGAAGCTGAGCCTTGGGGAGGTGAAGCACTGGCTCAGGTCACAC
Organism: Lasiurus cinereus; assembly: GCA_011751065.1. Classification (NCBI taxonomy): domain Eukaryota; kingdom Metazoa; phylum Chordata; class Mammalia; order Chiroptera; family Vespertilionidae; genus Lasiurus; species Lasiurus cinereus. Next base: position 18,819,835 of record JAAGEH010000020.1, read on the forward strand.
AGCTCATACCTGCACTGGGACATTTGCAGAGAAAGGTCTCTGAAAGAGGGAGGCGGACACCTGGCCCCTAAGGATCCTTTATGCCGTATGGTGGGTGTGAAGCAGTGTGGCAAGAAGCAAGCTTTGGAAGGGATAAAATACTGCAGCTCGCTCTCGCCATGTGCAGCAAGGGCTTGTATCTCGCCGTTTGTCTTTGACAACCGTGGGGACGTCACCCCGGGATCACGATGTGGACAGGGCAGGCAGAGCCGCTCACTTGCCTTGCTTTCTCCTCGGAGCCATTTAGCCCACTGTCTACCCACATCCTTCCCTCTGGAAACAGAGCCAAGACTTGTGAAACGGGAGTCCTCAGGGACAGGGCTGCTCTTGGAGGCAGGAAGGGCAGGAGGTCAGCCTGACAGGTGTTGACCGTGATGTCCTCCAGCTGAAGTCAGGCACGGGGACGAGGAATTTGGGTCCCTGCCAGGCAGAGAAGTTTCTCGTTTACGTTTCCTCACCTCCCTCTTTCAGGTCTAGTGTCTTTTCCCCATGACCAAGGAGCTCGTAGAAATGGTTAAGTATAAGACGATTGTGTGCTGGGAACGTGGGTACTAAACCAGCATGGACGGTTCTGAATTTTTCTACTAACGTGTCTGCGCTGGGAGTGACACTCACCCCTAACCCAGTGGCAGGGGTGGAGGCGGGGCTGACTGGTGGGGGAGGAGGGAGGCATATGTGAGCTCCAGATATTGCATGTGCCCTTGGGTTTGGCATTGGGCGTGTTTTAACGTGTAGGACCTCAAAGAGCATTGTCAGGGCTGCGTTGAGCTGCATGGTGGAGTGATGTGGAGGCACGTTCCCTGAACGAAACTGTGGGGCAGGAGGGCTTCAGGCAGGGTTAGCCAGGGATTCCCATGTCCCAGCAGGAACCCCCACCTCTGGCCCCATTCCTGGGGACAGGGACTAGTGTCGTCAAGTGGGTCCTGGGAGACCTGAACCTGAACAAGTCTCATCCTAGGATGTAATGCTTGCACTTTATATTCTTAATTCCTTTGCTCAGGAGCTATTTAAATAACTGTGCAATTAATAGGATGTAAGGGGAACCCCTTGAACCCTCTACTCCAGGGCTGGAAGGGCAGCCCCACCTTAGCTCTTGTCACAGGCAGAAGGGATTTTTATATTTTTAGGATTGTAGCTTTGGTAGATAAAATCGTGTGTTTTGCCTTTTAAGTTCTGCACTAAAGCATGATTCCTGCTATAGCCTTCAGAATGCCATTAAAAAACTGCCAAGTAGCCCGATGATGCTTTCGGAGAGCCTAGAGCCCGAGTTGTCAGACTACCAGCCCTGGGAGGCTGCTGGGAGGTTTGTGGTAATTCCATGAGTCTCAGTGCCTGACCCCTTGCCTGTGGCCTCAGGACCAGCACCCTTGGCCTTGGGAGGGCAGTCCCTCACTGGTTAGTCACGGAGGGAGCACACTTCCTCATCTGCTGAGTCCTAACTCCTGCTAGGAGCCACAAGGCCAGAACGGGGCTGCCCGGCACCGGCCACACCTCTGCCACGGTGCTGCCTTGCACTGGGTCTGGGCTAGCCTGTCCAGTCCCCTGGGTCCTCCTTACTCTAGTCTAGCCCCAGAAGTTTTCAGTTGTGTGGCTCTGAGGGTGTGAACTGTTGTCCCTGGGAGGGTGCGAGCCCCAGGCTGCCAGCAGCGGCCTCCTTGAGACCCTGTGTTACCCTCCAGGGAGCAGGAGCATGTGGCTCTCAGTGACTCCTTGGGACATGCACCCCCTAAGCCTCTAACATGGGGCTAGGTGAGCCCTGTAGGTCAGGGGTCCAGGGCCATAATGCACGTGTCCGTCTCTCTCCTGGGCCACAGCCACCCCACGTCATGCTGCAGCGCCGCGGAGATCATGTCGGTCCTCTTTTTCCACACGATGCGCTACAAGTCCCAGGACCCCCGGAACCCTCACAACGACCGCTTTGTGCTCTCCAAGGTAAGAGCCCAGCCGGCGCCTTTCACCAGGCTGGGTATCGTGGGCCCTGGGCCCTGAGAAGGTGCTGGCAGTGAGCCATCTCAAAGGGGAGCCCACCCCCACGTAAGCCCAGCCCTGGCCTCCCCTCTCCCCTCAGGCTCCATTTCCACACAGCAGGCCAGCCCTTCCCTCGATGTCCTGCTCTGTGCAGGCCCAGCTGGCAAACTTACCCCAAGTTAAGGAATAAATGACCAAATTCACAGGGGACAATGGAAATAATCTGCCAGGTGCTGTGCCTGTTTGCCACATGCAGCCCTTGAGTCCAGGTCTGGGTGCAGCCTTGTGGCTTTTTATATATATATATATATATATATATATATTTTTTTTTTATTGATTTCAGAGAGGAAGAGAGAGGGAAATAGAAATATCAGTGATGAGAGAGAAACATTGATCGGCTGCCCCCTTCCTGCATGCCCTCAACTGGGAATAGAACCTGCAACCCAGGCACGTGCCTTTGACCAGAATCAAACCCAGGTCCCTTCATTCGCAGGCTGGTGCTCTATCCACTGAACCAAACTGGCTAGGGCTTGTGGCTTTTTGCACGCTTTTTATTGTGCTGTGCCAGCACCCTTGGACCACAGCCTGCTCCCTCAGGAGTGATGGTGCGTGGCAGCAAGGTTTGGGATCGGGCACCTGGTCCTGCCCCTCCTGCACCAGAATCACAGCCATGCCACAGACCCTGAAATTCACCAGCGTCCCGGCCTGGCTCTGTGGCCTCGTCTCTTGGGGCATCCTAGCTTAGAAGTCTGTCCAAGCCTGCTCACGTGCCAGAAACCAGGGATTAAGGCGGCGAGCCGCCTGCTGGGGTTTTGGCTTCTGCCGGCCCCACAGCTGTGCTCTCCCTGCACCTGTCCTGGGGCCTGTGCAGCCTTGGCTGGAAAGGATGAAAGCAATGAAAGCAGGGGAAGTGGCCTTCACTGAGTTCCTTCCTTGAAATGGATAGCTGGGCCGGCAGGCTCTCTAGGCCCAGGTTTCAGTGTGTGGTGGGCACAGCTCCCATCTGACCCCTCCCGCCATTGTCCATCCCTGGCAGGGTCACGCGGCTCCCATCCTGTACGCTGTCTGGGCTGAAGCCGGCTTCCTGCCTGAGGCAGAGCTGCTAAACCTGAGGAAGATCAGCTCCGACTTGGACGGGCACCCTGTCCCAGTAAGTGCACCCCACCAGGAGCCGCCCAGGCCTCTGTCTCTACTTCTTGCTTCCCCAGACATGCCGGAAGGGGAGTAGGGGTGCCCATTGAAGAACCGGGGTAGTAAAAGGTAGAGAAAGGCATTGATAGGAGGAAGGAAAGAAGCAGGTGTTTTGGGGGCTTGCTCCATTCACCCCAAGCTGGTGCTGAAGGGTGAGGCCTTTCGAGGTGCTCGGCATCGACTGCAGAGATAAACTCCCCTAAAGCACCACGTACCCAGCTTCCCTTCCCCACGGGCCTCCCTGACCATGTAGACACAGCGCGGAAGAAGAGGACCCGGTGTCAGGGAGCGGGTTGCAGGTCCACCGGGGAAGCGACTCAGTGTGCCAATCCCTGCAGGTGCTTGGAGTTCATGGGTTACCATGGAAACTCACTCCCCCAGCCCCGATCTGGGCACCCACCAGTGCCACGCATTCTGTCAGTTTTGTCATGAATTCTGGCCGCTGTGAGTTGGACAATGTGAGCTCCCTTTACAGATGAGGGAACTGAGGCCCAAAGGGGTTCAGTCTCTGGCCTGAGGTCACAGCTCCCTGGTGGGCAGAGCCTTCTGCCAACCTAGCGCATGGCTAAGTCTGGGTGGGCGCGTGGCTGGCAGGCAGGCTCTCCAGACCCCGGGAGGTGAGCTGCTGCCTTCTCTCCCCTGAGTGACTGTGGCTCTCTGTTATGACAGAAACAAGCTTTCACCGATGTGGCCACTGGCTCCCTGGGCCAGGGCCTTGGGGCCGCCTGCGGGATGGCCTACACAGGCAAATACTTCGACAAAGCCAGGTAATACTCCCGCTCCCCACCCCACCCTTGGCAGTTGAGTAATAGTATGTGTGTGGCCTAAGGCTGGCCAAGAGCAGAGGAGGAAAGAGGCTCAAAGGAGGGAAGGGACCACCCACAGTCCCAATGGTGACTGGTGTGGCCAGATTTGAGCCCAGAGCCCATGCTCCTGGCCACGTGCTCTTTGTCCAAAGTGTGTTGGCTGGCCAGTTCCTGTGTCACCCCCAAGTCTGGTTCTTGGAAGTCTCTGTGGGCCCCACCCTCCCGTGTCTGTCTAAGTGCCACATGCTTGGGCCCTGCTACTTGCCTTTGCGTTGGGAAAGGAGAAGATGGTGGATTCTGGAGGGACCTGGGCATCCCTGACCCCACCTGTCAGCCAAGGAAGACACACATTGGAGAAGATGACCTGATCACACAGGTTTGCTGCTTCAGTGCCAGGTGGTGGAGGCAGATTTCAGCCACAAGGCTGTCTACGTGTCCCCATATGACCTGCAGCCGGCCTCTGTTGCGGGGTGGTGGGGAGAGTTGGCTGCAGGGCTTTAGGGAGATCACTCTCCAGCTGCTTTCTTCACCATTTCTGTCTGGGGCCTTGCACTTAGTGCTCAGAGCTTGGTAGGTTTTTACCTTGATAACCCTTCCTACGGGCTGAACGGTGACTGAGCACAGTTATTCCTCCCACCGATGAGGAAACTGAGACAAGATGTGGTGGAGGTTGGATTTAAACCCAGGGCATGCACCCCTGCATCCTGAGTTCATATTCAGAGTCCTCAGACTGTTCTGAGGGGCCCAAGCAAAGCCTAGGAGGTTCCGGGAGCCCTGTGGGCAGGCGCTTCCTAGAGGAGGGGCTGATGGACCCAGGCCTGCAGGTGACAGGAGGGGCCCAGCTGTGCAGCCACGGCTTCCCCAGTGCCCTGCAGTCCCCCCCTGGCAGTGGGAGCGTGGTGGTGACTGCAGCCTACCAAGGACAGGTGGCTGCAGGGAGCCTGGCTGGATGCCACACTGCGGTCTTCAGGAGGTGGCGGGGGCTGAGAGGTGTCCCAGATCCTCCCAGGCCAGTGTCACCTGGCAGCGCAGCATTTGCCTGCAGTCCCAGAAGTGATTCACTGTGAAGTGAAGAAAATCACAAAGAATGGGGTATATGTTTACGAGCATTTTATTTGGCATAGAACCAGAGATGCGAGTTAATTAGTCCCAAAAGTTGTTGAAGTAATTCCCTGTGAAGGGTATTTTACTCACCCTAACATAATGAAATGAGCAGTGTAGGGAGAAGGGGTTCAGCTGGATTCCCAGCAACAGGGCTGGCTCAGGCTCAGGGCCTGGAGAGGTGGGAGAGAGAGATGAGTGTCCAGGGGATTATCAGGCCATGCCAGGCTCCTAGAAATAATGTCCTGATAGAGCACATCTGGCCTTCAAGCATGTTGCCCAGCCACCAATAGGGACCATGCATCAAATTGACTCTTTCATTTGTTAACAATTTTGTTTTGATTAAACTGCTCATTTGAAAAATTAAAAAGAAATGGGCATTTTCTTTACTATTTTTTAAAATATGTTTTTGTTGATTTTAGAGAGAAAGTGGGGGAGAGAGAGAATCATTGATTAGCTGCCTCCTGCTCATCCCCTATTGGGGATTGAGCCCACAACCCAGGCATGTGCCCTGACCGGGAATCCCACTGGTGACCTCTTGGTGCATGGGTGGGCACTCAACCCCCTGAACCACGCCAGCCAGGGTTCTTTATTCTTCACCACTCCCCCCTTTAAATCTCTGTATCGTATTTCCTCCTCATGATTGTGAGTAAAAACTTACAAATGTGCAGTCCCATATATTCTGCTTTTTAGAAAAATCTGAAAGTTAGGAGCCGTTTCTCACGATGATTGCTTGACGCTCTGTGTTATGGGCCTGCTGTATGTAACCCGTTCAGGCAGTCCTCTGGCTGGACGTTTGGGGAGGTTTGCAAACATCTCTGCCACAAACGTTGGCCCTCTGTGGAGGGTCCCTACCCTGTATGGTGGTAACTCAGAGCTGGGGTGAGCCTGACTTCTGTGGGGCTCCAGTGTCTTTCCCCAGGACCCAAGGATGCCCTCCAGACCTGAGCCTCTGGGCCCCAAAGGCCAGTCGGGCTTCCTTGGAAGTGGGTGTGGGTTGGGAAAGCAGCCAGTCTGCCTCCTGGAATTCCTTTCTGGGGAAGTGGTTCCCTGCAGGCCTCTGGCTCTGCCCCATCAGCTGGAGACTTCAGGAGCTTCTGACCCGCAGGGGGTGCAGTTTCAGATGAGCCCCTGAGTGTGGGCCCTGGGACCTTCTGGTGGCCTGTCCTGTTGGAAGCCACAGAAGGGGGAAATGGGGGGCTCCTCCTTAACCTGCTGGCCTGTGGAGGTGCTGAGTCATGCTGACAGTGCCATGACTGTCCCCACCCCTTCTTGGCTCCAGGCCGGGCTCCCCTCTGAGCCCAGCCAGGCACCAGCCTCCTTCCCTCAGCCATGCAGCTGGACGCTGGGCAAGTCCTGCTGCTCCTCCCGCCATGCCTGCCTTCCTAGATGGCAAGGAGTGGACAGTCAGGCCTGGGTCTGAATCCCCGCTCAGCTGCTCCCAACTGCATTGCCTTCAGACGAGTCCCTTCACATTTGAGCCTATATCCTTGAATAACAACTGCACTTACATTCCCTGGAGGATTAGTGAGGATAGGGCCCAGCACCTTGCTAGAGCCCCCTAGGGACCCTACCTGCCACATGCCAGCCTGTGGGTGGGGTTCCTGTTTCTGTGCCTGTGGCTGCTACTCCTCAGCCATTCCCTCACATCTGGGAGATGTTGGGTCTGGGAAGGGGGGTCAGATCCCTGAACTGATCTTCCTACCTCTAGCCTTGCCCCGTTGGCTCCACCCTTCCCCAGGTCCAGGGAAGGTTCGTCAGCCTGGTAACACCCAGCTCAGTTCTCTTTTGACCGTGTCGCTCTGCCTTTGACAAGACTGTGGTCGCCTATGTTAAGGATTGGAGAGGCCCTGAGTGGGGAAAGCGCAGGCCTCGCCCTCTTGTCTTGGGCAGGAACCAGCCTCAGGCGGAGAGGTCACATGAAGCACCTGTCACAGCATGAGTCTCCTCCAGAGGTGGTGCTCATTCTTTTACCCGAGGCCTCCCTCTGGGGTGCTGCTTGGTACACCTCCCAGCACCCCCAGCCCAGCTTCTTCAAGCAGAAAGGCCCCCATTCCCTCAGGCCCTCCAGCGAGTCCAGGGCTCCCCAGCACTCCTGGTGCGTGGGAGGGGGAGGGAAGTGGGTGCCCCCTGCAGCGGGCAGTTAAAGGCCCTCCTGCCTGTGGGAGTCCTTGCCCCCAGTGAACATGCCTTTTCCTGGTGCCCTGACAACGCCGATGCTCTGCATCTTACCAACCAGACTGCTGCCTCCTGGAGCTCTGTCTCGGCAGCCAGTACCTTATGGAGCTCCGGCCAGTTTCCTTCACAGCCATTTCCTCACGGTGTGGACTTGGCATGGGCATCAGGCACCTGCCGGCGTTATTGGACGTCATGGGGGAGGGGTAGCTCCTTGACCCAGAGCACAGGCTCCTTGGGAGGACAGGCCTGGAGCATGGTGGCCAGGTGCCAGCCTCATCCTCACCACCTGTCTGCAGCTACCGCGTCTACTGCTTGCTGGGAGACGGGGAGCTGTCGGAAGGCTCCGTGTGGGAGGCCATGGCCTTCGCCGGCATCTACAAGCTGGACAACCTCGTTGCCATCCTTGACATCAACCGCCTGGGCCAGAGCGAGCCGGCCCCACTGCAACACCAGCTGGACGTCTACCAGAAGCGCTGCGAGGCCTTCGGGTACGTACAGGCCGTGGCCGGGCACCGGCATGGGAGCCGCGGTGCTGGAAGCTGGCAGGGGCTGAGGCCGGAGGCGAATGAATCCTCATTTCAGGTTTTTGGGTGTTTTTTTTAAAATATATTTCTTTATTAGTTTCAGAGAGGAAGGGCGAGGGGGAGAGAGAAACATCAATGATGAGAGAGAATCATTGATTGGCTGCCTCCTGCATGATCCCTACTGGGAGGTCGAGCCCACAACCCGGGCATGTGCCCTTGGCTGGAATTGAACCCGTGACCCTTCAGTCCACAGGCCGATGCTCTATCTACTGAGCCAAACCAGCTAGGACCCTTTTTCAGGTTTTGACCCCATTTCAGACTGCGGGCATTTGGGCTTAAAGTGGCAGCCCAGGCCACTGCATGGATTTATGGGCTGAGGCCCAGTTTTCAGTGAGTTTCTCTGAGTGGCCGTGTGGCACGATAGTTCTCAGGGACTGCACATAACATCTCACACATCCTCACTTTGTTCCTGGGTGGGTGGGCGCGAGGGGGGGTATGCACGGTGTGAGCCACACTTGCTCGTGGGGCTAAGGGGCATGAAGGGGTGTGAACCTTGGTCCACGGGCTGCCTCCTATGCCAGCTTCAGCCAGCCTGTGGGAGAGACCAGCCCCCTCTCCTGGTAAAATGGGAGAAAGCGTTTGTGGATTCAGTCATGGGTTACAAAGCAGGGAGGTCCGTGTGGGTGGGGTCAGCCAGCGGGGCTGTCACCTCAAATATAAGCCACTCTGCAGTTAGAGCTCGGAGGGCCCAGGGCCAGGGCTTAGGAGCCTGAAGGACTGGGCAGAACTGTGCAGGGCTCTGAGGGCTGAGGGCCCTGTGTGGATGCATTTATAAAGTTCCAGCACCATACCTGTGGAGTGATCGGACAAATAAAAATTAGGCCAAAGAATTCATCAAGAATCTAATGGATTCCAAACCCAGTGCATCGTTCCAAAAGCAGCTTTCAGTAGGAAATGAAAAGATCAGGAACAAAAGAAGCAATAATTAAACTAAGCTTTGAATGACTTATGAGAGAGGAAAATCTGTACAGTGAACAAGAGGAAGTGAAAGGATGTGAAAAGAGAAAACAGGAATGTTTAGACTCCCCGGCTCCTGCAGGCCTTTCCCTGGGAGCCCCTCGGTGTCGCTGGGCACTGGTCCTTGCCCCTCACTGTCCCCTCTCTGCCCCCAGCTGGCACACCGTCATCGTGAACGGACACAGCGTGGAGGAGCTCTGCAAGGCCTTTAGCCAGGCCAAGCACCAGCCGACAGCCATCATTGCCAAGACCTTCAAGGGCCGAGGGATCTCAGGTCCGTATACAGGAGTCTCCCTGCCACCCCTGGGAAGGGGCCCTGTGGCTAACTGAGCGGGTGGGAGTTTCCACGAAAGGGGGCATTTCTCCAAGATCATGTCTCTGGGAAAGCTGCAGTCGTGAGTACACCCTGGCTGGGGACTCAGTAGTCAGCATGGCTGAGCTAGGATTCAAATCCAGGCCAGGCTGGCCTTGGCTGAGGGCCTGTGTAGGCAGGAGAGGAGGGACCGGGAGGGCCTATGGGTAAGGGGAAAGGAGACCATCCCACCTCCCTGACTGGCATGCTCAGAGCACCCTCCACAGCCCCAGCTGTCTGCCCTGAGCTGATGGGCCAGCAGGGCCCTGGGAACCTGGGTTCCCCCTGGTGATTGGGTGGGACAGGCCTCCGGCAGTAGGAAAGGGCTGAGCAGAGGCCTGTGTGGGTGGAGAGCCTGGAGAATCTGGAAGGATGGTTCCTGCCAGGCGTGAGCGAGGTGATGCCGGCATGTTGCTCCCTAGCACCCAGGTGAGGAAATGGGGCCAGAAGTGGTCAGGGACTTGAATGTGCACATGGGGGTCTATGGCACTGAGGCCTAACTGCAGGCTCTGGGCTGGCTTCCTGTGGCAGGTGCCCAGGCTGGGCCTCTGTCTGCTTAGGGGGCGTGGCTCCCTCTGCCTTTGTGGAAACTGAGGGCATCACGGCTATTTGGAGAAGGGTTGGGGCTTCTGGGAGGGAAGGACTCTGAAAGGTCACAGCCCCGGTGCTACTGCCTGACACTCTTTGGGTGTCTCTCCTGGGTGGGACCTGGAAACCTTGAAGCTTCTGAGGGGAGACCCGGGGTCCGTGGGGCTGCTGAGTGCTGCCTCGGAGGGTCAGTCGTGGCTCCGCCCAGCTGAGGCGACCTTGGAGGTCCCCACAGGATGCAGTGCCTGGTGGTTCTGGTGGGCCTACTCTGTGGCTCACAGATGTTTCAGGTGACCTGGCAGTGCTTGCCCTTCTCCAGGCCTCAGCTTTCCCTCCTGATGGCCCGGATCCCAGCCCAGCCAAGAAACTGAGTAGGATTTCTACAGCACATGCCTCTGTGGGCTGGGCTGGGGAAGTGACCCAGAAGCAAATGGGACAAGGCAATCTGCCCGTGCCTGTGCCCGTGCCCTCCCCATCTGGCTGTGAGCTGCTGGAGGAGGAGGTGTCTGGTCTGTGGGGACGAGGCAGGTAGAGTCCTGATCCTCGTGGTACCCGGCACAGGGCTCTGTTTGACTATGATGACACTATTCCTCCCGCTCCCCTGACTGTCCCTCGATGGTTGGGGGGCCAGGCCCCACGGGGTAGCTTCCTGGCTTTCTGGGAGTACCGTCTTACCTGGCCTCTGCCCTCCTACATGGCACCTGCAGGGGTAGAAGATAAGGAGTCTTGGCATGGGAAGCCCCTCCCCAAAAACATGGCTGATCAGGTCATCCAGGAGATCCAGAGCCAGATCCAGAGCAAAAAGAAGATCCTGGCGATGCCCCCGCAGGAGGACGCCCCCTCAGTGGACATCACCAACATCCGCATGCCTACTCCACCGAGCTACAAAGTTGGGGACAAGGTAGAGTCTGGCTTTACTTTTCTAGACTAGCTGGGTGGGGTGGCCATGGTTCTCTGGCTCCCCAAGGTTGCGGCCAAGATGGTCTAATCTAGAGGACTGAGAAAGGGAGGAGAGGGGTTATTTCAGGGGGACGAGGACCCTGAGGGGTTGCTTCTGCCAGTTCCTTCATGGGGACAACCAGCTCAGGAATCATTTACCTGCAGAGGCTTGGAGAGGGCAAGGGACTTGCCCACAGTCACACAGCAAGCTACTGATACCACGGGGATCTAAGCACACAGCTCCTGAGTCCCCCATCCCTCACCCTCAGCCTTCGTCTGGCCTGGCAAAGGCTAGAGAGGCCTGCCCTGCTCTGGGACCTCCTCTGGGGGAGTGCATCTGTGCAGCTGGCCTCAGGCTTTCTGACTATTCCTGCGCAGAGTGGGGCAAGTTCACAGTCTCCCTCGTGGGCAAGGGGGTGCTGTTGGGACATCTTTTGCAGCTCAAACCCCTTAGGTGGGCTGGCCAAGGGAATGCAGGGTCTCCCAAGTTCATTGTACAAGTTAACTTTTCACAGGGTCATGTGTTGTTGATCTTGCTTTTTCTGCCCCAATTTTTTTTTTAATATATTTTATTGATTTTTTACAGAAAGGAAAGGGAGAGGGATAGAGAGTTAGAAACATCAATGTGAGACATCGATCAGGTGCCTCTTGCACGCCTCCTATTGGAATGTGTTCACCCTTGACCGGAATTGAACCTGGGACCTTTCAGTCTGCAGACCGATGCTCTAGAGATCCACTGAGCCAAATTGGTTTCGGCAATCTGCCCCAATTTTTTTTCTTTTCTTTCCTAAAAAGTGTCCCCCAGGGGCTGTGCAGGGTTCTAAGCTGTACCTCACAGGTGCCTGGATGGTGCTCAGCCTTCCTACTCTCCTCCCCATAGATAGCTACCCGAAAGGCCTACGGGCAGGCCCTGGCCAAGCTGGGCCACGCCAGCGACCGCATCATCGCTCTGGATGGGGACACCAAGAACTCCACCTTCTCGGACCTCTTCAAAAAGGAGCACCCCGATCGCTTCATTGAGTGCTTCATTGCTGAGCAGAACATGGTGGGTGCCGGGGCGGGCAGATGGGCACAGGGCCAGTCTTGGGGGAGAGGTCTGAGGAGTGCAGGGGCAGGGCAAGAGCCCTCCTGCCCCTTTGGGCAGCTACGTTGGCTGTGCCAGGCGCCTCCTGGGATCTGGGGGAGGAGGGCTCACGTCAGCAGTGGGTTTCTGAGCTGTGGGGGGACAGCCAACCTAGAACCAATGCCTGTATTGCTGCTGGGCCAGAGCCTCCACTGGCACATGGGGTGGGAGGACTGCTTTCTGCAGAGGCCTTAGAGTTGGCCAGGAGATGGGGGAGGGGATTGCATAGGTTGGGAACATGGGCCATCTGCCCCCAACTTAACTAGCCTGCTCTGTGAAAGGCTGTGCTTGCTGTTCGGGGGGAAATGTTCCCCAGGGCAGCCATTTTCGGAGATCTTCTGAAATAGTTATTTCAGCCCTGGCTGGTGTGGTTGGTTGGTTGGTTGGTTGGTTGGTTGGAGTGCCATCCAGTGCATAAAAAGGTTGCTGGTGTGATTCCTGGTCGTGGCACATAACCTAGGTTCCAGGTGGGGGTGCCTACAGAAGGCAACAATCAATGCTCTCTCCCCCTTCTTCTCTCTTAAAAAAAAATAAATAAATAACATGGTTATTTCAAGTGGAAGGAGTTCAGTGTTTGGAAACAGTCTTTGTAGTCCATGGTGTGCAGGCATCACTTGGAGAGGAGGAGAATTACATCACTAGGGTGACAGAACCCCTAGCCACCTTCTCCCTGCTCTGCCCCCAGGTGAGCATCGCCGTGGGCTGTGCCACACGCAACAGGACCGTACCCTTCTGCAGCACCTTCGCAGCCTTCTACACGCGGGCCTTCGACCAGATTCGCATGGCGGCTATCTCCGAGAGCAACATCAACCTCTGTGGCTCCCACTGCGGCGTGTCCATTGGTGAGTTGAACTGGGGCCAGGATGCTTAGCCCCTGGACTTTCCCTGGACTTCTGGACCAGGTGGTAAGGGGGAAGGTGGGTCCATGGTGGGGGTCTTGCTTCAGCATATCCTTTCCCACATCCCAGGGGAAGACGGGCCCTCTCAGATGGCCCTGGAAGATCTGGCCATGTTTCGCTCAGTCCCCATGTCAACTGTCTTCTACCCAAGTGATGGGGTGTCTACAGAGAAGGCGGTGGAACTAGCAGCCAATACAAAGGTTGGTCACATGCTGTTCTGTTTTCTGCTGAGAGGGATGGGTGGGGGGAGGGAGGCCAGCCTTTGGGCACAGTGCTGGCCATTCACTGCTTCAGAGTGATGTCTCCTGTTCTTCCCCTGGTGTCTGTAGCTTGCAGAAGTTAGACTAGGAGAAGTGAAGTACACGCCATCCTTCCTGCCATGGGCAGGCATTGCTAATTGATGACCATGCTCTTTCTCCACTGAGAATCCTGGCAGCCCTGCCAGTGTGGCAGGTGATGCAAGTCTGGCCTCCCTGAGTTGGAGTCACCAAGACATAATGAGCAACATGGTCCCGACCAAGAGCTGCACTGCCCTAGGCCCGAGGTCCGAGGGCCGGGCATGCTGGAAGCATCCTGGAAAGTGGCCCCACTGGCCACTCTACCTGACGGAAAACCCATTTTTCGTTTGGGGCTTGGGGCTGGCAAAGTCGTTGGCCACTGTCCCTTAGGAAGAGTGTGTGGAGAGGTGCACACTGCAGAGGGCAAGAGTCCCTTCCCTCCTAGAGCAGCAGTCGCACAAGGCGACTGACAGACACCTCCATGGGGATGAAGGGTGGAGGCTATTTGGTGGGAGGTGACAGCCTTCTAGAACAACCTCGGTATTTCAGGTGGGATGTGCTACGTCCTGTAATCCTCGGTTATTGTTCATTCCAGGGCATCTGCTTCATCCGGACCAGCCGCCCAGAAAACGCCATCATCTATAGCAACAACGAGGATTTCCAAATCGGACAAGCCAAGGTCAGTGTGGTTCGTGCCCGGTGAGACCCCACAGAATGAGCCCACCAGTCCAAGCCTCACTGGCCCTGTGTCCCCGCCAGGTGGTCCTGAAGAGCCAGGATGACCAGGTGACTGTGATCGGAGCCGGGGTGACCCTGCACGAGGCTTTGGCTGCTGCTGACCTGCTGAAGAAAGGTGAGGAGGGAGGGACCCAAAGAGTCTCAAATCAGACACTGACTGAGTACTAGGTCGTGGGGGTGGGAGTTAATTTTGTCCAATCCTATCTAATAAAGAGGGAATATGCTGATTGACTGCCCCGCCCTCAAAGATGGCGGTGCCCAGCTTCCCAGAGTCGCCCAAGGCTCAGGTAACCAGGGTCAGCCAAAGCTTGTGCTGCCGGCAGTGGCAGCAGCAGATCCCCTGGTCGCCTTCCCCTCTCCCACCCCCCCCCAAGGGCTCTCAGACTATGAGTGGGGGCCCAGCCGGGCTGAGGGACCCTCCCCCCCCCTTCCCGCTCAGTGCATGAATTTTTATGCACTAGGCCTCTAGTTAAATGATAATAGCTACCCTACCGGCACTTGTTTTGTGCCAGGCATAATGCTAAGCTCTGGGGCTGCAGTGGCCACAGTCCCTGCCCTGTGGCCCTGGAGTGGAGGTGCCCAGTAGTCAGATCAGAGTCCCTGGGGCCTGTCAGTGGGGTTGAATCGCCATTCATCTGGGGGCTGGTTTAATAAGTTATTTAGCATGTTGTGCCTCCGTTTTCTCACCCGTGAAGTTGAAATACTGTGACCTTCCCTCTGGGGCTATTTTGGGGATTCAGCAAATGATAACCTGGTGTTATTATATTTTTATTGATTTCAGAAAGGAAGGGAGAGGGAAAGAGTAACATCAATGGTGAGAGAGAATCATTGATCAGCTGCCTGCTGCATGCCCCCTACTGAGGTCAAGTCCACAACCTGGGCATGTGCCCTAATTAGGAACCGAACTGTGACCTCCTGGTTCATAGATTGACACTCAGCCACTGAGCCACGTCAGCTGGGCCCCTCATTATTATCATCAAGAGCTTGAAAATGTTAGCTACTGGTAACATAGGGAAGACAGGCATTAGCCTCCCCTACAACGGAATGTAAATGTCTCATCTCAGCCATGTTGAGCATGAAGGAGAGGCCAGATATGGGCATCCTTAGGGCAGTGACCTTAGATGCACATAGGACCGATGAGCAAACGGGTGACGAGGCCCAGGCAGAAGGAACTGAATATACAGAGCTCAGAGGAGCTGAGGAAGGCGGGGGCAGGAGCAGGGTGGACTGGAGAAACCAGGGAAGCTGGGCCCCAGGGCGGGGTATGAAGAACGGGGGCAGAGCTGGACTTGTCCTCCTGAGGTCATTCTGCTGGTCATCACCCGACCTGGCACCCAACTGCCTGCCTGCAGTCACAGCTTCCGTCCCCGTCATCCCATGAGTACATGGCTTGTCTCCGATCGGACACCAGGAGCTCTCTGGCTTCCCCTCCACCCACAAAGGCATCTGGGAGGAGGAGGAAGGAAAGCTATGCGGGCCCCACGCTTGCCACTCAGTGTTCTTTGACAGTCCAGAGGCCGAGATCCTCTGGCCCTGGGCATGAGGGAAGAGGGACCAGATGCTCCTGGAACAGCTGGGAAGGCTCCCGGGAGGAGGGATGGGTGCAGGATGCTGGAGTACCTGGGCACCACATGTCAGCAGAGGAAGGGGCAAGCCACTGGGGGTGGCAAGCATGAACAGTGGGAACAAGACAGCTGGTCCCCAGGACAGCTCTCAAGACACCCAGCCAGTCCCTCTCGCAAGGGCAGACCCACAGCATCCAGCCCATTTCCCTCAGCATGTCCCTGCATCTTCTGCCCTCACAGAGAAGATCAACATTCGCGTCTTGGACCCTTTCACCATCAAGCCCCTGGACCGGAAACTCATTCTTGACAGCGCCCGGGCTACCAAGGGCAGAATCCTCACCGTGGAGGACCACTACTACGAAGGTGAGGACCTCGCCAGAGCCAGGACCACTGGGGCCGGGAGGGCCGGGCACAGGCTGGACAGCCCTCCTTTATCCCAGCCCCGGGAGGACAGCTGTGGCCCAGGAAGCCCAGAGCAGCTGGGCCTGGGCTCCTAGGCCTCCACCTGGGCCTGCAGACCCAGCGAACTCTCAGCTGCTGGAATCACCCAGGAAGCTAGTGGGGAGTCCCATCCTACTGCTAAGAGTGGGACAAAGGTGGCCCGTGGCCCAGAAGTAGTTATCATGCAGAATCAGACTGGGAAAGCCACACAATTTCTGTCTTATGAGTCCTTCAGAGCAGTCCTCCATAGCCCACACCACCTTCTCCCCACAGGAGAGGAGATGGGCCTAGACTCTGGGGCAAGGGCAGACGCTAGTCCATTGGTGACAGCTGCCCAGGTGATGTTAAAATGACTCAAATGCCCCATTTGGGCTTATAAAGAGAAAATACAGGGATTCATTCATGAAGTCTGTTACAGCTACTTTAGGGGCGAAGGGGTAGTGAATATTCCATCACTGTCATGGTTGGGCTAGGGAATCAACTCAGGCTGGCAGAGGGTCAGGGGACCCCACCCACTGTTCACACTGAGATGGAATCACCGGAACCCCTTCCTTCCCTTTGTCCAGGTGGCATAGGCGAGGCAGTGTCCTCTGCAGTAGTGGGCGAGCCCGGCGTCACTGTCACCCGCCTGGCTGTCAGCCAGGTTCCAAGAAGCGGGAAGCCGGCTGAACTGCTGAAGATGTTTGGCATTGACAGGGATGCCATTGTACAAGCTGTGAAGGGCCTTGTCACCAAGGCCTAGGAAGGGGGCTTCACATTCCTGAGAGAGTCTGGCAGGTGCTCAAAGAGGTACTGAGAGGAGTAGCAAATACATCTTTTGTGAAAAATCAGTCAGCCTCTGAGCGTTTTCTTTCTGGGTGCAGTCAGTGCTGGTTCTGGGGAAGAAGAGGAGGAGGCCGGGGTGGGGTGGGGGTAAGCAGTGGCACCCTTGGCTCTGGACCAGGACCTGGTGTCCCAAGGCCTGCAGTCACCTCCCCTGGCACCCGCCTCACCCACCACAACTGCTGCTGCCCACCAAGCACCACCAGGTGACAGTGGACTGCAGTCTGCCTTCCGGCCCAGAGGTTGCAACCTGAACCGCTCAGACTCAGCTGCCTGCCCCAGGGGGCTGGGAGCTGCCACAGGCCCGAGTTGTCCAGGGTGCCTTAGGGCACCTCACCTTCCCCAAGGACCCACCACCCTGCAATCGGGGGTCTCCACGGGTGGGGAAGCACGTTTGCTTATTGTCCCTGCTCCTGGCCATATCCTCTCAAACAGTAACCTCAGAAGCAGAGTGGCACAGGGCAGCCCTGGACCCAGGGAAGAAGGTGACCCTCAGGTTTTCATCAGAGCTGCAGGTGGCAGGTTAACAAGGAGGTCCAGCTCTCACCTTGCACCACAGACCAGAAGTCCTCAACCCTGAGTGTGCAGGACTGCCCCCTCCACTTGTTAAAATGCAGGTCCCTGGGCTCTGCACTGGACCCCTGGTCCAGGAGCTTCTACTGTCACACTTAGAGAGTGTGCAGGCCTCAGCTCCAGCCTGTGCCCACTGCTGGCTCCCTCCCTCCTGTGACTACAGCCTTGCTACCTGGGCTCAGCTTGAGTCATCTCTGTTGGTGCCATCTGCAGAGACATTGTACTAACCAGGACAAACTAATGCCAGAAAAGAGACTGGATGCCGCTGACCACTGGTGGGGTCCCCAGGAAGTCTTCAGAGCCCATGGGGGGGACAAGACACCTTGTAAACATGTCCACTTGTCCATCTGACACTGGGCAGAATGAACCAGCCCAACCCTCAAACAGCAAGCTGCCTCCCACTCTGCTATTGATTGGTCCAGGTTTGGCTGTACCAAGGGCTGTGTGTCTGCATTCAACACCCCAATACCAGAGGGTAGGGAAAGAGCCTGGCCTGGTGTGCTGCTTGCAGTTCACCTCCGGGCCAGGGCTCCTTGGCCTGCGAGCACTAGCTGGAAGTGACTTCAGCAGTAGGCCTGGGGGTCTGCATGAGCTCCAGGGAGCCCACAGGGGAGAAAGAAAGGAATGGGCAAGCCCTCTCCTTCATGAGCCAACGGGGGTGGGAGGGCACAGCTCTGGGTCCTGATAATTATGATGCCCCTTGTGTAGTCATGCACTGTATAACACTCTGGTCAGCAATGGAATGCCTGTATGACAGTGATCCCATAAGATTTGTGGAGCTGAAAATTCCTATCACCTGGTGACATTCATAGCACAACAAATTATGTGTTTGTGGTGATATGGGTATAAGCAAACCTACAGAGCACATAGAAAAGTATAGCACAAAAAAGTACAGTAGTATATCATACTATTTACATTCTGTAAGTACACTCTGTGATGTTTGTACAAGGATAAAATCTCAGAAGGCATCACTTTAAGGGCCACAGGACCATAATCCAAAATAACAGTAAACCATAGAAGAGTAAGGAAATGCACAAAGGTCTGTAGGCAGCAGACCTGGGAGAGGGAGCCAAAGTGTGCCATCTGGTGATTTCCCCTGGTACTGCAATGCCTGGAACAGCACTGCTGCTGACTTCCTTTCCCTTCTCTCTGGAGCTGAGAGGGCAGTGAGGAGGGGCTATTGTCAGGACTAGGCTGCAGCCTCCGGGAACAGAGCAGCAGGACTGGGAGGTGAAGGTGACATGACTGAACACCTGCAAGCCAGTGCTTTCGTGCACACGTCTTATTTAGTCCTCCCACCACAATTATCCCCATTTTACAGATGAGCTAGAACTGAGGCTCAGGGTACACCAGTTACTCCAGGACAGTGAGGGACAAGGCTGGGATTGAAACCCGAGTCTCTATTACCCCCAGAGAGTCCAGCCTCTTTACTCTATTGCCCTCAGGGCCCCTGCAGAAGGGGTTGTGCAGCAGGCCCCTACAGGATAATGGCGTGGGGAATGTGGAGGGAGCTCAGATCCTGTGGAGGTCCATCAGGCCCTGTGATCCCCAGAGCCTACAGGCCCTCACAGAGAAGTAAGTGGAGGGACAAGGGCACCTGATCCATGAGCATAAGGCCTGGTCTGCGTGGAGGGAGGGTGGGCCTGCTGGGCCTATGTACCCTGGGCAGCAATGGTCCCCAGGACTGGGGCAGGAGGGGCAGCTGTCCTCACGCCAGCCTGCCCGACTTATAGGCCCACACAATCAGCTGGACCCTCATGAGAGTTCGAGGAACCTGTCATTTCTCCCTCAGCAGGGGAAGCCAGGACAGCATACTCGAGGCTCTGCATTGCCTGATGCTCAGCCAGGCCTCATGGCGGAAGCATTTGAATAGGAGGTCAGCATGGCCCGGCAACAGCTTCAGAGCAAACTTTCCTGGCCTCAAAGAAAGGCCCTCCCTGCTCAGCTGGAGGAGAAACCTACACCCCTCCCTGTAGGACTAGGGACGGGTGGACTCAGGGACCAGAGACCCTGGGCTGCTGTCACACAGCAGGGACATCGCAAGATGCAGTTCCCCTTGAGCTACTGGAGAGGGCTCTCTCCCAATAACTCTGGGTCCTGTAGATTTTACTTCCTAAGTAGGAGCTTAATCACAAGGAACAACAGCCTATAATTATTGGAATCGAAAGTCTAGGTTAGTGGTCGACAAACTCATTAGTCAATAGAGCGGCAAACCACGGCATGTGGCTCGAGAGCCGCAGTTTGCTGACCACTGTTCTACACCATCCCAAACCTGCCCCGTTCTGCCCAAAACTCTGTCCATACCCCCAGCACCTGCCCCAGCAAGGAGCAGCAGTTAATGGCCTCCAGCTGCCTCTCGACCTTGCCCATTCACTCCACAGCAGCCCCAGGGAACCCTTGAGAACCTAACACAAGCTCTCCTGTTCAAACACATTCTCTCCCCCTGACTCACTGGATTAAGCCCAATCCCTGCTGAGGCCCTGAATGGCCTCCTGCCCCCCTCCAGTCTCCGCTTGCAGTAAGGGCCCCCCGGCCAGCTTCTCTCAGTTCCTCCTGACTCTCCTACTTCCTCTTCTGTCTCCTGTCCCTCTCCAGTCTAGTTGGTGGTTGAACCCTTAAGGCAGAAGAAAACACCAGTCAGTTTGGCAATAGGAAGAAAATGGGGGCCAAGGGGAAGGAGGCTAGCATGATGGTGGCGGCAGGGGAGGGGATCAGAAGAGACTCTGGGAGGAGCGGGCCTCTAGGCCAAGCCTGTGGGTGTACACTGGGTTTTAATATGGTTTTTAATTGATTTGAGAGAGGAGGAGGGAGGAGGAGAGTAGGGGAGAGAGGTAGAAACATCAGTGTGAGAGAATCATTGATCAGCTGCCTCCTGCACACTCCCCACTGGGGATGGAGCCCGAAATCGGGGCATGTGCTCTAACCTGGAATCAAACCGGCGGCCTCCTGGTTCGTGAGACGACACTCAAGCACTGAGCCACACCGGGTAGTGACCGGGTAAGCTGTATGTGGGTGGGCAGCACAGCTACCTTGGCTAGAGTGCACCTCCAGTTTGCCTGGAGAGCACCTGTAGGGGCTGGGGTGATGCTTCCTTCATCATTTAGGCCCCAACTATGCCTGGGAAGACTTTCACTTTCACTTTTGCAGGAAGTGGAGCTTCTCTTCTTCCCTCTCCGACCGATGATAAGTCTTCTGCCACCATCAAGCTAGCCTCCTTCCCCTTGGCCCCCATTTCCTCCCTATTGCCAAACTGGTGTTTTCTTCTGCCTTAAGGGTTCAGTCACCAGACCGAGATGTTATTGAACGCTTTCCACTGCCCAAGTCGTGGCCCAGAGGAGTCCAAAAACCAACCAACCCTAATCGTGTCCTTGGGGTTTCCCTGACCGGGCTGAGGACCAGAGAGGGAGATCGCCACGGGTCCCAAACCCCACCTTTCTGGGGCTTTTCTTAGGCAAGACAAGACAGGCTAACATTCTCAAAGAAGGGTCTACTAAACCAAGAGCAAACAAAGCAGCTCCTAGAGCACTTGAAATAGAAAAGCAGTCCGACTTTCTGCAAGTTCCAAAGCCTCCTCTCAGAAACCGGAAACATTACCTTTCTGTCCTCCACTGAGAATCTGCCTCCAAGCCCAGGGGCTTCACAGTCTCCAAAGCCACCACCCTCACAGCTACTTACGGAGAGGGTTCATCTAGACCAGTGGTCGGCAAACTCATTAGTCAACAGCGCAGCAAACCTCGGCTCTCGAGCCGCATGTGGCTCTCGAGTTGCGGTTTGCCAACCACTGATCTAGACCAAGCATGTCACACTTGCGACCACATGCCTCATTTATTGATCTGGATCTGTGCTCTGTCTTCCCTCTCCCCTCGCTCCAGTTTCAAACACAGCAGAGTAACAGGAAGGGGGTGGGGAGCAGAATTTTTAATTATAACCAGAAATTGAATATATTTTTTATTGATTTCAGAGAGGAAGGGAGAGATAGAAACATCAATAATGAGAGAGAATCATTGATTGGCTGCCTCCTACTCGCCTCCTGACAGGGAATGGAACTGGAGACCTGAGCATAGGCTCTGACCTGGTTCCTAGATCCACGCTCAACGACTGAACCATGCCAGCGGGGCCAGAAATGCAACAGTTTAATTAGAAGTTGCCAGCAATTGCCCACTAAGATGGAGCCTTTCTTCCCTACATATTCCTAAATTCTCATGCTTTGGAGGGTTACCGATAAATGGCCCTCCTTAGATCTGGTGGAGAGAAGACTCCCTCCTGTGTGTGTTTCTTTCTTTCCTAAGGCAATTGTATCCATCACCTTCTGCCACGGCAATTACTGTAGATTGTGAAATCCTTAAGCCTGGGGGATTTTCTGGCTCATCTTGATTTCTGCACACAGCCAGGCTCAGCGTTTCCGAGGGGGCAGATGCCACACACAGGGCTGCCCAGCAAGCGGGGCATTGAGACGAGCAGCACCACAGGGCCCTAAGCTGAGGCAGCTTCCTGCATTTCCTCATCGCCACAGCAACGTTTTCCTGCCTGTGGCCACCCCTATGGCAGTCATGACATTTACTTTTATAAAGGAATGTCCCACCATGTGACCTCTGGGTGTTGTCTGCCGGCCCCGGCCATTCCAGATAAGGGTTCACTCATACAGTTACAGCTTCTGGTGCTTTCGGTGCTTCTGCATTTACATCTGGAATAATTTTCCTTCTGCCTGAAAGACTAACTTTAACATTTTCTATAGAGGCTAGAAATGAGTTATCTCGGGTTTAGATGTCTGAAAAACTCTGACACTCCTGTTGGCTGTAGAATTCTGGATTGGCTCTGTGTGTTTTTCCTTTCAGTATTTTCAAGATTTGCCCCCACGGTGGGTGTCAATTGTATTGTTTTGAAAGAAAAATCTGTTGTCATTCTTAGTTTTGTTTCTCTGTCACGTTTTTTCTTTTGGTTCTTCTAAGCTTTTCTCTTTATCACCATTTTTTGTTTGTTTTAGCAATTTAATTATGATGTGTTTTAGTGTAGTTTTTCTTGTGCTATTATGTTTACAATTCATTGAGCTTCTTTGATCTATACTATAGGTTTTATAGTTTTCATCAAATCTAGAAATTTGTCTTGCATTATTTCTTCCAGTATTTTTTGTGTACCATCATCCCCTCTGCCTAGAGATTCCACATATATATTAGAATGCTAAAAATTGTACCATAATTCATGGGTGCTCTGTTTATTTTTTTTAATTATTTTTTTCCCTCTAGGTTCCATTTTGAAGACTATTTATTGCTGTCTTTGAGCTAACTAATCTTATCTGCAAAGTCTACTAGTAATCTGCTGCTAACCCCATCTAAAATACTTTTCATCTCAGACATAGTTTTCATCTCTAGAAGTGTGATTGGGATTTTTATATTCCATATCATCACTGCTTAACTTAAAAAAAAAAAAGGCTCTAGCCCTCGCTGGTGTGGCTCAGATGGTTGAGCATTGTCCCACATATTGAAAGGTTGCGAGTTTGATACCCAATCAGGGCACATGCCCAAGTTTCCAGCTTGATCCCTAGGAGGGGGTGTGCAGTAGGCAGCCAAATGATTTATCTTACTCATTGATGTTTCCCTCCCTCTCTCTCTCTCTCTCTCTCTCTCTCTCTCTCTCTCTCTCTCTCTCTCCTTTCCTTGCTCTAAAAAAAGAAAAAAATCAATAAAAATATAGGCTCTATTTTTTAGAGCAGTTTTAGGTTCATGGCAAATTGAGTGGAAGGTAGAGTCCCTCACTAGAGCGGTACATTAGTTACAACTGATGAACCTGCACTGACACGTCATCATCACCCAAAGCCCAGAGTTTACATGAGGGTTGACTCTAGTGTTGTACATTCTCTGGGTTTGGACACATGTATAATGACATTTGTCCATCATTATATACACACTGTAAGATATAGTTTTACTGTGCTAACCCTACCCCCTTCCCCTTCATCACTCTACTTAGCTTTTTGAGCATATGGAATACAGTTATAATCACTGTTTTGATGTCCTTGTCTGCTAATTTTAATATTTGTGTTGGCTCTGGGTCAGTTTTAATGGGGTGATACTTTTCCAGTTTCTCTTTATGCCTGGTAATTTTTTTAAATATCTTTTAAAAAAATATATTTTATTGATTTTTTATCGAGAGGAGAGGAGAGGGATAGAGAGTTAGAAACATTGATGAGAGAGAAGCATCAATCACCTGCCTCCTGCACACTCCCTACCGGGGATGTGCCCGCAACCAAGGTACATGCCCTTGACCAGAACCAAACCTGGGACCCTTGAATCTGCAGGCTGACGCTCTATCCACTGAGCCAAACCAGTTAGGGCATACCTGGTAATTTTGGATTGGACACCAGGCATGGTGAATTTTACCCGATTGGGTGCCAGATGCTTTTTGTATTCTCATAAATACTCTTGGGCTTTGTTCTAGAATGCAGCACCCGCTGGGTACTCTGCACATTGGCCCTGAATCATGAGGTGTCCAGCCTGGCTGTGAGAACAGGCACTGGTCCAGCCCCAGCTGAGCTGAGGCTTGTTTCCTCTCATCCATTCAGATGGTCTTTCCTCCAGCCTTGGGTTTCCTTGCATGCTGCACGGTGAGCACTCCGCCGAGCCCTGGAGGAGGCCCCTCTGCAGCTGCCGCCTCGCCAGTGGGCTGCACTGTGCAGTCCACCACCCTGGCTTCTCTGCACTCACAGCTCCGTCTTTCCAACGTTGGGAGTCCACCAGCTCCCCTCCTTGTGCCATGGCATGGAGACTGTCTCCAGGCGGAAAGCTGGGGCACTCCTGGGGCTCACCTCTTTGTTTCCTGCTCTCAGAGAGTACTGTACTTCCTGTTGTTGTCTGATGTCCAGCAGCTTGAGATCTGTTCTTTTGTTGTTGTTTCAATTTTATGGGTTGTGTGTGTGTGTGTGTGTGTGTGTGTGTGTGTGTTGTTGTTGTTTTTTGGCAGAAAGGTAAATATAGTCCCTTTTACTCCATCTTGGCTGAAAGCAGGATTCTACATCATCCTGATGTGGTAAGTTTATGTGATGGAATATCATACAGCCACGAAAACGAATGCCTTAACCCAGTGGTCGGCAAACTCATTAGTCAACAGAGCCAAATATCAACAGTACGATTGAAATTTCTTTTGAGAGCCGAAAACCGACTTCTGCTCATGGGCCACGAAGTTTGAATCGCACTGTATGTGCATGCCCACAAGTGGTATTTTGTGGAAGAGCCACACTCCAGGGACCAAAGTCGACCACTACCCTAACCAGTCACAAAAAAATACATATTGTGTCATTCTGCTTTGATGAAATGTCCTAAATAGGCGAATCGAGCAATCTGAAAGCAGGGCAGTGGTTGCCTAGGGCTGACACAATGGGGAATTGGGGGAGAGAGTAGGGCAGTGATGACTACAGGGTATAGATTTCTTTTGGGGGTGATGAAGCAGTTCTAAATTTGTCAATAGTTGCATAACTTTATGAATACACTGAAAACCACTGGAACGTACACTTTAAATGGGTGACAAAGGAAACAAATGCACTTGAGTTACAGAACTTTGCAAAAGTCAATTTCAAAAGCATGCCAAGAGGATGGAACAGATGTGTGGGGTTGGGGGACGAGAAGAGATAAACCAAAGAAGTTATACACTTATATGCATAGCCCATGGACACAGCAATAGGGTAGTGAAGACCTGGGAGAGTGGGTAGGGGCTGGGAGGAGTGGGGAGGGGGGAAAAGAGAGATATTGGTTATAGCATCAACAATAAACAATATAGCTGAAAACTGGTTTGGCTCAGTGGATAGAGCATCAGCCTGTGGACTGAAAGGTCCCAGGTTCGATTTCAGTCAAGGGCATATACCTTGATTTCGGCCACATCCCCAGTAGGAGGTGTGCAGGAGGCAGCTGACCAATGTTTCTAACTCTCTATCTCTCTCCCTTCCTCTCTGTAAAAAATCAATAAAATATATTAAAAATAAACAATAAACAATATATTTTAAAAGAAAACAACAACAACAACCCCCCTCCCAAACAAAAGAAAAGCATATCAGGAGGAAATCTGGAGGCAGAAGGGTTCCCTGAGCACAGATTCCTGTTTACAAGAAGCTTAAAACATGCAACACAAGTCCTAGATATGTTCAGGGGACCTCTGGCCTGGGTGCAGGGGAATGCTTTCCATGCCAAGCAGGGCTGGTTCTTTCTGGAGAAACATAGAGGAAATCAGGGTTGTGTGTTGGGTAGGGGCCTCGAAGGGTGGCACGTTTATCAATAAGGTCTCACTTCTCAGTCTGGGCAACATCAGTCTCTATGCTTTGCTTCACATCTAAGAATTTTTTTGTTTTGTTTTGTTTTTTTAAATATATTTTATTGATTTTTTACAGAGAGGAAGAGAGAGTCAGAAACATCAATCAGCTGTCTCTTGCACACCCCCTACTGGAGATGTGCCCGAAACCAAGGTACATGATGTCCTTGACCGGAATCGAACCTGGGACCCCTCAGTCCAAAGGCCGAAGCTCTATCCACTGAGCCAAACCGGTTTCTGCTAGAGTTTTCTTAATAAGAGCACTCAGCCTTTCCCCTGACATTGGGTCCCCGTCTTTCCTGGGCCTATACAGGGCCCACTGAGGATGACTGCCCACTTCTGAACCGAAAGCATGCCAGATAGCTTGAGGAACAACTTCCAGAAGCTGGTTTTGGGCTTGTCCTAGAACAGTGGTTGGCAAACTGTGACTCACGAGCCGCAGTTTGCCCCTCTATTGACTAATGAGTTTGCCGACCTAGACTCTCAATTCCAATAATTCCAGGCTGTTGTTGTTTCTTGTGATTAAGTTCCTATCCCAATGGTTGGCAAACTCGTTAGTCAACAGAGTGGCAAACTGTGGCTCGTGAGTTTGCCGACCACTGTCCTAGAAAAATGCAACTTTCCCAGCCACCTTGCCCATGCTGTGCCTCCTCCAATCTTCAAAAGCCCAGAAAAGCCTACGGGCAGCTCCCTCTATGACTGGTCCCAACGCAGGCCATTCTGCTCTTTCCTTCCAGCCTTGTTGTCACGGCCACACTGCTGCTGCCTTGGGTCCCCTCATTAGTGCAGCCACCCCTGCCGCTTCCAAGAAATGCCAGGCTCTAACCCCCAACTGCAGGCCGCACAGCCAAACGCTGATTAAACCCATACCTCTCACTTCCTGTGGCATCTCTTCTGAGAGAATTCACTTTCTACCAGCCTCACCTGGGCCTCGGACAGGAGGGGAGCACAGAGCCTGACCCCTGACCCCTGACCCCTGACCCCTGACCCCAGGCGGGCCAGGGCTGAGAGCAGGGCTGCCCTCGGGGGACCACATTCCCCCACTCCCAGGGCCTTGTACTCTGGGCTCCGCCCGGCTCCCAGGCCTTGGCTCCTGCTCCTTCCTCTGCCTGGGACGCTTCCTGACCCCAGCCTCTCGCCTACTCATTCCTTTTAACTTTTAAAAACTGTGAAATGCCACCTCCATAAAGAAAGCACATAGAACAAATGGACAGGGTAACAAAGCATTTTAAAGGCACGCTGGGTACCCAGCAGTTAGGTCAAGAGACAGAATGCCTACTTGATCTTTAAAAAACACTTTTTAAAAGTTATGAAACGTTTTGAACATAAAGCACAGAAGATGAAAACAAGCATCCAAGAGCGTGTCTCACCGCCCCCCCCCAACCCCTGTCCCCCAGCCTATGAACCTCTAATGGTTTCCCTTACCTTCTCCAGAGTTTGTCAAAGAGGCAAAACATTCCAGATGGAACCCCAGGCCTTTTCTGCAACCCGGTCCACTGCTCTCTTTCCCCCCGGCCCCCCCCCCCCCCCAAAGAGGCCAGAGTCCTGGCCTGGTGTCCTCGCCCTGCAGGTCTGCGCACTCCACTGAAGTTTGCCCCCTGGCACAGACCAGGCACTTGTGCATGAAGGAAGGCATGAATTGGGGAACAGAGCCCAGCACTGCTGCCCCACCACAGCCTGCACCTACACCGCCACAGGTGAAATCAACAAAAAGCCAAACTCCCCTCTCAGACGGAAAAGGAAAAACACCTCCTGAGCAGCAAATCGCAGGGCCTTCGAGCAGGAAAAGAGAGGCTGGGGTCTTCTAAGGCCCTTAGGAAGCCTGATTTGGGGGCTGTACTAGACATCCAAAGACCTAGCTTGCTGAGGCTACAGCTAGTGAGCCTTGAATTCAGTCACGTGAAAGACCCAGGGAGGCCCAAATCACATGACTCAGGCCTGGCTCACGTATTTGGGAGACTTTTCTTGCCCCCTGCCCCTTTGCTACCAGGTTCCATGTTTTCAATTGTGTGCCTCTCCCCCGCTCCCCAGCCCCAAGGAGATGAGGTGCCTGGGAGGGTGGTTGGGACCCACACAAGGTCCTATCTAAGGTCACAGTCAGGATGCAAGAGGAGGAGGAGGAGAAGGAGGAGGAGGAGGAGGAGGAGGCAGGTGCCTGCTGGGCTGCAGAAGTATAAACCCCCAGCCCGCAGGAGTGAGGCCAAGGGCATTAGTGGGAGTCCTGAATCCCAGGAGCCCCTCCCACCCTGGCAAATGCTGCACACCCCCTATTTCCTGCTATTAAAACCAGCAGAAAACAGGGACCTCCCAGCTCATATCAGTAATTCCCACCTTAAGAAAGAATAGGTTAAGGAAGTGCCACTATAAGGAAGCTGGGTGAATGCCAGAGAGCGGAGTTGAGATATGGACTAGCCCAGAGAGCCTTTAAATATTAGGGGAGCTGTCTAGATGTGTAACCTCAGTTCTATGAGTCTCTGCAACATGGTCCTCCAGCAATTCCTTGCAGGAACTTTCCCCTGGGACTAACGACAGGAGATAGATGAAAAACCCAGCACTATACCTGTGTAAAGGGAGTCCTCCGGGGTCTGCGTCCTCCGATCACCAGAGGGCACTGCAGCCTGGCCCAGCCCCCTCTCACCAATCTTTGGCTAGTGGTCAGCCTAAGGCAGGGGGCCTCTGGGTTACATCCTGCCCAACACAGGGCCTGGGCGGTGATTTTGCCTTCCAGGCTGTGGCCTGCTCAGAGAAGGATTTCCTGGCGTCACCTGGATGTCTGGGCAAAATGCAGATTCCCAATCTCACCCAACTGGTCCCCAACCCTGGTCAGATTGGACCTTCCCCGAAGATTTAAAAATACTGATGCCTGGGACCCCTTCAGAGATCACTCTGTTATTAGACCTGTGCCACCGCCACGTGGGCATTGAGTTCCAATGTACAGTCAGGGCTGAGTCCTGCTGGTTAGAACCTGGCAGAGCGGACACCTGGCACACATTTCAGATGGGGTGGGATGCTCCCAGCAGCCCTGCAGGGGAGCCAAGCTCACTGCTCTTTCATGTACCTACTCGGCAGGTGGGATGGGGCAGGCCTGCCTGCTTCCGGGCCTCCGATCCTAGTGAAAGTGTGGCTCTGAGCCAAATCATGAGAAGCATTTCCTGAAGCAGCCGGTCAGGGTTGGCGCCTGCCCAGCTCTGGGAATAGGCCTGGAGCCTCCCAGACAGTTTGTCTGGGTCTCCGACAGCTGCCTCCCCAGCCCAGGCTGCTGGAGGCGGCCTCTCAGGCCCAGCCTCTGGCCTCTTTTGGGCTTTGCCAGGCACCATAGGGCACCCAGCATCAGCCCTTATGGGCTCCTAGAGCCAGGCGCTCCACAAGCAAGCAGGGATTAATGATCCTGTTTCACAGATGAGAAACCGAGGCTGGTAAAGAAATGTATGGAGGCCCTCGCTGGTTTGGATTGTGGATAGAGCATCAGCCTGGGAACTGAAGGGTCCTGGGTTTGATTCTGGTCAAGGGTACATAGCCCGGTTGCAGGCTCCTCCTTGGCCTGGGCCCTCGTTGGGAGTGTGCAGGAGGCAACCAGTCGATGTGTTTCTCTCACATTCATAGTTCTCTGTCTTTTCCTCTCTCTAAACAAACAAACAAAACAAAACAAGGGAAAAATAACCTTAGGTGAGGATTAAAAAAAAACAACACCCAAAACATTCCTAACCGGTTTGGTTCAGTGGATAGAGCATCAGCCTGCGGACTGAAAGGTCCCAGGTTCGATTCAGGTCAAAGGCATGTGCCTCAGTTTCAGGCACATCCCCAGTAGGGGGTGTACAGGGGGCAGCTGATCGATGTTTCTCTCTCATTGATGTTTCTAGCTCTCTATCCCTTTCCTTCTTCCTTCCTCTGTAAAAAATCAATATATATTTTTAAAAAACAAACAAAAAAACAGGAAGAAATGTATGGAGGTTCCAAGGAGTGTGAGTGACAGAGTGGAACTCAAAGACCAGCCCCTGATTCCAGGCACCACCCTTCACCTTCCCACCATCTTTGGCTGATAAAAGTACTTATTTCCCCATTCTTCCCGGGAGGAAACTGGGGCTTGGTGCAAAGCTGTGCCTCAGAGCTGCAAGGAGGGTACCGGTAGTAAGAGGCTCCCACCATATTTCTGTTCTAAACTCACTCAGGACAGCCCCAGTGTATGTGTGAGGGGGTGGAGGATGGGGTGAGGGCCTGTGTGTGCTGCAGCACAGGAAGGGGACAGGGGTCCAGGTGCCCCAGTCCCAGCATCCCCCCAGCACCGCCCAAACCAGTGGTTGGCAAACTCATTAATCAAAAGAGCCAAATATCAACAGTACAACGATTGAAATTGCTTTTGAAAGCCAAATTTTTAAAACTTAAACTTCTTCTAATGCCACTTCTTCCAAATAGACTGGCCCAGGCCGTGGTATTTTGTGGAAGAACCACACTCAAGGGGCCAAAGAGCCACATGTGGCTCGAGAGCCGCAGTTTGCCAACCACTGGCCCAGACCATGCTGCCTTCCCTGAGGTTTGCACTTTGCCCAGTAGGGATTCAACCCGTGTTTCCTGAGGATGGTGGGCGGAGAGGGGAGGCAGACATTTGATCTCTGAGGAGAATTGGGCTCCCTCACCCTCAGTCTCCTCCCCTGGCCAGCACCAACCCTATTCATCCTGCTCCTCTCCAGCTGTGGAAACTTGTACCTCAGCCCAAAAAAGTGAACTTGCTGGAAGTCAGCTGCTTTGCTGCTGGGGCCAGCCAATCAGGCGTGAGGGGGGCACCTCACCCACCTCAAAGGACAAAGGGCTGAGGGCTGGACCAGAGGGGCTGGGAGTGGGGCCATAGCTCTGCCTCAAGGCCTCTGCCCCAGAGACAGAAGAGGTGGAGAGGAGAAGTAGGAAGCAGGAAAGGGGAGACACTGAGGTGGCAGGAGGGAACCTTTGGCCAGGGGGCATGGAGCATGGCTCTCAGCCTTGACCCAGCCATTTGGCATTTTCTCACCTTTTCCTTCTACTCTGCTTCCCTCCCCTTCTCTAGATAGGCAAGGGCTCCTGAGTGGTAGCTTCACAGACTCCTCTGTGGCAAGGACAGGGATAAACAGTAATGAGACGGGAGTTACATCTAACATCACGTGGCTTTGTCCCCATTTTACAGAGGAAACAGGCTTAAAATGATTGACATGCCAACGTCTTTCGGCCACTCTGCCATTTGAATCCAGGTCTGCCTGAAGCTTGAGCTGCATTAACTTTCTCTTCTCTGTCATTCTTTCTAGTCCGGCAGGCTCTAGGTCTTGGCTCATGCCTTCGGCCAGGCCTTCATGTTTTTGCTTTTCCAGAAGGACTCCTCACCCTCCTGAGACACTGCAGCTGGAAACACATCCTTCCATCACCCCATAGAGTCACCAGGGGCTCTGTAAGCCACCCAGAGAACCTAGGGCCCTACAGCCAGGGGAAACCCATAAATACAAACACATTTGCATGAAAGCACAGGGGTGTGTGCCTGCAGCTATCAGCTCAGTTAGCTTCCAGGACAGAGCAGCCAAAAGTGGGAGCAGCCACCAGCGTCCTGGGACAACCAGGCAGGATGGTACCATTCGGTGTTTATTTAGACACACTTATTTGAAATAAAAGAACCTGGTGGTTCAAACAGATTGTGCTCCTTTTTTTTTTCCTTGTCATATATATATTTTAAAAGATCAACACATTACCTCAAGTTTTTTTCTCTACTGAGCAATATATACAGCTTGTTATATGTGTGTGTGCGTATACATATATATGCATATATATAATACATTTTTTCAATAGATAACTACATTCAAGTAATGAAACACAGGATTTACAGTTTCCCTCTGAGGGCAGAGGAAAAGCAAATTCACACTCAGTTCACAGAAGAAGTACCATTAAGAGCCCAGTCAGACAGGAGCCGAGGCCCTCCTGGGTGTGAGGGGGTGGGCAGCAGCTGAACTCACCACAGTCACACTGCTGCTTATGGGGGGGAGGGGGGAAGAAGGTGACAGGTGCTGATGCGGGGCCAAGCCTGCTCTGCCCGGGCTGGGTGGGCAGGCAGTGCTGACGGAACCAGGCTCCTTGGCTGGGATGGGTTGGGGCGGCATGTCTGGGAACCTCATTTTTCCAAGAGCCTTTCAAATTTGGGATTGATGAAGGAGAAGCCAGCGAATGCTGTTTGGTCCATGGAGTCAATGAGGTTCTTGTCGCTGTAGGAGAGGCGTGGCTTCTCACTCAGGAAATCCTGGTCGAAGTTGCTGTAGTCTCCAGGGGACTTCTGTAGACACAAGGTAGGGTGGGTGAGCGGGGCCCAAGGGGCAGCCTTCCAAGGTTCCTACACACCTCGGTGGACCCCCGTTGGGCTGGGCAGGCCAGAGCTGTCCTTAGCAGAACCAGAAAAGGGAATCTTTCCCGCAAGCCTGAGAGAGGCCCAGCCAGAAGTGGCCGCTGTCTTCCAGGGTAAGGGAAGCCAGCAGGGAGCCTGCACCAGGGCAGGGAAAGGGCAGCGGGTCCTGTGCAGCGTCTGGCAAACTGCAGCCCAGGGCTAGACCCCATCCGCCACCTGCTTCTTAGCTTGTGTTAGTCCCACAAGCTAAGACTGACTTTTGTATGTTTCAATGTCTAGGAAAAAACCAAAAGCAGAATAATATTTCATGACATGAAAATGAAGTGAAATTCACATTTCAGTGTGCATAAAGTTTTTTGCTTTTTAAAAAAATATATATTTTATTGATTTTTCACAGAGATGAAGGGAGAAGGATAGAGAGTTAGAAACATCCATGGGAGAGAGACATCGATCAGTCGCCTCCTGCACACCACCCCCTGGGGATGTGCCCGCAACCAAGATACATGCCCTTGACTGGAATTGAACCCGGGACCCTTCAGTCCGCAGGCTGATGCTCTATCCACTGAGCCAAAACGGTTTCGGCAAGTTTTTTGCTTTTTAAAAATAGTTTTTTATTGGTTTTAGAGAGAGAAGAAGAGAGAGGGAGACAGAGAGAAACATCGATGCATCAATATCAATCAGATGCCTATTGCATGCCTCCTGCTGGGGATTGAGCCCACAATCTGGACACATGTCCTGAATGGGAATTGAATCTGGGACCTCTTAGTACATGGGTCAATGCTCAACAGCTGAGTCATACCAGCTGGGCAATAAAGTTTTATTAGTACACTAGTGACCCGGTGCATAAACTTCATGCATATTAAAAGGAAATAATTTAATATTGCTTTTTGCCCTTTCTCTATAATAGAAGTGTCAGAGATGAAAGAAAATTAGTAAAATGTATATGAAAATCTTCCTCCTGTCAGAGTCTGGGGCACACCACGGGACCCAAAGTCAAGTCCCTGCTTATCCACATGAACCTCAAAATCATGTGAGACCCAGACCTGGCCAGCCCCCGCCCGCATTGGACTAGATCCAGACCTGGCCAGTCCCACCCTTGTTAAGCCCTGTCAGGCAGGGGGCGCAGCCTCAGGTCCCCCAGCCCGGCACTGGAAGGGGGGCACAGTTTCAGGTTCCCCACCAAGCCCCACCAGCAGGGGGGCGTAGCCTGAGTTCCCCAGACCCTGCAAGCCCTGCTGGATGGGGAGCATGCCCTGAGGTCCTCTGTCAAGCCCAGCCAGGAAGTGGGGAGCAGCCTCAGGTCCTCTGGCCTGGTACTGGGGCGGAGGTTGCAGCCTGAGGTCTCCTGTCAAGCCCCATGGGGACAGGGGAGGGCATAGCCTCAGCCACCTTTGTGACAGAGTGATGGTCAATTAGCATATTCTCTCTTTATTAGTTAGGATAACCATACCTACTCATATTCCCTCTTTATTAGTTAGGATAACCATACCTACCCTCTTTATTAGTTAGGATAACTATACCTAACTGTATCACCTATGGCTGCTTTGAGACCATCTGGCCTGCAAAACCTAGAGCAGCAGTCACCAACATTTTGGACCTCACAGACCACCAGAGATCTACGGACCACAGGTTGGTGACCACTGGTCTAGAGCAGTGGTCAGCAAATTGCGGCTCGCGAGCCACAGTTTGCCGCTCTATTGACTAATGAGTTTGCCAACCACTGACCTAGACTCTCGATTCCAATAATTACAGGCTGTTGTTGTTCCTTGTGATTAAGCCCCTATCCCAGTGGTCGGCAAACTCATTAGTCAACAGAGCGGCAAACGGGGCTTGCAAGTCGCATGTGGCTCAAGAGCCACAGTTTGCCGACTACTGGCCTAGAGTATGGGGCTGGTCACAGGCAAAGCTCACCAGTTCTGCCTCTAAGGACAGAGATCTTAAGCCAGTGGCCTCAGGCCAAACCGAGCGGGCAAGTACATCATTTTGACTAGCAGTGGGTTTTAATGGTAGTTGGGCTAATATTTTAAAACTGGGCAATGTGACATAAAAACCCAGATTTCTGGTCTTTTGGCCCCATTTCCTGGCTCATCCTCTCCTGGCATGGAAATGGGCCTCCAGAGGCCCACTCTTCCCACTGACCAGCTGCCAATCAGCACCCCACCTGAAATCTGTAGGTCCCTCCCTCTTTCTGTCATAGCAAGTCTGAGAGCAGGCTGTTGATTCTCCTGCAGCTCGCCTCGCCTGGGAGTGACGTGCCCAGCCCAGGAGGCATCAAGTTTGAACAGTAAAAAGTGCTCTGCGACCTCCAGGCACAATGATGGACAGATCACATCACACAGGCTGTCCAGAGGGACAGCATGTCTTAACGGACGAGGGAGAGAGAAAAGGAGTGGGAAGGTGGAACTGTGATCAGAGAAGGGCCATTGAGTCCAATTTCCAAGATTAAAAAGAATTCTGGCCCCAGCCTTTCTCCACTCTCCTGCTGGCTCCTTGGTGGCCTCTGTGGATTCTGGGCCTTCATGTGAATTTACCCCTCCTCTATCTGAAACGCCTCCCTGATACCCCCAGCCCTGCCCATGTCCCACTTCCTCTCAGATGCACCCCTTTTATGCCTTCTGGGCTCCTGCTGACAGACCCACCTAATGACAGCTGATCATGTGTGGCTTGTAAGAGCTCTTGTCTTGTTGTGTTATATCATGAATGGTCATCTGTGTTCAAGTTTCTTATCTCTGTGGAGCTGGGCCACCTCCAGCTCTGGGACTGGGCCTCCCACTTTGCTGAGCAGTTCAGCACAGTCTGCACCCTACAGCACTCAATGTTCCCAGTATTGATTGGAAAATGGATTGGATGGATAGAGGGTTTGAAGGGAGTGAAGCATTAACCCTGATTTCCAAGGCACAGTCCCCTACATATAGTGGCACTAAAAAATGTAGGTAAAGGGATGGCTGGCTAGAGAGTTCCCAGTGTTTGTTGGATGACTGAGTGAGGGGAGGGAGGGTGAGGCTATCAGGGTAGAGCCTGTGACTGACCGGGGGAAAGGCAAGCAGGTTTGCTGGAAGGAGGGAGAGGAGAAAGCATGTGAATGATACAGGAGACAGGCAGGGCAAAGGAGGTGCCCACCCCGAAGGCAGTGGGCAACATGGAGTGTGTGGCCCCTACAGAAGGAAGCGGGGTCACGTACCACTTTGGGCTTGAAGGGCGGCTCCACCTGACGTTTCTCCAGCAGGGTCCAGTTGATGGTCTTGAAGAAGGGGTGGGTTTTGATGTTCCCGGTCACTCCCAGCCTCTGTTCTGGGTCTCTTTCAAGCAGCTGCAACCCAGCAGGGGCCCCAGTTAGTACCCAAGGGATGTAGGGAATTGGACCCTCAGCACACACCCAAGCAGACCCAGGGCACCCAGGCAGGGTGGCTCAGCCCAGTGCTGCTGCCCAGGCCACTGGAACTGAGGGTATGGTCTCAGGCCCACTGTACTCCCAGGTCCCCCCAAGACCACAGGTCGTGGATGGAGGCTGCCAGGACTCGAGTAAAAGCAGGGGCTGTCCACTGAGTGTTTGATGTCTGCCTGGCACAGAGCATCACACATTTATGATTTCTTTCCAACAACTCGGGTTCTTGCACAGCTCCATTGTGCCGATAAGGAGACAGACTGAGCGTTTAGCCTCAGGTCTGTCTGTCTCCTGACCTACTCATAGTCACCATGACAGGCCGATTCAGTGCCAGCTACTTGGACAGGAGCTCCTGTGAATGCGGCGAGAGAGCAAACCCCCAACACATTAGGACCGGAGCGTCAGTGAGGCCGCTGTTCCAGAGGTTCCTGGCATTCCCATGCCCCCATATTTACCGCTTCCTGCCCCGAGCCAGCCTAACCCAGGCCTCCCACCTTCTCCAGGATATCCTTGGACTCCTTGGTGATCCAGCGGGGATAATGCGGCGTGTCCACTCGGATGGACTCGAAAAGCTCATCCTCATCGTCACCGTGGAAGGGGGACTGGCCAATGAGCATCTCGTAGAGAAGGACTCCGAAGGACCACCAGTCCACGGAGAAGGAGTACTTCAGGCCCTGCAGGATCTGGGGCAGGAGAAGGGGTGGGAGCTGAGAGGGGTGGGAGCACGAGCCCGGCCACCCCTCCTCACCCTCCTGGCTGGTGCCGACATCATTGTCTCAGGGAGGCCCTCCTGGCTCCCCCCTGTTGAGTGAGGTGTCTGAGTGGGCTGGAGGCTGGGTGGGTGCCAGCTCACCTCGGGGGCGATATAGTCAGGGGTACCGCAGAAGGTGCTGGCCTTCTTATCTGCAAATATGTTCTCTTTGCACATCCCGAAGTCGGCGATCTTGATATGGCCATTCTGGTCTAGCATCACGTTGTCCAGCTTGAGGTCCCTGAGGGGAAAGGAGAGGAATGGGTCATCAGGAGCCAATTCCGCTCTTGACCCAGCCCCCATGTTCAGTCCTGTAAGTCTAGAACTCTTCCCACGCAGGCCAGGGGAGGAGGAAGAGAAAAGGCAGCAGGAGAGAAAGAGGCACCAAAATAGGTGGTTCGGGTGAGCCACCCACTGTGTGTTACAGGCTGAGTACACGCTGACCTGCTTTCCAAGCTCCAGATGAAGCTCAGAGAGGCGATGTCACTGCCAGGGTCAACCAGCTGCTCACCATGGAAGTGGCCCTGGTTTCAGTTCTATGCGACTCCACCAAGGGAGGGACTGTATCTACTGTCTGTAGCTGTTGTCTGAATAGATGTTTATGCACGTGGTAACAAGTACCAGAAAAAGGCGAACAGCATGTTCGCAGTCCACCCTCCACTCACCTCGCTGGCCTGGCCCTCCCCAGTTAGTCTAGGTATGGACAAAGCTCATAATAAACCCTCACTGGTTTGGCTCAGTGGATAGAGCATTGGCCTGAGGAATGAAAGGTCCCGGGTTCGATTCCAGTCAAGGATACATGCCCACGTTGTGGGCTCGATCTCCAATAGAAGCATACAGGAGGCAGCCAATCAATGACTCTCTCATCATTTATGTTTCTATCTCTCCCTCTCTGAAATCAATAAAAAAATATATTTTTTAAAAGCTCATTATAATACCCATCTTACCTCACCTTTTAAAACATGAGCCCTAATATACAATATACACTGTCCCATGGTTGGTTTTCCACTTGACAACCTATTCTGGCTTCACCCCACATTAGGGTGTAGAGCATGGCCGAGACAGAGAGAGACATCAATGTTCGAGAGACATATCGATTGGTTGCCTTCTGCTTGTGCCCCGACTGGGGCCAGGGATCAAACCTGCAACCAAGGTACGTACCCTTGACTGGAAATCAAACCGGACCCTTTTGTCCTTGGGATGATGCTCTAACCACTGAGCAATCGGGTCAGCAGCCTCAGCTATTTGATGAGTGTACAGTAATCTGCTGTCGGATGGAATCGTTATTTATTGGGTGGGAATTTATGGAACCAGTTCCTATTGGTGGAAGCTGAGAGTGCTCCGATGGCTTCAGCATGAGAATGACTGCACCAAGATAGACACTGTGCCACTCGGTGCTGTGCTCCCACCAATGGGCCGAGTATGGGGTGGGCAGTGAGTTCCCAGCCTCTGGAGCAAGGCCAGCCTCCGCTGAGGGGCCACCAGGAATCCTAGCAATGGAGTAGGAGGTTTAGGCAAATATCCAATCAAACGCTGACTCTAAGTGGAGATGGGGCCATAGCTGGGCGGGCTCCACTCAGAGCATTTCAAAGGACATGATGGGTTTGAGCTTCCCTTCCTGAAGGCTGCCCATGCCCCCACACCCTCACACCCCCGCTCCCTACTACCCTGTACCTGTAAATGACCCCTTTGCTGTGTAGAAACTGGAGTCCACAGGTTATCTCAGCAGCATAAAACCTGGATATGAGAGAGAGACAAAGTGTTCTGGAATTTCTGCTGACCAGCCCTTGCTTCTCCCTGGTCCCTCATCCCCACCTCCAGGGACAGGAAATGTTGCAAATAGTTCCATGGACAACCTGGGCCTGATCAAGTTTATATCAGGCAAGTGGAGGCTAGCAGCCAAGGCAGAAAGAAAATTATGAAGGAAATGCTCCAAATAAGGCAAGCTACTGTTGTAAGA
Organism: Lasiurus cinereus; assembly: GCA_011751065.1. NCBI lineage: Eukaryota > Metazoa > Chordata > Mammalia > Chiroptera > Vespertilionidae > Lasiurus > Lasiurus cinereus. Next base: position 18,857,717 of record JAAGEH010000020.1, read on the forward strand.
GTGTATGCATTTACAGTGGTACCTCGAGATACGAGTGCCCTAACATACGAGTTTTTTTGAGATACAAGCCGTCAAGCGAGCGATTTTTGCTTTGAAATATGAGCAACATTTGAGATAGGAGTAATCACGCTGATAGGCCGGCTGCACACGACCCACCAGTTTACCACGACTCGAGCGTCTCATAGTTTCCCACGCCTCAAGGTTACGAAATGATTTAAACTCATATCTCGAGGTACCACTGTATATTGATGTATAAATGTATGTACATGCTCTCTCTCTGTCTCTCTCTCTCTCTCTCTCTCTCTCTCTCTCTCTCTCACACACACACACACACACACACACACACACACACACGGTTAGGGGGTACATGCTAGCCTGGGGGGGTCATACCAGGTTCTGTGTTGTGCAGGATCATTGTGTGTGAGGCTGCCCTGGCTGAGGTCCCAGGAGGGGACAGAAGCCAGCAAGTTTGTTCTGTGCACCCAGCCAGAGCTCATCCACCACCCAGGTGTCCTATACGGTGGGACCCGGCTACCTCCAATCTCTCCACCCAACTCTAGCCCAGCGTGGCTTCTCCAGGGAGAGGGAAAAGTGAATGGAGGGCAGACCGGCAGTGGCTCTTCCCCAGACAGGGCCCGTACTTACATGGCCCGGTACAGCTCAAAGCGGCCTTTGTCCTGGATGTGGTACATCAGGTCTCCCCCATTGAGGAACTCCATCACGAAGAACAGGTGCTCCTGGGATGGGGAGGGGGGTGAGCAAAGGCACAGAAAGGGGAGGGCTACTGCCCTGGGGGACATGAGAGGGGGAGACATGGCCCTGCACGGGGAGTGTGAGGCGGGGACACAACCCTACTTAAGTGGTCTGAAGGGGAGACACGGGCTTGAGTGGGAGGCTGAGGGGAGCTGTAGCTCCTGTGGCAATGACAGTGAGAAGGTCCAACACCTTGGTCTGGAAGGTGCAGTAGAGGTGGGTGAGAAAGGGATTCTCCCAGGCGAGCGCCAGCACCCGCTTCTCCACCATGGTGCACTCCACGTCATCGTCGATCAGAACCACATCCTTCTTGAGAGCCTTGATGGCAAAGAACTCCTTTTTGCCCTTCAGCTCCGCAAGCAGCACCTGACAGGTGGGCGAGTAGGCTACTGAGCAGGACAGGCCCAGGCCGAGGGTCAGGGCATCTGAGCCCCACCCAACCAGGTCCCGAAAGCTGCCTTAGGGCCATTGGCCTCTCACCTTCCCAAAGCTGCCTTTGCCCAGGACCTTGTGGAAGGTGAAGTGCTCAATTGTGCACTTGGAGCTGCCCTCCCAGATCTTGCCATAAGTCCCAGCGTCTGCTAGAGAGATGGAGATGGCACTTCAGACTCAGGTCTCGACTACACAGTCCCCCCTCCCCCCCAAACCAGGGATGGGCTGGGTAGAAGGCCTCAGAGAGGAAGGGGCTCCTTTCTCAGGGTGGCCAGGCCCCATCCTCAGCCCTAGTGGGAAGTAGGGACTTTCCTGGGGAAACAGGCCCTTTACCTAGGGAAAAATTTCCCAAGAATCCTAGTTTTTTCTCAAAATGCTGGTAGATCCCAAAAGGCTCTGCAGACTCCGTCTCTGGTTTCCGGGGGGTTTTCTGGAAAAGGGGGTGGTGGATGAGGGGCCAGGTGGTTGGCCATACCAATGCAGGACCTCCAAGCAAGGAGCGCACACACTCTCTCTCTCTCTCTCTCCCCCCCCTAGTGGCACAGAAATATCTGGGTGGTCTGGAAAGCAGTAATTACAAACAAAAGTTTCGTAAATTGGATACCACCTTCCCAACCCGTTACTCAATAGATGTTTGCCTCCACTTGTGATGGATTCTAGAATTTTACCTTAACGTTTTGTGGCATCCCGTGAACCCCACCACACCCAACATATGCAAACACACACACACAAAGGCTTTTAGTTTCAAGAGCTTCGACCTTGCACCCCCACTCCCCAGATTCATGCTCAAGCACAGAACTACTGGAATAACTAATTTCTAAGGGGGTAAGCCCACCTCCCTCTGCTGCCTAATCCTTGAGCTAGACCTTCCAGAATCGAGGTCTTGGGTATAAAGCCCCCCAGGAGTGAGTGTGAGCCCTGATCCCCAACCCCATGGCCCTCTGTCTCCGGTTCCCACAGTGCTGCCCACCTGGCTGACTTGGTTCAGCGCCTCAGCCAAGAGCTTCTGGTTGATGCCACAGAGGTTGGCGACCTTCTTCTGGCACTTATGGTGCACATTCATGCCACAGTCTGGGGTGAGGGAGAAGCAGGCCCGTCAGGCTCCTGTCCAGGCAGGGCAGCCAGCAGGCCCAGCCAACGGCAGGGAGGAGAGGACGGGAGGGAGGAGGGCTTTGGTGGGGGCTGCTGGGTTTCCCGTCTTCAGAGAAAAATGTATCTGAAGCCACTTCAAATCTTTCATTATTTAAAGAAAACAAAGTAAAAGATACAGGACGTAATTCTGACCCTTCAAAGAATGTATGGGCCAACCTAGACAAGTCCCTTTTCCTGCAGGGTCTGTTTCTCCTCTGCCTTTGGGGAGCACCTGCTCTGTGTAGCAGTGACTCTCTGGGTCTTACTCCACGTGAGCCCTATGTTACACTTGAGTTTGCAGAGCTCACAGAGGTGGGGCCTCCTGTCCCGGGGTCACACAGCAGGTAAATGGTAGAGCCAGTCGGGCCAGTGAGGAGGGCTCACTAAGGCCTCCCCATGTGAAACCCCCCAGCGTGAGGGCAAAGGCAGCATCAGGTAAGTGGAGTTTATGGAGTCCAGTGGGTAGGCACAGCTGAGAGAATCCACCTTCCTCCCCCAGCTCAAGAGCTTCACACTTTAATATCTTCACACGCACCTTCACACTTTAATCCCTGCTTCACCAGCCCCCAGAGCAGGCTGCCACAGTGGTCACAGAAGGTGGGGCTCATGTAGTTGTAAACCTTGAACCGGTGCGGCATGTCGATGTTGAACCGTTCTTTCTGGAACTGGGGTAAAGGGATCATAGGTCAAGGGTCACAGGGCAGCTCCAGTCCCTTCCTCAACCCCTAGCTCTCCCCCAACCCCATGCATGGCAAGATGCCAACAGGACTTCACTGGGGACTGGGCAACGCTGAGATCCAAGGAAGGAATAAGAAAACTGGGGGGATGGGTGAGCCCCACAGAGAAGAGGGAGAGCCCAAATCCTTTCCACCAGGCCAAGCCACCCCCCCTCCCCCCTCCTCCCCCACCCCCAGATCCCTGGGGCCCTGCCCTGGACCCAGGCTCACTATGGTGTCCCGGCTATTGGTCGCGGTGCCGGTGCACCGGCCGATGATCTTGTCGATGCATTTCTTATGGATGGCGGCGTTGCATTCTTGAGGAGGCGCAGGCCCAGGAGGGGGATGGGAGGGTACCGGGAAGGGCAGAGTCTGTGAGCAGGCCCAGTCCAACCCCCTACACAAAGCCACTGTTCTCCCAACCGCCTACACCCTCACCCCATAGAGGCCTCGGCCCAGAGCTTGATTTTTCTCTCCTCCTGCCAGCCCTCGAAGAAGGGGCCTGATAAGGATGGGGCAGGAGGATAGGCAGACCTGGAGGGTCTCAGAGTTTAGGAAAGGGTTAAGGAGTCCTGGTGGGCAGGGAGGGGGACAGAAGTGAGGGGCATGGGGTGTTGCAGTGATGGAACTGGAGGCAAGGGAGTCCCCTTTCCCTCTTCTATGCCCCAGGACAGCAAATAGCTCCTAAGCACTCTCTCATGCACATGCATACACACAGATACACTCTAACTCAGACATACATACATATACACACAGCATGTGCAATCATGACAAGGCTCCTTACATAAAATGCTTACCATGTGCCAACCACCCTTAAAACACAGCTCTACATGTTTTATCCCTCTTGATCTCCACAATGGCACTATTATTCCTATTTTATAGATGAGAAAACTGAGGCACAGAGAGGTTAAGTAACTTTGCCTAAGGCCCTACAGTGAGGAAATGGTACAGCCAGATTCAAACCCAGACAGTCTGGCTCCAGAGCCTGGGCTCTTAACGGCCAGCCTGCACTGCCTGGTGTAGGCACCCTCGTGGAAAAAGGTGTCCTCATCTGTGGGCACCGAGATGCACACACATCTAACAGAAGCACACATGCAGGCAGGGGCGTGCTGGTCGGGGCCTGACAGCCTCTCTGGGGAAAGAAGCCTGATGCGCAGCAGTGGCTGACTCCTCTGTGAATGCTCCACTGTGACCTATTTCAGGCCATCAGTGTGATGTCACTGAGTGCAAAGAGCTAGAAAGAGGTACACACAGGAATGGCTTCATGAACTGCACTCACTCCTGCACTCACTGACCACAGCTATCGTTCACACATGCACTCTGATGTGGAAAACCCCCCGTGCACACACTGGAGACACAGGTTCTCCTGTGACCACACCCAGGCACTGCCAGGCACACATGCACACACCTGTGCATACAAACCAGATTGTGGAGACACTTACGCCTACATTTGTAGCCTTGCTTGTTGAGACCCCTGAAAGGCAAATCCCCAGGCAGGGTGAGAATGGGAGGCTCTGGGTGTGGCCCTCCCTCCCTTCCTCCAGCCCCTTGGCGGGCACAGCCAGCCCTCACCAGACAAATTCTTTGCACACAGAACAGAAGGTAGGCTGCCTGAAGAAGGTGGCGATAAACTCGTGGTTCTTGATGTAGTGAATCTTGGCCTGTTTAATGGCTCCACGACGGTTCATTATTGGAAACATCGACTCGTCTTCACCCCGCAGAGACTGCTTGCAATCTGGGGGCCATGGAATGGTAAGGTCAGCCACGGGGAACAACCCACAGTCCTTCCTAGGTGGCCCTGGACCGATGATGGGGCTGCTTCTATACACCTCTGTCCTGGCTCTGGCCTCTGAACCTACATCCCCAGCCCAGGTAGGGCAAGACTTACCTCCGTCTTCCAGGAAATACTGCACAGACATCAACACCTTGGCCTGGGGTTGCAGGTCCAGCTGCAGGGGTGAGGGTGGGGGGGGTCAATGAGGTGGGCCCAGGCCCAGCCCAACTCAGAACCCGCCCCCATGGTTGGTCCCCCAAGGCCAAGGGAGTCTTGGCAGCCTAGCAGGGCACCTGTTGGCCTGGAGTGGGCAGGGACAGGCCCCGCCCCTGAGCCCCGCCCCACCCCCCACTCAGGGGTATTATTACATTTGGGGAAGTGAAAGGATCCACCCCACACCCAGCCTGGCCGCATGGCCTGGGAACAGAGTGGGAAGGGAAACTCCCCACCCTCAACACCACTGCCCTTTACAAGGATATCAGAACCAAGGCCCTGTGTCCCCCTGCACATGCAGAGGCACCGACACCCACCTACTTTCACCCGTGCTGGCTTTCTGTCTGTCAGGGCTTCTGCATGTCTGTCTCCTCAATAGACTAGACTGGCTGGTTCTAAGGGCAGGACCCTCCCCTCCCAGGAACCCAGGCCTGGTGACTGACATTGTCCCTCAGGGTAGTGGACAGAGAGCTCAGCAAGGGCTGCCACCTGACTGACTGAGGGTCAATGCAGCCTTGAATCAACTCTCTTGGCCCAATGCCTTCAGCTCTTCCTGGAGGCTGATAGTCACATGTCTTTTCTAGTGGGGCCATCTTGACTGCAGGAGACCACGTGACCCTGGGGAGCGGGCTTCTCTGCCAATGCTGGCACCCGGGGCCACAAGGGCCACATGTGTGTGCAGAATCCTGGTTTGGCAGGTGAGTGATGGACCATCAGCCTTCCCCTTCTCGCTGTTGAAGATAATAACTTCTGTTCCCGAATGTCTGCCTAGGCCTGGAATAACTGCAAAGATTCCAAACGGCACTGGGAACAATGGATGCCTCTGAAAAGGGAGCCTGGTGCCGGCGGTTAGGACCAGACTCGCTTTTACGTACAGTGTGGTATGTTTTACTATGGGCACATCGTACCTTTACAAAATCAAAAGGGAAAAAGGTTGTTTCAATAACAAGGCTGGCTCTCTTTAGCACCCACCCTATGCCGGTTCTGCAATCAGCCCTGTACATCCAGCTGCTCATTTAATCGGAGCAACCAACACTGAGGTAGGGTCTTTTATAGCAGCTTCTCCTTTTTACAGAAAAGCCAGGATTTGGTAAATTGCAGCACTGGGATTCGAACGCAGCTGTTTCAGCTGCAAAGCTGCACCCACCAGCCATGCTCACTTCCCATGTGTGCACGCTCGCAGGCACGCACGCTCGCACGCATGCACGCACAGGCATACAGGACCGCAGTTCATGCGCCCCTCACCCAGAACTCGGCCTTGCCGTTGTTCTTCTTGCAGCGCTCGGCCAGCACGGACACGCCCACTGTCACCTCAGAAATGGGCTCCTCAGCTGCCCGCATCAGCACGATCTGGATGACGCGACCCTCGTAGATGTGGGCATCAAACGTAGACTTCCACTCGGGGTACATGGTGGGCTTCTTCTGCACCAGTGTCTTCCCGCGCTCTGCAGTGGGGGCCAAGCCAGTCACATCAGGCAAGGGCCCCTCTGTCCCTTCCTTTCCAGACTTCCCACAGGCTTCAGCCTCGATAGAATCTGCCTGGCTCTCTCCCGATAGCCCACGTGGCTGCCCAGTGTCCTTCGGACTGAGTCTCATTGCTCAGCCTGCACGACTGTGCTCTGCTCACCTCACCAGCCTCCTCCTTTCACAACACACGCCTAAACACTGAACTGTGGCAGCTCCTGCCAGGTCCCATCACCAGGCCTTTGCCCCTGCTGCTCCCTCTTCCTCCAGTCCCACCCAGATGTCCTCTTCCTATGAACTTACTCAGTGAACCTGTGCTGAGAGCTGCCACATGCCAGCCACTGTATTGGAGGCAAGGAACATGGCAGAACGAAGTTACACCTGGGTACCTGCCCTCTTGGCGCCTAGGCCGCTGGCAGAGACATGGGCCAGTTCATGCCTCCAGTACCTGTTAAATCATAGCTGTCCTGAAATTAGGGTGGGCAAGGCCAGTTCCAGACCTGCCCTAGTAGGGGACCTGCCCCGGCCTCAGGGGTGCGAAGGGTCCTGGAAGAGACAGCTCAGTGAGACCTAAAAGATGAGCCAGGGCTCACCAGATGAAGGCAGAAGCAAGAAGGAATGGTCTTCTCTCCAGGACCACGTCCCTGACTCCTGCTGGGAGGGTGCCTCCTCTCAGCTTCCCTTTCACAGGACTCATTGCCTGGCTCCCCCACTTGACAGACAGCCCCCCGAGGGCAGGACCAGGCCATCCCTGGAGCACTGTGACGTCCTCGGTGCCCAGCACAGGGCATGGCACGTGGACATGCTGAAACTGTTGGGTGAGGAGGAGCCAGAGCCTCGAGCCCTCAGTGAGGGCTCCATGCAGCTAGTGCTAAAGGCCTCACAGGCACTTGGGGGCCTCTGCTGTTCTGCCTCTATAGCTGGGCTGAGCAGGGAGACGAGGATGAGGAAGGATTCCTCAGAGGTTCTAGGGGCACAAGGCTGGGCCCTGCCTTTGCCTCCCACTGGGCCCAGACTCCCAGCTCCACTGGCTGCTGCACCGCTCAGAGTCCAGCCTCCAGCCTACCTGTGCTGAGTGCCTCCTTCATCTTCACAGCACAGAAGGGCTGGCTCGCCTCGTCCTCGGCCTGCAGGGAGCCCAGCTCGAAGGAGTTGAAGGCGATGCGCAGGAACGGTGCCATGTTGGGGCCTGTGATGAGTTGTGTAGAAAGAATGGGTGAAGCAGGCCAGCAGGGCAGGGCCAGCGGGAACAGGTCAGGTATCCACTCCCCCCAGAGCTCTCACAGAACTGAGTTTGGTCCACATGGTGCTTAAAATGTTAAAATTGAGAAGTTTTAGGTAAGTCAAGCTTTGTGGCATCCCTGGTAAAACTAGAAGATGGGACAGCAGGCAAAAGCTGGCTGGTATGACCCCCTTGGTTGGGGACCCTACTCCAGGCGGGAACCCCTTACAAAATCATTTGTAAAGTCATTCAATGCCTCCTTTAATGCCCAGCTGAACACATCTACTACTATGTGCCTGGCACCCAGCATGTGCTGGCCAAGATGTGAAGAACAGTGCCCCTTACTTCCACACCCTGCCACACAGCCCTTCTTGGTTTTCAAAATTTTTTGCTCCTAAATACCCAGAAAGACAAACAGGGCCAAAATGACCACATCCACCTTTCAAATGGGGAAACAGACACTGTGAGGCCAAGCCAGAACCTAAAGTTAGAGTTCCACTGATGAAGTGCCCACTTCATTCAGAGGCCGGGGCAGTGTGCCTGACCCTTCTGAACCGGAGCCCCTGAGGATCAGGGGCCTCTTGCCTTCCTGGAAGTTTGCCTGCACTTTCAAACAAATTACTTCCTAAATATAAAACTATTTTAATATTCAATGTAATGCTGAATTTGCTTTTTAAACCACACAAGTTAGGCCCACACTCCTCCATTCCTCAACTCAAGGGTCACTTTAGGAGATGACCCTGAGGGTCTTCCGCGCTGTATTTCATGAGGGATGCTCACATGTGCAAGTCCACGCTTACACACTCATACACCTACTTGGACACTGGCTTGGGGTTTAGGTGTCACATAGGAGGGTGCTCCCTAACCCTGGTTGAAGGAACACTCACTTATGTATATGCACATACATATGTACTCCTCCCTCCATCCTGAACTCAGGCCGCAGAGTGGCGGACTAAGACACTGACCCCTCCCATGCACATGTATGTACACACATGCAGCAGCTACCCTGCCCAGGGATGGCTCCCTTGTCTCCTCTAGAGGCAGCCAGAGCAGCAGCGGGTCTGCTGGGAGCTCCCAGCCAGATGAGCTCACAGGAAACACTGACCGCAGCCTGCAGCCCAGCCCAATAGCCTGGCCAGTCCTCTGAGGCCACAGCCAGAGCAGAGAAGAGGGGCCAGCGGGGCAGACGCCATCATGTCCCCTGCCTGGGCCTGGCTCCTATTCAGAGGGAATGAGGGGGCGGGGGGTGTGAACTCACATCTGAGCCCAGGCCCCAAAGCCTTCATCCTGAGTCTAGCCAGGCCAGCCACCAGGACCTCCCATTAGAAGGGAGGAGAGGCAGCTGTGGGCTGAGCACGCGTGAGTGTGCGAATTAGTGTGTGTAGGGTACATGTGGTGTGGCTGCACAGCTGTGGAGATGTGTGTGCCTGTGAGGACGTGGAGTGGGTGGCAGGGGGTGGGCTCTCAAGTAATGTGGATGTGAGGAGTGAGCTGCATGGGTTTGGCTGGGAGTAGGTATAGGAGTCTGGGTGAGTGTCCCAAACCCCCAGACAAAAAGGACATCATGCCCCTCCTGCCACCTTGCCTGGCCCAGCGTCCAATGCATGGAGCAGCCAGGTTAGTGCTTTCTGAGAGTCCAGAATAACCGGCAGGGCCCCTCCCTGCACAGCATACACTGCTACATGTCTGCACCCACTTCTCTGGGTCTGGCCCAGCAGACATGGCTCAGCCTCATGCTTCCTCACAAGACAACCTCGAGAACTAACTGGGGCAATAACCTGGAGACCCAGCTGGGGCAACGCTGGGCTTTCTGAGTGACACGGGGAATGAGGGTTGAGTGGGAGGTGGGCAGGGACAAAGGGACTTGGCTTCTGGGGGGAGAGGAGACTAGGGCAGGCCCTGGGGGCAAAATAATGGTCAAGTTGCCTGGTGGCAACAACCTAACACCAATGCTGCCCTGGCTGTGGGACTCCATGCAGGGTTCTTGGCCACTCTGAGGCTCAGTCAGCCACTATTCCCAGATGACCAGGGTCCCTCAGTGCAGGGCCGTCATGATAAGAACTTGTGTAGGACAAGAGCCAACATGAACTCCACAGGCCTCAGGTGGGGTCTTTTTTAATGCTACCACTACTCCTTGCCTGCAGCACCCATTTCTCATCCGTGCACCTCCCTTCTCAGTGCATGAAGCACCCTCACATCCCCCACTGCATCTATTCCCACCTGAGTTGACAGTCCTGATAACTGAGCCCCCTTCTCAGTCAGGGCAGCCAAATCTCCAGGAACACAGAGCTGCTCACCCTGAGGCAGGGAGTGTGCCAAACACCTGCTGGCGGCTCCTCCCGCCACTGCCTGCCCATGGGGCCCAGCCCAGATAGCCACAGACTCCATGACTCCCTGGCCTGCAGGTGGCCCGCCAAGAGCTGCCCATGGAGACCACCCAGTAACACGGAGGAAAGAATGGGATGTCAGAGCCCGGGCTGAGCCTCCAGTTCTTTGCAGCCACACTCAGAGCAGCTGCTGGCTCACAAGTTAGCTAGAAGCCACCAGGGGAAAACCACAACCACAGTGGGCCCTGGCCCCAAACCTGTACCACCAGGCCACAGTGCCACATGGAGGGAGACCTCGCCCTAATTCCTAGGTCTAAAACCAGAGCCTGGGTCCTGCCAGGCTCTCTCACCTCCTCTACCCTAACTGTACTGCCCCGGACCCCAGGAGGGAGAGAGACCTCATGAACTGGCATCTCCTTCCACCACTGTGTGACTCTGAGGGACCCTGGGTCTCCCTGCACACCAGTCCCCAACTGCACAGCAGAGCCAGGGTTGCCCACTTACCTCATAGGACGTCCGAACATGGCGGGAAGGCCAGGAGGTAAAATAACGGCACAAAAGCAAGGTGTGCCAACTATTTATAGCCTCATGCAAATAGGCCCAGGCTCACAGGCCTCAGAGGAAGGCCACGGGCTCAGCCTCATCACTGCTCTGCAGGGCCATGGAGGTGGCAGGGGCTGGACCCTACACAGGGTCCATGTGGACCATCTCCTTGGAGCCAGCTGAGGCCAGCCAGGCCTTTCCCAGCTGCCTGTGGGCTCCGAGTCTCTATGCTGCTGCTTCTCTAACCTAAAGTGAAGGCAGCCCAATGAAACAGAGAGCACTGGACTTGGAGTCAAAGAATCTGGATGCAAATATCAGAGCCCCCACTTATAAGATGGACTGTCATTTTCTGAGGCCGTGTAATTGCATTAGGATATTCTATCCCCAGGTCCAGAAGGTGGGTATTTTACTGATGAAAAAACAGGCTTAGAGAGGCTAAGTGATTTGCCTCAGATCACACGGTGTAGTAAATGGTGGAAGAAGGACTTGAATCCAGGCCTGCCACGTTCTTCCCAGTGTGCCATGTCAGAAAGAGGAAATGAAGGGAAAGAAGGGGCAGAAGTAGAGAAATAAGTGGGCCAGGAGCAGCACACACAACACACTCATGAGGACAGAGAAAGCAAAGAGAGAGGTGAGGATAGCAGGAGATAGGTACCTGTGCTTGATCAGAGTCTATGCACCCAACCGCTGGCAGGCTGGTCCTAGGCTGACCTTGAGGACTACCCCCTTCTATACAATGATAGACCCTGACCTGCTGCCTTCCCTCTTGTCCCAGCTGCTTGGGCCAGCGTCTGATTTTCAAAACAGAGAAGGCGTGGCAATGCTGGGTTCTAGTCCCAGGGGGAAAAGGGTCGTCACCTTGCTATAGACCAGCACCTGAGAGAAGAGGTGGTGCTCGGCCAGGCCAGAGCAGGGCACCTCCTCGGGGTGACGGAAACCTGCTCCCAGCCGGTCCAGGGCAGTGGGAGCGCCCCGGACACAGAGGACAAGTATGCATGTTACACATCCACACGCGTGCACATCAGTGTGTTCCAGCAAAGGAGGCATGGAGGGGACATAGCTTGAGGGGTGGCACCACCAGGAACAGGAATGCGTTTTCTAATTTTTCTACAATTCTGTGTACATTGTTTGATAACGACTTTTGTTAAAGGGGAAAAATAAAACCCAGCAAGCCAAACTATTTCCAAGAGATGAGTCTTTAGAGACTGATGTGAACGTATAGATGGGAAGACAATGAGGGTCCCCGGACTGCAGAGCTGACCTGGCCCCTCCGCCCCAGCCCTTCCCTGACATTTGATTCTGCCTCACAGGTTCCAGAGTGATACCCACTGGACAGAGGAGCAAAAGGGGGCCTGAGAAGAAAGGCCTGGCCAGGCTTTTGGAGTGTGTGAACCTGGAAGGAGGGTTCCTTAGAAAGTGTGCCAGGCAAATGAGAGGTGGTCTGCAGAGCTCCAGTAAACCAGGGTGAGGAGACATCAGCTGAGGCCACCTGGTGGGTCTGAGATCTGCTTCCTTAAACAGACCCCTGAGGAGCAGAGATGCCCCTCTAATGCAACCCTCTCCAGCTCAGCCTCGGGGCAGCGCCTGCTGCCTGCCCATAGAAAGCACCACCAAGAATGGATGGCGGTGGTGGTGTCAGACTAGGCCCTCCTAGAGATGCAGACCCTGCTTGGACCTGCGAAGTCCAGCCCACAAAGGCCTTGAAGGTTGAATGAAGGAGCGGGGAGGCCCGGGAGGTCCCAGTGGTGGAAGGAAAGAGGGGTGAGGGCAGTGTGAAACACAGCAGGGAGCGGGGCTGGCCCTGGCAGAGTTGCAACAGGGCAGGGGCCGGGTGTGGCGGAAGCTGCCAAGCTGGGCAGGCGGGTAGCAGCCTGGCTGGGAGGATGGCCTCCCCAGGCGGCCTTCCCCTACAGAAGCAAGTTGAGGAGTCCACAAGGGTTTCACAACCCAGGAAACGGGCCCAGCAAGAAGAGCAGGGGGTGGGGAAGAAGGGTTAGCAAGACCTTTCGAGGCCCCCCACCAGGGCCTGTTCGCCAGCCTCTATGTGCCCACTCCTGTCCTGGGAGGAGGACCAGAACAAGGGATGCTCCCAGAACAAGGGATGCTCCCAACACTCGTTCCTCCCCAGGATAGGAGACTCACCTGCAAGGCTCCTTCTCCTCCCCTCCCTTACCCCACATACACAGCCACTGCCTAGACTCTCCTCCCTTTCCCCACAGCTTGGAAGCTCCTGGCTCCCATTGACCTTGGAGAAAGCCTTTGCCTCAGCCTGTGCCCCACTTTCAAGCCTCCCTGTTTTTGCATATACAGTTCCCTCAGAATGTTCTCCTGAATTCCTATATATCCTTCCAGACAGTTCTAAAGGTTAGGCCTGGATCCTTCCCCACTCCCCAGGAAGCCAGCTGCTTCCTGGCACCATGTTCCTCCCCCCGCCCCTGACACACTCATCCCAGCAGGTACCCTGTGCAGGTGTCTGGGATCCTGCTCCTGTGGAGGACTTGGGTCTGTTGTCTGGGCAGTGCCTCCGCCTCTAGCTCACCCTTCTCAGCCCATATGGATCACCTAACTGTCCAAGGGTCATTCAAAAAGTCCACTGCTGGGCCCAGCCCACTGGAATCAGAGGGGAATCCGTGGAGAGGTATGGGCAGCGTGACTGAAACTTGCAGTTGCAAAAGGAGTGACTGACTATACCTTAAGAGCCAATAAAAAACCTGGGCCCTCTTCCCCAGAAAACACATGCATGCGATATCTGCACATGATGGGGTGCAGCCCACCCCAGCCCCAGGTCGCGCCCAGAGTGAGAAGACACGCCAGGCTCATAGACCCCACAGCTTGGTGGGGACAGTCACATAAATATGTGCGCAGAGGAGGCTATGACCGCTGCTCAGGCAGTGAGCAGGATGAAAGCGGGGAGAGGGCTGGGGCAGCAGGGGAGCTGGAGGTCCTGTTGGCTGGGGAGTCAAGGAGAGCTTCGGTCTGAGGATGAGCAGAGGTGCCATGGGCCTGCCCAGCCACAGGGTCTGCAAGAGTCTGAGAAGCAGGACTTGGAATGCTGGCTGGCAATGGCTCACACCTGCTCTTGCCAGCATGTGGGGGTGGGGGTGGGGTTGGACCTCCTTGGGGGCATCACCCACACCAGGCGCAGGTTTTGAGTCCTCCAGCTAGCTGTAGGATTGGGGAAGCCGTTGGCTCAGCCCCAGGGAGAAAGGAAGAAAGGGCCCTTCATGGCAGGGCTGGAGACAAGGGGGCCTCTGTGAGGAGCCAGGGTGGGGGTATGTCGGGACCTCTCCCAGAGCAACCACACCCATGGCACACCCACCAACCCAAACACAGAGTTACACACGAGGAGCCTGCCTGCAGTTGGACACAGACAGCTGCAGCCACAGGCATATACACACTCCTGTGACAACTCAAGTGACACACACACTGAGAAACACACCCCGACTCACTGGCTCTCAGGTATCCACAGACACCCAGGCCCACGCAGACCACACAGGGCATTACTGCCCTCGTGCATTTACCAGCACAGAGAGATCCACATGCTCAAAGATAAGCACAAGTCTTGAAGGACCCACACATGTCTGACTAGGATCTGGCCCCAGGAAAGTCCAAATGTAGCTTTTTCTAAGGCAGCTCCTGGGGCACGGTGGCTGGGAGAAGAGAGGGCAGCTGGGTGCGGGCCTCCCCACTGAGAGAGATGGAGAAAGTCCCTCCTGGCCCAGAACAAAGTCCAAAGTTCAGGGAAGGGTCAGGGAAGGAGTGGATGGGTCAGGCTCATTGCCGGGCAGGCCTTCTTGCCCACCTGTCTGAGGGGAAGTCAGCAGAGGCTGGGGGATGAGGGTGAGGCAGTCACAGGCCTGGCACACAGAAGGGGAGGGCTTGAACCTGTGCAGGTGGGATAGCTGTGCCAGGCACCCCACACATGACCTTCATTGGGCAGAAACTGACCAAGAGAGGTGGAACAATTTACACAAAGCCAATGGGGCTGCTCCCGGGAGAGGCAGAGAGGGACCTTCTGGTTCTCTAGCCCCAGCACTGTCCATCTGGCCTCCAGTCGGGCAAGGGCTTGTGCATGTAGTTGGGGAGAGAAAAGCTCCTCCACACCCCCACCACAGGGACAGACAGGCTCCAAGTCTACCCTTCAGCCCTTCTCTCTGTACCCACAGAGATGCCATGATTTCCCTGATTGTTGACAACCATCTTTGTGTTTGGGAGAAGGGGAGATGGCCCCCTCAGGCTTTTGTTGTTAATCCCCACAAGGGGAGTGGGCCCAGATGATGCCCCCGCCCTTTAAGAATCAGAAGAAAGCTAGAGAGAGGCAGGACTGTGTGTATCGTCCCACGGCAGGTGGGGGCCGGGCAGGTCTAGCTCAGATCTGGTCTGCATTGAGTGCCCCGAGTGTTTGGCCATGGCACTCTGGCGTCATCTGTACAAGGAAATGATCCAGCCTAGGAGGCTGTGCTGGGTGCGGCTCCTAGCCCCATTCCCAGGAGGCTCCAAGCTTCTTTGGATCTGGGGGTAAAGGGGGCTCTCTCAAGCCACCCAGCCCTGCAGTGACCTGCTTTGGTCTGCTGCTCTGGGAAGAGACTGGGTTGGGCAAAGGAAGCCCGAGTCCACTGGCAGGCCCCAGGCCAGCTGCTGTCCCTCTCAAGGCCTTAGTTTCCCTATCCTGGCAATGAATACGTCTAAGCTTTCAACAGCCCTGATACTATAAAATCCTGCAATCCTATCTTCCCCCACCCACCACCCCCAACACCCATAGCCCACAGCAAGCAGACATCTGAGCCAGCCTTGGGCCTTGTCAACTGGCTGCTCCACTGCACCTGTTTACCCAACACAGCCACAGACTGATCCAAAGCTTCCGGGGCTGTTGTGAAAACAGCAGCTCAGCCACCACAAGCCTGCCCTCCCGGGCACCTTGGCAGGGACCTTCAAAGGACAGTCATCTGGACCTGTACCCAGAGCCTCCACCAAAGGCCCGCTGAACCCTCTCCTCCCCAGCCCGGGCTGTACATGCTACCTCTTGGCTTTCAGCCCAGACTTTCCTGAGCCACCTGCCTCGCAGACCTCACCACGCTCTAGAGGTACTCAAATACATCCAAAATAGGCCTACCGATGTTCCCCACCCAGCTGCCCCCATCTCCCAGCAGCACCAGTGCTTGCCCAGTAGTTCAGGCCAGACACTTGGGGGTCATTTTCCTCCTCCCCCTTCTTCCCTACACGGCAACACCATCATTTCTGCCTCTGCAGTCTATCCTGAAGTCCATTCTTCTCTGCCTGCTGTCCCCATCTAGGCATCCCCACCACTCCAGGCCCTGCACCTGCCCGCTCAGTTCTCTCCACCCTCTGGTCTGGCCTCTGCCGTCTTCTGCCTCAGTAATTAGGTGGGTCTTTTAAGATCTCATCACCCCCTGCCTAAGCCCCCAGTGCTTCCCGCTTCCCCTCTGATAAACCCAGACTCCTCTCCCTGTCCTGCCCCACATAACCTCCCTCATTACCCTCCTGACCTCCTCAGCCACTGCCTTCCTTTACTCCTCTGACCTGGTCACAATGACCCATTTCACAGATGAGGCAACTGAGGTTCAAAGCAGTCCAGCCCCTGCCTCAAGAGTACACAGCCGATACATATCCAGCAAGAATCTGAACCCAGGTCTGTCTGATGCCTGCAGAGATCTTGCTCCTAAACTTTCAGGATGCCCTCACACTCTTAGCCCGGGGAAATGCTAATGTCCAGCCCTTTAGCCTCCCAGCACCTGCCAACTGGCCCACCACCATGACCACTCCCACACCTGAGGTCCCAAGTCTCTTGGTGCCGGATAGCAAAGGCCAAAGCTCGGCTCTACCTTGTCTGAGAGACAGGCAGGGTCCTGCCATCCACTGGCATTTGTCAAGGATGTGAGTGTGGCGGGTACTTCTAGCTCTCCCCACTCTCTCTAGCTGCCATCAGCCCCAGATGTCCACCTCCATCCCCAGTCCAAAGACTGACCATAGGGGTCAGAAGTGTAGGCAGGCTGGCAGGAGGGCTCACCATCCACCCCTTCATTGCCAGCCTCAGCTTCTCTAAGCCCAATGTCCTAGGGGGAGGGGGGCAATATAAGAGGGTGCCAAAAGAGGCCTGAGGGGGCAGCAGGCAGCTTTGGACTACCCTTCCCCTCTCTTTGTCATGAGATCTATTTTTCTCTCTTTGAAAGAGAGCGAAGGGGAGCAGAGCAGGAGGGGGCTGGGCTGCTGAGTGGGCACAGCTGCTTCACCCTGGAGCTCCTCTTCTCGGAGGACACAGAACCTATTGAACCCACGGAACTCTCCCCACCCTGCAGCATGGCCTCTGAAGGCAGAATCCAGGGGGCGTGAGGAGCCAGAAACCTGGCTTCTCAGCCACCTGGCCCTGTGACACTGGGCCAGTGCCTAGGCCATCTGACATAATAACCCCAGCAAGTACCCCTTGCTGTGTTTTGAACGGTTACATGAACCGGGTGCTAAGTGCTTTACATAACTACTAACAATGTGCCAGGCCACTTTGCATACATTATGTGTTGTTTCTGGCACAACCCCACAAAGGCAAATGCTATCATTCTCTCATTTGTCAGAGGGGGAAATTGAGGCACTAGGCATCAAAGCCACTTGCCCAGGTTCATTCATACAGCTGCTTGGAGCCACCTCATCCCAGAGATGCAGCCCAGCCATGGCCATGGATACACAGGGGTCCATGCCCTCGGATCTAACGCTCTGAGCCTTGGCTTGGAGCAAGAGTGAAGCCAGGATTATGGAGGGTTTCATGGCAGAGGGCTCCCCGAGTCTCCATCAAGGCCTGGCCAGCCCTGGCACTGGAAAGCCTGGTCAGTCGGCCTAATCCACTGGCCAAATGCTGTTTCCCTCACAAACAAGGCTGGCAGGGCAAGCCTCAGATGGAAGGCTGGTCAGTCCTGCTATGAAACCACATCCTGGGCAGCCCGGAGGAAGTGAGCCTCCGGAAACACCTCGGACAGACAGGCCTCCCCCCTGGGCCCCAGTCCTTGGAAAGTGCACAGACCACCTTTCTGCATTCCCGCCCTCCACTTCCACCAGGCATGCACACTGGGACACTGAAGAGCGGTGGGACACCCCCCGCCCCCCAGCCTGTGAGCACCGTGGCCCAATGACCACAGGCAGCCCACTTCCTCCTCTGTGGCAGCAGCCACAAACGGTGCCGGCACAGCTGACATGGCCCTTCCCCCACACCCTTGCTCCCCCAACTCCATTGCCAAGCCCTAATCAGCCTGGAGGACTGGGCCAGCGGGGCAGGATAGCTAGTGAATGCCTGGGCAGAGCCCATCTTCCATTGTGTTCCAGCCCCCTGGAGCACCCGTGGTCACGGCCACCCTCAAACCTCACGCTCAGTGCCAGATACAAGCTGGGCTGTGACTCTGACCAAGGATCCCCCCTTCCTGACCCAGAATGGGTACAGTGTGGTGTGTGTGGGCAGGCATCTGAGTGCATGGTAACTGGGTGAGCATCTGTGTGCATGTGGGGACATGCCTGTGGGTGAGTGCATGTGAATACCTGTGTACATGTTCGCACGTGCATGTACAGGCACTTGTGGGCATGGTGCCAAGTGCAGCCTCAGTTTTTGTTGAGTATATGTCTATGCTAACTAGGTCAGTAATATTTTATGTTATTTTTTTATTACTTAAAAAAAATTCTTTTTTTCATTGATTTCAGAGAGGAAGGGAGAGGGAGACAGAAACATCAATGATGAGAGAGAATCATTGATTGGCTGCCTCCTGCAGGGGGTTAAGCCTGCAACCCAGGCACATGCCCTTGAACTGGACTCAAACTCAGGACCCTTCAGTCCACAGGCTGACACTCTATCCACTGAGCCAAACCAGCTGGGGCTAGGTCGTAATATTTTAGAGTTGGAAGTGGGATGGCAAGGTTCAGGTGGTTGAGCTTCGTCCTGTGCATCAAAGGGCTACCGGTGTGATTCTGGTTAGGGCACATGCCTGGGTTTCAGACTTGATCCCAGTGGGGCACCTGCAGGAGGCAGATGATTGCTATTTCGCTCTCCCATTGATGTTTCTCTCTTTCTAAAAATCAAATATATATATATATATATATATATATATATATATATACACATACATACATATGTATATATATACACATACATATACATAAATATATGTATGTGTGTATTCATGTATATGTATATGTATATATACATATATATGTTCAAAATAAAGTGTGCTGGCTCCAAGGCTAATTAATTGAACTTCTTAGGGAATGAGGCTCAGTGCTGGGGGCCAAGGCCTAAACTCAGGTAGCACAGGCCTAGCAGCTAAGAGCACATCACCTCCTCCCCACCAGGTTTGCAGGTAGGTCGAATAAACAGAAGACCCAGTGGAGACCCTGTTTTTGTTCAGCCCCATTCCCACCCCTAGAAAGGCCCACTTGTCTATGGACCCCCAAGACTTATAGGTGCTTGACAGCCAGAGGGATGGGAATGGGGAAGACTATCTTTGCCACCCCTCCCCACTGTCACTCCCTAGGTTCCGTGCTCTCAGAATCTCCCACCATGCCCCAGAATCCCACTCACTGGGCTCTGGACACGCAATGGTAAGTTCACAGGGCCGTCTTCCTTTCAATAAGGACTGAAGGAGGCAAGGTAAAGGGCCTCAGAGACGGCAGCCTTCCCTGTTACTCCTTAGCAACTCTGCCCAGGCTCATCCTCAATCTGAAGGCTGGGAAGGGAGATTTAGAATCCCTCTTCTTGCCCCAGAGAGGCTGGGGAAATGTAGGAATGGGTATAGAAGAGAGCTCATTGTACCAGGAGCTGGGAGACTTCATTCCATTCCCAGGTCAGTGTCCAACCCACTCACTGTAGAACCCAGGGCAAACCTCAGCTTCCCTGTGTGATTATGAGGACAGCCTGGAGCAGAGATAAGTGACCATGGAAAAGCTGATACACCCACATGCAACCCTTGGCTCACACACACCTTCTCTCTAATTGTCACTATTCCTCACCCCAAACTACTGCGGGGGCCAGGCCTCTGAGCTTCAAGGTCAAAACCTTTGCTGGGCCAGAAGCGAGTTCCAGGCAAGCAGCACTCATTTACTGGGCAAACTGCTACCGCCTCTGGGCACCCAGGCTCCACACCCAGACCACGGATTCTGTGTGCTGCTCCACCGAGTTCCAGGGCGGAAGGGGAGGAACCCAAAAAGGAAGTCCACCCTGTCTACTGTCCATCTGTCTAAGGGGATCTAGTCTTACCTAGGGCTCCCGGCTCCCCCTTGCCCTTAGTCCTGGCTCCTGCCACCACACAACAACCGCCAGAAGAAGTAGGCCTGCTGCCCTCACCTGGGCCAGTTTCCAGTAGACCTGCAGGAACAAGAGAAAAGAGCTGAGCGGAGAAGCGTCACCAAAAAGGCTCTCCCCAGCACAACCAACACATGCCTGGTTCAGCCTTGTCTGACTCTAAGATTTCAGGTCTCTTTGAATTTGACTTTTTCTTCTGTGAAATAGGGTGTTGGGCCCAACTTTTCCAGGGCACTGGTTATGTATTCGCTCCATGCTAGGGGTTAGAACGCTGTCTCAGTTCTCAGAGCCTTTCCAGGCTACATATAGAAATAGCAAGAATTGTGTTCCTAATCCTCCTGTCTGCAAGAGGTTGCCCTGTGGACTTGGGAGAACTAGGGTGCTATAAATTATCATCCCTTTGTGACCTGAGGAATTCCTTTGGGCCTGTTTGTCTCATCCTTAAAATGGGGAGAAGACATCTCCCCACGTGGTTCTGAGGCTCCAATGATGTGGCATGCCAGCTCCTATGCTGGACTCAAATTGGGAGTGACAAATGGATAGTGACATGATTTTGCTCCTTGTTTTTTGCACATTCTAGTTGAGGTGATTCTGATATTACTGCTGTGCCCATTATACAGCAAAAACAAAACAAATGAAACAACAAACTGAGTCTCGGAGAGATTCTTGAGGGAAAGAAATTTTCTGCAGGCCAGGCCTCCACAAAAGATTCCCCTCCCCAGATATGAAACCCTCTTCCAGCTGAAGACCCCCATCACCAGTCCCTGTACTTTAAGTTATTTCTAATTTTAATTTAAACTCCAATTAGCTGTGCCAGCTAAATGGGGTCAGTGCCCTAGAGTCACAGCTCCAAGTCACCGCTCCTCCTTCTTTCCCCCACCACTACTGCTGAGACTGGAGGGTTGGGGGGGAGTTATCATGTGCGATGAACAGAGAGATGCTGCGGGGACGGGGGGGAGGGGAGTCTCAGTTAGCTGTGTTCCCTCCCACAAGCAATCTAGTCAAGGGGATGGGAGCGGAGCAACAGATACATCTCCAGCAAGAAATTAGGTTGGGGGACTATCTAAGCTTTTATTTAGTGCCAGCTCCCAACAGAATAGGGACCATACAGCTGGAGGAAAGAAAGTGGTCATCAAATAAGACTTAGCATGTGCTGAGCACTCAGTATGGGCCAAGCTGTGCTAAAAGGACCTTTGGCTCAGGCCCTCTTGTCCTCACAACTTTCTCCCTCCCGCAGGTAAGGAAACAGCTTTAGGGAGGCTTAGCTCCAGTCTCTTGATCTTTTTGTTTATTTATTTATTTTTTCACTTTTTTTCAATTTTTTAATTGTATAAGTACATTAAAATTTACAATTAGTGGTCATAATTGCCTCTAGATCCTACATATTACAAAATAGGAGAATGTGATCCTTACATTACCCAGCACATTCTATTGAGTATAAAACGGATGAGACAAAGGAGTCACAAACTATCAGAATATGACATACTAATATATGCATTTACAAATCAAGGAGCATAAAAGACAATTGATTAACCCTGAACTAAAAAATTTTACAATCTTGTTAATGAGAAAAAAATGTACATTAAAAGCCACAATTATATTTACACACATGTATAAAGAAGGTAAAGTTATAGAAAACAAATAAACTTTAAGAGAAAAGTAAGTCTTCCCTGATACTTATCATCTTGAACTGTTCGGTATTATGAATTAGGATTTCTCAAATTACATGGTTCACTTTTTGGAGTGCTCTCAGCTTTGGTTTTTTTAACACCTCAAAGATTCCAGAGAAGTGTTAAATCTTGTGACAAAAGTCTTCAGGTGGACCTTGAAGCTATCTTTAAAGAAATCTTTTTCAGTAGACAAAATGTTTTGTTCAGCTTAGATTTTATTTATTTATTTTATTGTTTAAAGCATTACAAATAGTAGTACACATGTCTCCTTTTTTTTCTTCCCCCTACTGACCTCCACTCCCTCCCCAGCCTTTCCTACCCCCAGTACATGCCCTCACCTGCTCCCCCTTTATAAAATTTAATATATTTTATTGATTTTTCACAGAGAGGAAGGGAGAGAGTTAGAAACATCTATCAGTTGCCTCCTGCACACCCCTACTGGGGATGTGCCTGCAACCAAGGTACATGCCCCTGACCAGAATCGAATCTAGGACCCTTCAGTCCATAGGCCGACACTCTCCACTGAGCCAAACCAGTTTTGGCCGGTCTCTTGCTCTTAATAGGCAGTGATTTTTGTGCCTGTCTTTTCTGGATCCAGAGTCCAAGGTCTTAGTCACAACACTACAAGCCCCCAAGCCTTGCCCTCTGGTGTCTTTCAACCTGGGGAACAGGTGAGAGATGGAAGCCTCCCCCTTGCCAGGAGCCAGGGCTGGGCTTGATGTGCTGTACGCACACCCAAATGCTCACAGCCTCCCACACGAGCGCGCGCAAACACACACACACACACACACTGGTGCTCTCACCTTCCCTCCATCACTGTCACCCCAGGGCACAGGCACTACCACACACCTTGTTTCATCCCCTCCTGCTCCTGACACCCACGCCCAAGCACTCTCAGTTCCCCACAGTCAGTTACTCCCCTAGCACACACACTCAGTTTCATACAGTCAGACTGTGAGTCTCCCACCAGTCATAGACCACACCGCCAGTCTCACCCCCAGCCCAGTTCTGTCACACACCAGATCCCTTACACCACCACCCTATAGCCCAGTGGTCCTCAACTTTTCTAATGCCGCGACCCTTCAATACAGTTCCATCGGAAAACACAGGTATTTACATTACGATTCATTAACAGTAGCAAAATTACAGTTATGAAGTAGCAGCGAAAATAATTTTATGGTTGGGGGTCGCCACAACATGTGGGTTCTACAGTGTCCAGATAAAGCTGTCCAAACACCTCCACAACTAACTCTCTCTCACTCCCCTCCCACCTCACCCTCTCCAGCTGCCCTCTGCTGGTCTGTCCACCACAATCCAGCTCAGTCCACAGCAGGAAAGAGGAAACTCAAGGGACCAATTGCCTCCCTTGGTGCACACACTTACTTACACACACTCAAACAGATATACTCACACATGAGCCTGGTGGGCGAGTACCCTAACACCATGGACTCCCACAATTAACAGCTTAAATGTACTCATGGCTAGTGGGTCACCGTGACACACCCAGTGTGTAACAAAGGACCCTTCAGATGCACAGGGATGCACATATCCAGCATACAAAGACACACACACTCCAACACCTAGAGGGGAATCTGGTGATAAAGAACACACCAAGACATAGCACACACAGCCTCATAGCACCCAAACATATACATATAACACACAGGCAAATCACACAGCAAAAAAGGATACACAGGGACAAGTTCCAGACAATGATAAAGAACACCCAAGCACACACAGACACACAACACACCTACAAGCCCAGTTATGGAGGGATCAGCTCCAGGAGACAGGATCCATGCATGCAAGGCAGGGGACAACATCCTACCCTGAGCAAATCTGTCTGATCAGGTTTACGTGGGGGGCTCAGTGGAGGATTTGGGGAAGGGGAGCCGTTCTGACGGTGTTCACCTCCTGCCTTTCCATCCTGGCTTTCCCCACCACCTCCCCGGGGCCCCCACGGGCGTGGGGTCTGGACTGGGGAGAGGCCGGGGCAGACAGGTCCTGGAAGGGGCTCAGAGGAGCGGAGAAGCAGAAGAGCAGGCAAGGCGGGAAGGGGAGGTGGCGGAGACTAGAGCCACGCCCCGCCAGGAGATAGATGGAGGGAGAGACCGAGACTCCGAGACTGAGAGGAGAGAGAGCGAGGAGGAGGCGCCGCGCGGGCCGGGCAAGGACCCAGGGCGGGAGGCGAGGCCTGAGCCCCGCGGGAGAAAGAGAGACGGCGGGACAGGCGGGGGCGAGCGTGGGCCGGGGGCGCGGCTCGAGGAGAGCAGGGTCTAGGGGCGGTGGAAGGTGGATTGCAGGGGGCGATGGGGCACGCGGAGGGCGAAGGACACACAGACAGGGGCTCCTTTAAGGACAGGCGGGCAGGGGAACACAGAGGGGTTGGGGTCAGAAGGACGGAGAGGCGATCCCGGGGATTCGGGAGGACCGCGAGGGACGGGAGGAGGCGCGGAGGCGGGCGCAGGACCGGGAGCAGAGGGACGCGCTGGCCTCGACCCCTGCGGCTGCACGCAGGGACCGACCGACGGCGACGGGGACAGCGGCGGGTCCCGGAGCGCGGCGGCACTAGGACTGGCCGCGGCTGTCTCTCAGTTTCGGAAACGGGAACCGAGCGGGGAGGGCGAGGGAGGGGCGGCGCGCCCTCGGGGTAGCCCGGGTCCCGCGAAGGGCTCGGCCCTCACTCACCTCCGAGCGGGGCGCCAGGCGCCTGGGGTCGCGGCGGCTGGGGTCCGGCTCCCGGCTGGCTCCCGGGCGTGCGCGCGGGCGGGAGTCGGGGGGCCCCGACCGGCACGGCCCGGCGGCTGGGGAAGCACCCCCGGCCTCGGCGCGGCGGCGGGCGCGGTGGGCGCTCGGCGGACCCCGGGCAGCACCTCCCTCCCGGGCGGCGGCACACGGAAGTACGAGGGGGCGGGGCGGCGCAACCTCACCCAGGTGCCGGCCCCGCCCCGCCCCGCGCAGGCCCCGCCCCGCCCCGCGCAGGCCCCGCCCCGCCCGGCGGGAGCGGAGGGTCCCGCGGCTCCGCTCTCTGCGCGGGTCCCTCAGGCCAGGCCTCTTGTCCTCCTGGCACACTCGCCCCCAAGCCCCTCAGTGCGTGCAGCGGCCCTGAGGAGGAACCCCTTTACAGCGGACGCGGAGGCCCCAGGACGGGGCACGCTGCCGCCAGCCCCAGCCCCACGCACCCGGCCGGGAGGCGCCGGCTGGGGTTCCCCCGATCCCGACGCCCACGCCTGGGACTCCCCACCGGCCAGCTGGCCCGCGTCGCCTGGCCGCTCTCTTTCCCTTCCTGTTGGCTGGAGTGTGGACGGGCCGGGCTCGGTGCCCGCGCCTCGCCGGCTGGCTGAGCCCTGCGCCTGGACGCGCTGGGACGACTCCAGGGCGGGAGGTCCTAGCTGGTCCCGCCGCCGCCGGTCAGGCGATTCTGAGAGCAGCCCCTACCCGATCCCCCGCCTTTCCGCTCTCCTGTCCAGGCTTCCCAGAGCTCTCCATCGCCCCTAGCAGGCGCTAAGCTTTCTTCCCAGACTTGGAACTTGGAGGTCGGGCATAATTCACTCACTCACTCACTGAGTATTCCCTATTCCCTTGACTGAAGTCTGGGGACGAAGTGCAGCCCAGGGCGTCCACTCCTCTGTCCCCAGAGCGCAAAAAGTCAAGACTTGACTCTATTCTATACTCCGAAGAAATGTCACTTTCCAGAAAAGAAGAGGGTTCCAGGTCCCACGCCTCCTGGGGTACCACCTGGAGGGGATGAGGAGAGTCCAGACAGCTTTTTAGTTGATGTAAATGGGGGCAGTCCTGCGGAGGTCTGGGCTGATGGAAGGGGGCATGGCTGAGACAGGCCATGACTAGGACTTTGGTCTTCTCAAGGAGCAGATGATGGCAGCTGTTACAAAGGAATGGGCTTCTGGGAGGATGGGTGAAGCGGAGGGGCAGGACAAAAGAGGGGCTGGATGCGGGGAGAAGGGCTGTTTAGATGAGAGAACTTAGGTACCTGGTAAGAAGGGTAGGCTACAGGGCTGTGTGTGGGGGGGCAGGTGAGGATGTCCACTGTGACCCCCAGGGATGGAGAACCCTGGCAGAGATGTGGATCCTGAAATTCTGGTGTGTGTGTGTGTGTGTGTGTGTGTGTGTGTGTGTGTGTTGGAGGGACAGGGTGAGAGGGTGGTGGGGCGATAGTAATGGTGTCTGGATTTCAAAGAGAAAAACTGAAGTGACTCTTCCCACCAGAGAGAGGGAGCCTTGATACCCTAGCAAGGAGGTATACTTGGGAAGGAGGACCTAGTCTGAAAATGGTGAGTGTTCAGATTCCCAGCCCTGGTGCCTGTCCCCCACTCTGTTGGGGTAAGCTCTTTTTACCAAATTGGACCCTTCTAGCCACACTGAACTACCATTTGGGAAACAGGCCTTATACCTTACTTCTCACAACCAGACCTTTGGACATCCTGTTCCCGGAGCTAGGATGCCATTTCCCATCCATCCCCATATCTCTACCTGTCTGGGTTGTGTTCACTGACATGCCACTCTTCCCTAAAGCCCAGCTATGAATGCATGGAGGTTTGCTGAGCTGAGGAACTTTATTTTGTATGTATTCATCCTGTCCCCTCCCCAACTCCACCCCATGGCTTCCCTGGGAAGAGTGAGCAAGATGAGCTTCAACTGACCTTTGCCCACCTGAGATCACATTTCCTTTCTGGCTCCTCCCTCCAGCTTCTCCCACTATATCCACAATAAGCTCACCACTGGAAGGAGGGCTAGCTGGTGAGAACTCCAGGTCCAGCCATCAGACCTTTGTTTCCATACCTTAGGATTAGGTTCACCTTGAAAAATGAAAATAATGGCTCAGTGTGGAACATCCCCCATGCCAGGCCTGTGCTTGATATTAAATGTGTGTGATCTCACCCTAACTGGTTTGGCTCAGTGGATAGAGCATCGGCCTTCCGACTGAAGGGTCCCAGGTTAGGTACCTTGGTTGTGGGCACATCCCCAGTAGGGGGTGTGCAGGAGGCAGCTGATCAATGTCTCTCATCGATGTTTCTAACAATCTCTCTCCCTTCCTCTCTGTAAAAAATCATTAAAAATATATTTAAAAAATAAATGTGTGTGATCTGTTTAGACTTCAAATCCCCTTAAGATGCGGGCCACTATTAGTGCCACTTTTGGTGAAGGGCAAATTGACAATCACCGGAGACAGGTAAAGCCACTTGGCAAAGGGTACACAGCTAATAAATGGCAGAGGCAGGATTCAAACCAAGGTCTGCCTGGCTCCAAAGCCCATGTTTTACTTCAGGGTCACAGCACTGCTGAACTTTGGGCTGGATAATTCTTTGTTGTGGGGGCTGTCCTGTGCATTGTATGATGTTTAGCAGCATCCCTTACCCCTACCCACTTGATGCCAGTAGCACTTCCCTCCCTCAAGTTGTGGTAGATTAAAAATGTCTCCAGATACTGCTAAATGTTCCCTGGGGGCCAACATTCACTCCATGCTGAGAACCACTGCTTTAGAGGGGGCTGGTATTACAGGAGCAAGATTAAGTTAGGCTAGACACCAGGAAGCATACTTTTGGCTCTCAGGATTATGCAGGCCACATTGTGGCCAGGGCAGAGGAGGATGTAGGTGGACTTTCCTCCGGAGATAGATCCTGGGACTAGGGCCCCAGGGAGAACATGCTTTTGTGGGGTCCAGGAAGTCCAGGCCAAGCCCTGTTAGGAACACTCTGTAGGCTAGAACTGCTCTTGTGTACCACACTGGGTGGATCAGTGCAGGATGCAGATAAGCTTACCTCTGTGCCCCCATTACCTGCCTGAACCAACCTTAGAAGGGCCTGTTAAGGCCTGGCAGCAAGCCTTGGCTGTGTCACATGCTCATATGATCCTGAGCAGGCGATCGCACGTCTCTGATCCTTAATCCTCACTCCTGAAAGGGACTGATGACAGACCCATGCCAAGGGTTGAGTGAGGTTTAGATGAGATGTCTGTGGAGCCTCAGCCAGCGTGGTAAGGGCTTGGCTAACATTGATCAGGGATTCAGGTATGGTCACTTTTGCTGAGTCACAGGCTGTCAGCCTGGGAAGAACCCTTGATAGCCTCTTGTGACATGGTATATAAATCTCCAAGCAGGGCTGGGCTCATAGCAGCCACCCAAAAGTGGTACTTTCCCTTTCTCCTCCTCCAGGTTGGCAGCCAAAGAAATGGGCCCATCAGGGAAAGCACTGAGCAATGTCCAGACTCCAATCTCTAACACTCACCCAGGGCTACTCTTCTACAGACTCCCCGGAAGGTCTGTTCAGAGAAGGAGCAACCTGACCCCTGCAACCCCTGCCCCATCCAGGGGCCATGAATTTGGAGGCCCCACACCCCTCCCTAAGAAGTGCAGGACTCAGCCAGCCAAGCACATAAAAAAGGCCTAGACCTCCCTTTATCCCCAGAACCCACCCAGCTATGAGCAGGATGAGGTTCCCCACTTGATGGCCCCTGTCCTGGCCTTTTGCCTCTCACTTCCTTTCTGTTTCTGATTCTCGGTATCACCATCCCTGGCTCTGAAAATGGCTGCCAGGGCCATCCCCATTACACCCAAGGGAGAAAGGGCTCATGTTTCTACAGCCAGAGGCCCAGGCTAGCAGGCAGGGATGGTGTTCCTGAGCAACTGGAATTGGGGATGGCAGTGTTTTGGAGGGTTCCATTGAGGATAGAGCAGGTAAGAAGGGTACTTGGGACATGCCTGTGGCCATGCTTCAGGTCCCAAGATGGTCATGAGCAGGGATTTAGGTCTCAGGCATTGGGTGGGGGACAATAAGGGCTGTGGCCTTGGTGGCAGTGCCACATGGTAGGGAAGTGTCATTCCAGCTCTGCCCTGGACCTGTGACTTAACTGTATTTCAGCTTCTCATCTGTGGAATGATGATAACAGAATATTAGCCTGATGGGTTGTTAAGAGGATGGAAGAGATCAAGCACACGAAACACTGGGCACAAGGCTCAATCTATTTTGGTGATAACCGCCAAAGAGCTGGTGAAGTCTGGCTTATAATAGTCCCCAAATTCTGTCCTCAGTACATCTGTGTTTGGGTGAAACTTGAGAAATACTTGGGGTACACAAGGGAAAAGTGCTTTCTGGGAGGGCAGGGCACAGGGCTTTCCTGGGGATCTCACAGGATATGCAGCCCCTAGACTGTCCCAGTCCTACAGTGACGACCATGTGAGCCTCTGCCATGTGAGTCCCCACTCAAGGGTGCCCTACTCCTCCGCCCCCTTCGCCCCAAAGGAGTGTGGAGGGGAGTCAGTTTGGGTGTCGGTATTGTTAGGGTCAGTCACTGAGCGACAGCTATACACACAGACCTAGAGGAGCCCCCAAGCAACAGCACCCCCTCTGTTCAGATCTACCGGGTCTCACACTAGGTCTGACCTCTGGGAGCCGAAGCTCAGTCACCTGCAGGGCTTGGAGGGCTGCGCGCGCCTCTCGCCTTCTCGCCAGAGCGAGCCTCAGTCTCCCTCCAGGGCTGGCAGCTCACCCAGCCCAGGTTGGCCCGTGGGAAAAGGGAGCTGGAGTGGGGCTGTGCTAGAGGGTGGCCCCTAACGGCGGGAGGGCAGGGGAAAACCGCAGGCACACCGCTGCCGCCATGCTACGCACACAGCACAGTCCCGCTCCGCTCCGCGCTCGGGTAAGGCAGGACCGTGGCCCCGCCCACCCGCCTCAGCCGGGGGCGGAGGCCCCGCCCAGTCACGTGACGGAGGCCGGGCTATAAAAGGCCCGGCTCTATTCCCGGTTGGGTAGCCACCTAAAGGCCTAACTTGGCTCCGTCACCTGGGCTAGGGCGCCAGGTGGCATGTACTCCTTCTCGCTCTTCTTCCCAGCTGCGGGCTCCGTCTAGAAATGCTAGGGAGACTTACTCCCGCCCATTTCATAAATGACGCAAACGAGGTCGTGGGTGTGAGTGTCACTCAAGGCACCGCAGCCTGTCCCCTCTGAGATGACAGGGGGCTGCATAGGGGATGAGGATGGGGAGGGAGAGTCACAGAAACCTAGAAGAGTAATGACACACAAAGGCTGTTCTCAGGGGGAAACACACACACACACACACACACACACACCAATAGCAAATAAGGAAAACAAAGACAAGTTTACAAAGGAAAGTAAAAATCTCCCATAATTGTACAGATAATTTCATCTCCCCAGACAGACCTCCACTCCACACTGTCAATGTTGTGTTGGAGGGCACCATCAAGGCAGGCTTTCTGAAGCAGAAGCAGAGTAGTCTTAAGACCTCTTAATCATTTTGCCCTGGGACGGGAACGAGGGGGATTGTGTAGGTTCCTGACCAAGACTTCACCCAGGGTTTGTCAACAACTCTTGGCAGGGCTGTGAGCAGGGGCTGTGAGCAGTTGCTGGAGAGAAGTGGTTGGGCCAGTTGGACCAGCAGAGCCTGAGCAAGGTGCCCACATAGCCAGCACCCTCTGTCCCAGGTCCTCCAGGGGTATGAGAAGCCCTGGGGCACTAGGACACCCCTGCCAACCCACCTCCCATCCTCCCACGCTGCTCATCAAGGTCCTGCTTCTACTCAGGCTGAGAATGCCTTTCCATCAAGCTCTTAGCCATCAAACAAGGCCCCTCTTCCAGGTCACCTTCCAAATGCCTGAGCCCCTCTCCTCAGTCTAACGCCATCTCCACTCACACTGTCCAAGGCCTCTCCTGAGAAACTGACCACTTGGTATTGAGGCTCCAGAGTGGGAAGCACACTAAATGGCTGTGTGACCTTGAGTAAGTGCCAGCCCTCTCTGAGCCTGTTTCCTCATCTGCAAAACCCCCCTCTCTTGGGGCTGCTCTGCAGATGGTCTGCAAATGTTGAGCACAGTGTGCCCAGCCCTGTGCTCAGCACTAGAAACAGGCAGCTGGGCTATTTATGTTCGTCTCCCCCAATGAACTCCCTTGGCAGAGACATGCCTCCTCCCCAGTGCCCAGCAGCCTGTAGGGGGTGGGGGAGGGGGGCAGAGGCAGATGTTCATAGGGAAGGAGTCTCCCCAGGGAGCTGAGTCGCACCCTCAGGCTACTGCCCACCCTGCCACCTTCACACGCCTCGGCCCTGCCTCTGCCCACAGGCTTCTGCGGTCCAAGTCTGTGGCCAAGATGGCCGCAGTAGCTAGGCAGGCAGCCAGGCTTCTGGGCAGGTCAGGGGAGCAGGAATGATGAGCCCTTGGGGCCAGAAACACAGCCAGTTCCCAGGCCAGCCCCTCAGGGCCCTGGAGCATGGGGCAGTCATCCTAAGGCAGCAGAGGGAGGGGAAGAAGAATGCTGGGATTTCTGGAATTTCTGGATAGCATTTGGCTCAAGGACTGGGGCACACAATCTAAGCCTTCTGTGGACCTCATGTGGGACCCTTTGCATCCCTACTCTAAACCAGGGGGGTGAAGACCCAGGCAGCTGAATCCAGCTGCACAGGCTTCCCCAGCGTGGAACTGAGGCCTTGGCTTTGGGTACTGTGCCCAGGATCACAGGAGCTGTCAGATGTGGGGACAACATGGGACTTTGCTTGGGGCCTTGCACAGAAAATGAACTAGACTTTCAACCGGGCCTCAGATTTCACAACCTGGAGCCTGGGATGTTCATGTGATGTCTGCTCTAATTCCTCCATGTTGCAGAGCATCCATGGAGGGTAGCTCCTGTGTAGGGGCTACTCCTAGCCCTGAAGGCAGAAGGAAAGCTGCAAGGTTGAAGAGGGAACTTGGTGAGAAGTGTGAGTCGGCTGCAGTGGGCGCTTTCTGTGGAATCTGACTTTGGATTCTCATGTGTGCACCTAGGGGCCAGCTGCTGTATATGCCTGTGTGTGTGTGTGTGTGTGTGTGTGTGTGTGTGTGTGTGTGTTTGGTGGGGGGAAGTGGTGGGAGGGAAGGGGGTGGCAGAAATGCCCAGTCTTTCCTACTGTTCCTCAAGCCCTTTCTTCTGCACCATCCACAGGAAGCCACTAGAATCTAGAGGAGAAGGCTCCAAGGAAGCCTCCATTACCCTCCCGCCTTCCCCCACCCCTCGATCCCCACTTTCAAGAAGGCGGGTGGCAGCCCAACCACAGCCACTATGGGGGTCCTGGGGGGCACAGTTATGGTACAAAGAAAAAGGAACTTTCTTCCCTCAGGCAGAAGCAATGTCCCAAGGGTGAGGGAAGGATTCCCAGCCCTGGGCTGGTCCAAGCAGACCTGCCTTTTGCCCTGTCCCCATGTTCAACTTCCCACACCCCAGCCAGGCCCAGGTCACTGTGGAAGCTTGTATAGGTCTTGTCTCCTGAGTGCCTCAGTTGCCCCACTCGAACTTCCCCATTCATTTGTCCCCAGCCTGGTCTAGGCCACTGGTGTCTCTTGTCTGGCCATCTGCAGTCATCTCTACTCAGGACCCCACACTTCACCCCTAATAATTCTTTCTCTTCACAATCCTTTTAAAGTGTCAAGGATCGGTCACTCCCAGCCCTGAAACTGACCATCGGTCTCTCAGGATAAAAGATAAAGTCAGGCTGAAACCGGTGTGGCTCAGGGGATAGAGCGTCAGCCTTCGGACTGAAAGGTCCCAGGTTTGATTCCGGTCAAGGGCATGTATCTTGGTTGCGGGCACATCCCCAGGAGGAGGTGTGCAGGAGGCGGCTGATCGATGTCTCTCTCTTTAATGTTTCTAACTCTCTATCCCTCTCCCTTCCTATCTGTAAAAAAATCAATAAAATATATATATTTTTAAAAAAAGATAAAGTCAGGCCGAGTGTGGCTTAGCCCCTGCCCCGGCCAGCCCCCCAGCTCCGGGGAGAAGAACTTCTTTCAGTTTCTACCAGACTACATTCTGCAATTTCTCACTTCTGGTCCTTTGCCCATGCTGCTCCCTCTGCTTGGGACATCATGCCTCGATAACTCCTCAGTCTTCAGGGAGCTCCTCACTTAGTTTCCACCTCCTCTAGGAAGCCTTCCCTCATCCCTGTATGGGTTAGGTAGACCTCAGGGCAGAATGGGCCCTCTGTCCTGGGGAACAACACCCCCAGGCCCAGGGCTGTCTCCTTATCCATCTCTGTCCAGCTGCCAAGCCCCAGCACAATGTCCCACCTCAGGTCTCTGAGGAAGAGAGAGCAGGGCAATCAGGAAGCTGTGAGGCCTCAGCTGGGAGCTGGCACCACCAACTGTTGAGCCCCAACTTGGAGGGAACCCTAGTAGTGAGGGTAGGCCAAGCATTCTGGGTCTTGTCTGATGGCAGGTAGGCATGAGGTAACCACTGGGCTGGGTGAGGCCTGAGTGCACACAAGTGAGTGCGTTTATGTCAGGGGTGGGGCTGTGGCAGAGTTGGGGGCTTACATGAGTCCCCAGTGATATGCCAGAGAAGATGCGGGGGCTGCCACGAGGCTGGAGTTTACCCTGCCATCCCTCTGACTTGCTGCTGGATTCTGTCAGTTCCCTGCCCCTCTATGTGTCAACAGCTCCAGCTACACAAGGGAGGGACAGGATGGTACATATTAAGTTATCACTGGGGTGTTACTGGCTTCTGCTAGGGACAAGCTGAGCCTCCTGTTAATGCTGGGAGCAACCTGCAAAGTAAAGCCAGCCTTAATTTATAAATGAAGAAACTGAGTGTCCGAGAGGCAAGGCCACTACCCCGGCCAGTCCCCCAGCTCTAGGGAGAAGGCCACTCGGCAGGTCAGGTGCCAGAGCCAGGCCCCCAGGTCTGTGTGAGGTCTCAGCTTCCCGGTTTTTGGGAAAAAGACCTGGTTGCTTCAGAGGTAGGGCATCTACTGACTAAGCCCAGGCCCCAGACTGCAGGGTGCCCCCTCTCAGCTCAGTCTCACTCACTGTGTGACCGTATGCAGGTAGCTCAGCTTCTCTGAAACACAATGGAAGGCATCAGAGACTCAGCTCTCTGTGGTCACAAGGATTAACTGACTAAGGGTAAGGAGGAGGACTGCTCCTTCCTAACCCATCTCTTCCTCCTTCCCCGGTATACCTGGGGATCTGCTGGGAGCATGATAGGAGTGGGCTGCTCTGAGGAGTGCAGGAGCCAGGTCCTGCATTGATACCTAGACACATTCTTTTCTTTAAAAAAAAAAATTTTTTTTTTTATTGATTTCTGAGAGGATGGGAAAGGAAGAGAGGTAGAAACATCAATGATGAGAGAGAATCATTGATCGGCTGCCTCCTGCACACCCCTACAGGGGACAAAGCTTGCAACCCGGACATGTGCCCTTGACTGAAATCGAACCCAGGACCCTTGAGTCCGCAGGCCAACGCTCTATCCACTGAGCAAAACTGGCCGGGCTAGAGACATTCTTTTCTTTACCTCTTGGCCAACAGCTTCCCCAGGCACTCCAGAGAGGCCCCTAATTGCTATCTAATTGCCTATGAGAGCAGGTATTCTGATCTCACCCCGCACACAAGGAAACAGGCTCAGGTGAATTCCTGAGGCCACATGGGTTGTTGGAGGAGACTGAGGCAGGAGCGCAGAGCCTGGCTTGTTCACATTTCCTGCAGAGGGTCCTGGACTATTCCCTAGACAAAGGATGGGTGCTGTGGTGAGTGTCAGCTTGGCTGCCTGCCAGTCCCTTTTGATAGGGGCATGATCAGGACAACTTCTCAAAAATATGAAACATGTTTTCTAAGCTGGCTTGGGTCAGGCCCAGATGGCAGCTTGGACTTTGGCTCAGGTTCTTACCAGAGGAGGGGATGGAGGCCAGCATGGTTTGGGAGGCCAGGCCCCTGTTTCCCTCGGCGAGGCAGGGACCCTGGGTTGTAGTTTCCCCGAAGCTACAGGCCTGGGAACCTGCCCTCTGGGGCCCCCTCCTCCCCTCCATATGGTTGTGGGGTTCCCAGCCCACAGGGCAGCCCAGATCCCTAAGCCTAAGTCTCCTGAGAGTCAGGAGCAAGCACTAGCAAAAGGGCTTGTTCCTACAGGTTGTACTGGAGGGCAGTGGCCATCTCAGGAGGCCCTGTCTAGAGGTGAGCAGACCCCTGGGGCCATGGGGGATGGACTTCTTGCAGGGATCTCAGCTCCTCAGTGTGACCTTGAGCAAGTCACTTTCCATCTCTGGCTTCAACTTCCTTGTCTATAAATGGGACTATTGATAGCCCCTTAGAGGCTCAGGGAATGTAGACAAGAGGAAGGTCTAGTGCCTGGATCAGAGTGAGCTCTTAATTGATTGCTACTGTTTGTTATATGAGTTAACTTTGTTATTACCAGGGTGTGTTTGGGGATGGAACAAGGAAGCTTACATGCCTGAAGCCCTCTGCAAAACCGAAGGCTCAAACCATATCATCTAACTCACCATTATAGAGGTACGAGACTAAGGTTCCCAAGAGGCAAAGTGACTTGCCCAGGTTAGCAGCAGTAGACTCCAACAGAGCCAGGAACAGCAAGTCATTGTTCTTTCCCTCCTGCAAGCATTTAACCAGCACCAACTGTGTGCTAGGCCCTGTACTGGAGCTGAGGAGGGAGGGAAGCCCGCACGCAAAGGTAGCCTGCGCCCGGACAGGGAATTCCTTCTTGGGCAGTGGTGGGAAGGCAGAGAAGGTGCTCCAGGCAGAAGGAACAGCCATAGCAAAGACTTGGAGCTAATGAACCCACTGTGTCCAAGGCCAGTTCTAAGGAACAGCAAGAGGCTAGAACATGGGGTGCACAGGGAACCCCAGGGTCCACTGGGATTCACATTCTCAGTGGACAAGGACGTCATTCAAAGCCCTGGG
The DNA here is from genome assembly GCA_011751065.1 of Lasiurus cinereus. Taxonomy (NCBI): domain Eukaryota; kingdom Metazoa; phylum Chordata; class Mammalia; order Chiroptera; family Vespertilionidae; genus Lasiurus; species Lasiurus cinereus. The sequence goes on from JAAGEH010000020.1 coordinate 18,892,944, forward strand.
TCTACATTTGAGCCTGTGGTAAAGAGAGGAAATGCAGCTTTGAAAAGAGGGTTTTCCAGGCAGAAACTAGAGGGGACAGATCAGAACAGGCCTTCTAGGCAGAGGAAACAGCAAGAGCAAAGGCCTGAGGCAGGAATAGCTACAACAAGCAGCTTAAAAGAATGGATAAATGTAGGCATGACCTTTATTATTCATATTAATGCTGCGTGGGTTTCATAGGGCCAAGAGGGCAGTCAGTGCAGGGGTGGAGACGCAGAGCCAGAGATCTTTACCTGCCCCCATACCCAGCTTCCTCCCGCAAGGCACTGCCCGGGGCTGATTACAGCCTGTTCCCTGAGCACAAGGTTTGCCTGCATGGGAGGGTACACATTGGTGTGAGTCCAGGGCAACTTGAATCTTTGCCCTCTGTGAGTCTGGCACCTCAGCCTTTAATGACAGACTCAGGGACTCTGACCAGCAGACTCATGGGTGAGAGTGTAAGTGTGTGTAGGGCACTCCTGGACCACTCTTCCTTTCCCTCACTGTAGATTCTGGAACTTTTGCCTATGGGTCTCTGGGCTCCCTGGTGCCATTGCTCTGGCATATGTCCTTCTTGGGGCCTGTAGGGTTGAGCCTCAGACCCTGTATGTCTTTGTTCCTTCCCTAGTTGTAGAGTCACTTCCTTAAGGGCCACATTGTTTCCTTTTGATCACTCCTTCTGCCACCACATATATGGCCCCCACCCTGTGATGGCCAGTTTACACAGTAGGCATTTAGTAAAGACTAGCTTTCCCATGGTGGCACCCCTGCACTCACTGCAGGTATATTGGCTTCCCAGCACTCTGGGCCTTCACATGACAAAGGCAGAGAGGAATGCCAGCTCTATCAAGCTCAAGCTCAAGCTCAAGCAGGCTGGGGTTGGCCTGAGCCTCTGGGTTCCCGTGCTGCGGTGCTGCACCATGGAGCTGGTAGTCCCTGCCCGGCAAACCCCTCTGGGGTTGCAGAATCTCCTAGCTCTGCCCTGGGGAGTCAGATGCAGTGGGTGGGGATGTGCCCAAAATAATCAGGGATGGGGGGCAGCAGTACATGGGTAAGCAGCTTGGGAGCAGACCCACCTGTGGTAATGCCAGAGAGAGTCCATAAGCACACAGATGTACTCGGGATTCTCTCCCCACCTGGAGGCTGACTCCCAAGTCCCCCCTTCTCCCTGCTTCAGGATAGGGAAGTTTGGGTAGAAAGTCATCATCACTTCCTTCATCATCACCCTGGCAGTCCCAGACATGAATGAGGATGCAAGAATGTGTATGTACATGCATTCCTTTGTGTGAGAGGCCTGGAGTGGGGGCAGCAGGTGGGAGAGCATGAGCATGCAAAGTCACTGGGTGGGTGAAAGGAGGGCCAGATTCAAACAAGCAAGGGTGCATGGCCTCCAGAGATGGCTCAGGCTCAGCGCCTGCTGTTGAGGCATCCTTGCTCCAAGGCACCCCAGTGGAAGTCATGCCAACTTCCTCTCATATAAGACCAAAGCCTGGGTGGCTGAGGGGAAAAGGGAAGCGGGCAGGGGGGAGGAAGTCAAGGATAAAGAGCCTACTCGGAGTTTCCTGGGGCTTCCTGCCTGCTTCCCATCCTGGCTCCACACTGTGTCTCAGAGGCTCCGAAATGCTCCCATCAGCTTCCCCAGCTACCTCAGGCCCCCCCAGAGTAGCCTCTGCCCCTCGTGCCTGGCAGAAGTGGGTCCGTAGAGACCGTGGGATCCTGAATGCTTGGACCTTGTACTCAGAGGTCAGCCTCCTGGGCAGGGCCTTCTCCCCCAAAACTCAATCTTCATCCATGTCTGGCAGCGGCTAGCCGGTGTGGGTCTGCCCAAGGGCACTGTCTGGGTATCAAAATAAAACCTGACAATTGCTGCCTCCACCCAGTGCCACAGAGCTCTGCCGGAAGGTAATTATAGGTGGCCTGGGATGGCTGACTCTGCCCACGGCCCAGAGCTTGGCAGGCCCAGGATCCGCAGGGCTGCAGGGAGCCCCCATCCTCCTGGTCTTGCTCTGCCCCAGGTTCAGAGCATCTTGTCCCCAGCTCCAGGGCGCTCCACTAAGCCCACATGCCTAGCAATCTTAGGAGGGGCTCCCTGGGAGTCTGGGTGAAATCTGGACTCTACCGAGGAAGTAGAATGCATGAACTTGGTCTTGGAATCATAATAAGCTCAGTAATTCCCACCCCTACATATCAAGCACTCACTGCCTAGCAGGCCCTGAGTGAACAAGATGCCTGTTGTCACATGGCAGGACAGTGGTCAAACTGAACCTCTCACCTCAGACTGCTATGAATTCCAGGCCAGAGGTCACTGTCACTAGGTCAAGCTGCCCCTGAAGGCACACGAGCAGGGGTGGGACAGCTGGTAACTGGCCTGGGTGGAGTCAGACAAGTACGTAATGGGAATGAAGCTTCAGCTACTGGCAGGAGAAGGACAGACCTCCCCTTCCAAAGGCTCGTTCCTAACTGCAAGAGCTTGTGCAGACCCTGCCTGCATGGACTTACCAGTTGGATGTCCAAGGGGCAGTGAGAGGCTGGGAGTGACATGACTCTGGCTGCCACCTGGCCCTCTCAGCCCTGCCACTGCCCCATGGCCTTCCCAGATTTCCTCCGCCCAGAGGGAGATCCTGCCTGTCCCTGTCCACTGGTCCCCACAAGCTTCTCTGGGGTCTCATGCAGGAGCTCCACCCAGGACCGCCTGGGCCCTGAGAATGTCTGAGATGCTGGGCATAGAAGGCTTGAACCCAGCCTCCTCCAGCACAAGGCGCCACCGCTTGGGCCCTTGCCAACATTTATCTGTGGAATTTGCCTTGGAAAACTCCTGTTTCCTGCTGACTGGTGAGGGCAGAGCTGTGGCTGCCTTGGTCCCTGAGCTTGGGGCTCAGTCCACACTGCCAGGAGGCTCTCATGGGCATCTCACTTCTCACCTGCTGCTTGTCATTCTCTCCCATCCTCTTCTCCCCGGTCCCTTTCTGGCATTTGCAGATTACCTAGTAAAGAGGCCGTGTGTTCATGTTTCTCATCTCCACAAATAGAAACTCGAAATGACTTCTGCACTGACCCTGTTGGCAATCAACAAAGAACCCACAAACCTTTATTCAATCTCTACTCTGTGCTGAGAGCTGGGGAGAGATGAGAGGATGGCAAATTTGGAGATGGGTTACCTTGCCCACCTCTGTGCTTGAGGCAGGTGTTTCTAACTGATCCCAGCACTTCCTATGGAGCCTAGAGGGATCCAGCTCAGAACCCTTCTCAACAAAGCCTCAGGGAGCCTTGGCAACCAGCTGGAACAGACACATCAGCCGAAACCCCTTTAACCTCCCTTCTGCAGCCCATCTGCAGAGAATTGAGGCCAGGGTCAAGCCAGGCTTTCTTGCGCAAAGCTGTCCTCGTCCTGTCTCACCTCACACTGCCTGTGCCCTGATTTCTTTGTCCTTGTTCTCAGCGCCTGACACAGGATGGGGAGAAGGCAGACAGGATCATCTGTCTTTGTGTCTCAGATTCCTGTGAGCTGCGATGGCCTGGTTAGGGACTTGGCCCCAAAATGGCATCATACCTTTGGCATCTGGACTGCTGCATTCAAGCACCTTCCACAGCTGCCTCCATCTGGGACCTGAGACCCTCCCAAAACACATGTCTTCTCAGAGCTACCTTGGCGCTGGGTATCACAGGTACCCTCACCCCGCCTCCTGCTCCCATTGAAATGAGCTCACTGTGCATACCTTTCTAGGTCAAGGACAAAGTCCTGACCGCTGCCTTCCTTGCCTTTCTCAGTCATCAAACACACAGATTAGCACTTACTGGGTGCTGGAGTTTGTGGCAGGGATCAAAGGCCTCCCTGAGCAGAAACAGAGGGTCCCTGATTCAAGGAGCTTGAGCAGGGGAAAGAGGCACGTTCTCAGATGGGTTATTGAGAAAACATTAGACTCAGGACCAGAGAGCCAGAAGGTCAATCCCAGCCCTGCCGTTGACCTCGGCGTTTTGTGTGTAAAATAAGGATAAAAGTAATAACACAAGAATGCCTGCCTCACAGACTTTTTAAGGATTAAACAAGAGAATTTGTTCCATCTTCAACATTAGCTGGTGAGCACCTACTATATGCTAAGCTCTGCCCTCAATTCCAGGGAGGTGAGCAGACAGTCAGAGGGTGAGCAGACAGGTCACCAGGAAATGCCTACGTAGAGTGAGCAGAACCCAGATGGCGGAAGCTCAGGCAATGTGAGAGCCAGACTCTGACCCCATCCAGAAAATCAAAGAAGGCTCCGTGGAGGAAGTGACTCCTCAGGAGGGTGAATTAGCCAGGCTTCGGGGAAAAAGAGGCAGACCCAGACAGTGAGGAAAGTTGTTTCAGGCAGAGGAAGCAGCCTGAGCAAAGGCTAGGCAGCTCAGAGATGGTGCCTGTGAAAGTGCCCAGTGCTGGGGCTCGGCATTGTTTAAAATGTACAAGACAGGAGAGGGGCCCAGACGAACTGACCTAGGTGCTGGAACTGGATTTGGGTCTGTCCAGGGAGCTGCATTATTTACTGAGCCAGCTATAAAATATTTACCTGAGCTTCCTGATGATTTATGGTGTTTGTTTTCCTATCTCCCGGCTCCTGGCCGGTAAACCATGTGCCCTGCGGCTCACCCCTGGGCGGAGTCCCGGGGCACTGGCGCCAAGCACCTGAGTCAGGAGGAGGGCTCAGCCTAGCAGGCCAGGCCCTTTGGCAGCTCTGGGCTCTTCTAATGAGGAATGAGCCCCATGGCCTGAAGGCCCCACCCCACAGTCCCTAGGGCAGAGCCAGGAATCCAGGGTGACAGAGGGCCAGGCTGTGGGGAGAGACAGTCCCAGACAGTAGCCCCGTACTCACTAGCTGTGCGGTCTTAGACAAAGTGCTGACCCTCTCTCATCCTGTTTTCCCTCTGTGAAATGGGATTAACAGTAGTACAGTGCTTTGAGGAGTAGATTAAAATGAGCTCAGTGACAGTGTGCTTGAAATTCCTACATGTTTCATTAAATGTCTGCAAAATACAATATTAGGACAGCCTGTCCATGTAGCACACTTCAACTCATATAAAGTGCTTTAAAAGTGGTCTATGTGGAAGTGGGTGTGTTTTAAACGTCCTGGGGTTGAGAGCCAAGAGCCTGCAGAAATCTTAGAAGGGCCCAACCTCAGCCTCCACGGGAAAGAGACCAGGTCTCCTCTCTGCTCAACACCTCTCTTGGATTCTTTCTAGACATCTTTCTTGTAATCTTTCCAGAAGCTGGCCCAGTTTCCTGCTTGTTTCTGGAAAGGAAAAAAGGAGTAGGCTTAAGCAAAGTGAGAGAACAGAGTAGAAGGCTCAAGTGGACCTCTACCAGGCCAGGTGGTACTGCCTCAGCCAGGAGCCCTCAACTGCTGGAATCACTCCCCACCCCATGGAGTGGGAAGTCTGAGCCCATGAGAGATGAACTCTCAGGTACTTGAAGATTAGGCTACATGGAAAAGGGGACACAGGACTGGGTCTGTGCAGCTTAGGATAGCAGGCTGGAAAGACCTCTGATGGGCAGGGATAGTAAGGTCAGCAGATTCCTGAGAAGAGCTTGTGCAGAATTGTGGCTAATATGGGTGAGAAACCAGTCCACACACTCAGGGTTTTCTTTTGAGGCCTCTGGACCAGCCTGACAAACCTCTTCGTTGAGCAGATGGCCACACTAAAGCCAGAGGGAGGAGGGATCAGAAGGCCACACAAGATCAGAACTGGGAGCCGTGGGGAAAAGGTGGAGGGAGAAAAGAACAAAGACATCTTAGGTGATATTTCCAGCTGTGGTTGCAACCTCTTCTGTGGCCTTGAATCTCCCTAGACAGGCCCAATGAGGTTCTAGCTTCTTCCAGGTGGCCCAAGTATCCTTCAGTTATATTTTAGTGAAAATCAACTGATAATTTTCCTTAAGTACTGCATTTCCAGACAGCCCTCCCCATTGCAGAGGGAAGCCGGCACAGAGGTAGGGTGAGAAAGGCAGATCTCCAAAGGGAGAGGGGGCTGAGGGAGCAGAGGATGGATGTCACAGGCAGCCTAAGTGGCCTCACCTCTCTGGACTTCAGAGTTCAACAGGAAAAGAGAAGCCACTCAAAGTATTTCAAACAGAGTGAATTGAATCCAGGGAATCCATGACACAGGTGGTCAACAAAAGTGGAGAAGCTATTGAGAAAAGCAGCCTAGAGTAACACTAGCAGGAAGCCTCTCCCCTCCCCAGGCTCAAGGAACAAAGGAAGAGAGAGTGATGTTTGTGGGCCATCCCTGGAGATCCCCTTCCCCAGAGCCCAGCAGCTTGGTGGATTTTCCCCACCGTGTTTCTCAACTGGGCGTTTGTGGCAGCAACTTCCCCATTGAGCACACACTTCCCTTCCTGGGCCGCAGCTCTGGGACACACACTGTCTGGAAAACTTGCTGTTTCCTCTGCTGGGCTTGTTTGTGAACTGGAGAGGCTGAGGTCTGACACCGCCCCCCCTTCCAGTGCTCAGTGGGAGAGCCAGGCCTGCTGGGCCCAAACACCAGGGACGTGGGAAGAGAGCTAAGGTCTGAGACCCTCTGAGCAAGTCCTTGGAAATCTGGGAAGTTGAAATCTCCACCTTACCATCTAAGCTCCACACAGCCTGTCAGAGTCAGAGGCCAACATTCAACCAAACAATGGACCACAAATCTTGACTAAAGCACCATTAAGTCAACTTGGTTTTACCCAACTCCAAACCTGAGGTATTATTATAAAACCCCATTTTATAGGTGGGGAAATTGAGGCTCTGAAGGGTTAAGTCACTTGCCCACTAAAATGTGGCTACATTATTTTACATTTATTCCCTTACAGCTCTGAGGTATAGACGTGGAGAACCCTTGACATTCACCATTTCAACATTAGAAGTTTCAAGTGTTTGAGAGTGACCACAAAGATTGGGGATTTTCTGTCCTTTGCAGCATTGCTGAAGCAAGAATTTGAACCCTTCATAGGTCAAGGATAATTGTGAGAGGGAGTCATTGATCTTGCGGTTTAAATGAAGTGAAGCAGAGTGAAGCAGGCTGAGCTCTTCGTCAGCACCCTGTAGGAAGGCCTGGGGGCTATTAGGCTCTAGGGTCCGGTTACCCTCCCCCTTCCTACAGCTGCCTGACCTTGAGCCAGTCCTCAGCTGTAAGATGACCTTGAAGGGTTCTTTTGAAGTCTGTGATCATACATGTAAAGTCCAATGTTCCTGGCACACAGTAGGGGCTGTTAGAAGAATGATGTTGATCGTGGCCTTGCAGATGGCATAATTCAGGACTGTATGGCAGATCACAAGGCCTGAGTCCAAGGAGCTCCAAGAACAGGCTGGGTGATCCCAGGAGACCAGGGCAGCAAGAGAATCCTCATCAGGGATATGTGAAGGTCAGGCTGGCAGGAGAGCGGGGGTGTGTGCTCAGGGGCTATGGCCTTTGGAGTCACAAAGACCTGGGTGTAAATGGCAGTTCTGTCCCTTCCTGGTAGTGTGACCTTGTGCAAGTTCTTTCAATAGTGCATCCCTTTCCTCACCTATAAACTGAGGGTGAGATCAATACCCATCTCCTAAGGTATGTTGAAGAGGTTAAATGCAAACATACACCTGAAGTGCCTGCATACACACATTCACACACACAAGCTCACATGCACTCACACATTATTACACCTTCATGTACACCTTCATGAACATTTGCTCACACACATTCACCACACACCATAGGTGAACACTTGCTTACATATACTCATACATTCTCACTCAGATACTCTCACATACACAGATGCTTACACATTCACATATCCACACTAGAATGAACACAGTCACATATGTTTCATTCATATATGCTTACACACTCATTTGCACACTGTCATATATGCATTTACTTGCACCACTCACACTCACACATGGACTCATAGGATGCTAACATACACTCACACATGTTCACATACTTTCACTGATACACAGATACACTACACAGTCTCTAACACACATGCTCACACACTCAACCTACATACAAACATACAAGTGTACTAGCACACATTCACACATACTCACTCACACTCACACCTGCATACTCATGCACATACACTTACGGTCACACATGCTCACTCATGCAGTCATGCATAAACTCATTCAGTCGCACACACACTCACACGCACACTTACATACATCCTTCTGTTGCACAAGCCCAACCCCACCCGTGTGGCAGCTTATGCCTCCAGAATGGCCCAGGCCTGGCCTCATCTGGTGTCTGTTTTTGCTGTTTGCCCTCTTGGTTCTATTTATTTTTCTTAGCCACAATGAGCATGTTTGGAGAAGGATCTATTTTCACCCTATCTGGAAACACATTTCCTCTCAGCCATGAGCTCGGCAGATCAGTGTGGAGGCTCCTGGCCACTGTCATATGGACTGGGAGGGCAGAGACAAAGCCAGGATGGAGACCAGTGATCCACAAGGCCAGAGGGCTTCCTGAAGTGGTCTGCTGCCTCTGAAACTCCTTTTGGATAACCCTGAACTCAGGGTGACTGCTCCCATAAAAGTAGCTGAAAGAGTCTGGTATCCCTCTTTGCTCTTTCCATCTGCACCTGGCTTCTATAATCTCTCTTTTCTATAAGGGTGTTGGGCCTTTATAGATCATCTTGTCCCTCTCAGTTTTCTGATGACAATAAAATAAAATAGAATAAAATAAAATAAATAAAATACTGTGTCATATTTAGTGAACATTTCTTCTATCCCCAACCTGTGTAAAGTCTTCTGCATGCATCATTCCATTTCAGCTTCTTAGTCACCTTAAGAGATTGTCCTATTATTCTCCCATTTCACAGTTAAGAGAACTGAGGTTTAGAGAGGTCAAGGGACAACATAAGACATACTCTAGTTTGACAGCCTGGGAGGCGGAGTACGGCAAGCCTTATGCCTCAAGCAGAGTCCCTGACTCTGTGTCTCTTCCCATCCCCCAGTATGTCAGCACATAGTCGTTGCTCAGTAAGTGTTGGCTAAAATAAAAAGAATTTTAAAATGGGCAAAGGATTCAAACAGACACATCTACAAAAATATATATACGAATGGCCAATAAGCACATGAAAAGCACATCATTAAGCACACAATAGCACATCATTAGTCATTAGGGAAATGCAGATCAAAACCACAATGAGATACCACTTCATAACCACCAGGATGGCTATAATAAAAAACATGAACCAAGATAAGGTGAGGATGTGGAGAAACTGGAACCCTCCTACCCTGCTGGTAGGAATATAGAATGACACAGTCCCTGGAAAACACTCTGGCAATTCCTCAGTTTAACACGGAATTACCACAAGACTCAGAAATCCTGCTCCTCTGTACATACCCCAGAAAATGGAAAACGGGTCCACACAAAAATCTGTACACAAATATTCATAATAGCATTGTTCATAATCACCAAACCATGAAAACAACCAAAGGTGCATCAGATGATGAACAAAATGTGGTATGTCCACAAAATGGGACATTATTCAACCCTAAAAAGGAACTCATGATATATGCCACAACATGGATGACTCTCAAACACTTTATTCTAAATGGAAGAATCCAGATGCAAAAGACCTCATTCTGTATGATTCCATTTAAAATATATATATATTTTATTGATTTTTTACAGAGAGGAAGGGAGAGGGAGAGAGAGAAACATCGATAAGAGAGAGACATCCATTAGCCGCCTCCTGCACGCCCCCTACTGGGGATGTGCCCGCAACCAGGATACATGCCCTTGACCGGAATCGAACTTGGGACCTTTCAGTCTGCAGGCCAACGCTCTATCCACTGAGCCAAACCGGTTTCAGCTGTATGATTCCATTTATATAAAATGTCCAAAACTGGCAAATCCAAAGAGACACAGAGTAGATAAGTGGTTGTCAGGAGCTGAGGATACAGAGAAAGGGCAGTGCCTGCTAATGAACAAGGGTTTCTTTTGATGAAAATACTCTGCAATTAGATAGTGGTGGTGGTCGTACAATTCTATGAATATATTCTATGAACAGCCACCAAGTTGTACACTTTAAAGCAGGTGAATTTTATGGGACTGTATTAGAAAAATAAGTATTAAAAATATTTAAATAAGCCTAACAAAAAATGTCAAAAAGATCTCTATGGGGTAGGGAATGGAGGTCTGGAAAAATTGAATGCTTTTCCAAGGACCTAAGGAAAATGCTATCAGTCCTGTCGATGAAAATGACACAAATAGCTATTTGTTGTGCACACTCAGTCTAAGTACCTGCAGTATAGAAACTTCTAGAGCAGTGGTTCTCAAACTTTCCAATTCTGTGACCCTTCAATACAGTTCCTTTAATACAGTTATGTAATGTAAATATTTGGGTTTTCCAATGGTTGGGGGTCATCACAACATTAGGAACGGAGGTTTAGAGAGGTCAAGGGACATCATAAGACATATTCTAGTGTGACAGCCTGGGAGGCAAAGTACGGCAAGCCTTATGCTTCAAGCAGAGTCCCTGACTCTGTGTATTCCTTCCCATCCCCCAGTATGTCAGCACATAGTTCTTGCTCAGTAAGTGTTGGCTACAATAAAAAGAATTTTTAAATGATCTCCTTAATTCTCACCATAGCCCATGGGGTAGGTATTATCATTATCCGCATTTGACAGACAAGAAAGCAGAGGCTCAGAGAAATGAAATGACTTGCCCAAAAGGCATTTGAACTTAGATCAGTTCATCTCCAATGGTAGGGGAAATGATTCTATGGTTCCCGTTTTTGTTGCTGTTTCGTTTTGTTTCTGTTTTTTGTGTTGTTTTTTTTTGTTTGTTTTTTTGCAGTTGCTATTGTTTTGACTTTTTACATGACACTTGGCCCTCAATGCAAGAAGAAAGATAGGAATGCAAGCTGATGGTGCTATGATGCAAGATTGCCAGGGCCCAGGTAGGGTCTGCCCTGTTCCTGGCTCTACTCTGGTCACCAGGCTGGGATCCTGGCCTTCTTCAAGGGCAGGTGCTGGTGAACAGCCTTTGAGAAACTGGCCCAGAGAGCCTAAGGGAACTTTGGGACAACACGAAACAAAACAAAACAGGAAAGAAAAGAAACTGGCCCAGGAGAATATAGAGCAAGCATGTTAAACTCAAAGGCTAACATGGGCCTAATAAACAAGGCATGCAGCCCGCGGGCCGCGAGTTTGGTCTAGAGCAGTGGTCGGCAAACTCATTAGTCAACAGAGCCAAATATCAACAGTACGATTGAAATTTCTTTTGAGAGCTGAAAACCAACTTCAGCGTATGGGCCACGAAGTTTCAATTGCACTGACCGTGTGCGCCCGCATGTGGTATTTTGTGGAAGAGCCACACTCAAGGGCCAAAGAGCTGCATGTAACTTGCGAGCCGCAGTTTGCCAACCACTGGTCTAGAACAACTCTCCATACAGGACTGCTGTTCCAAAGGGAGGAAGCATCACACGTGCTCAGACTTGGGCCTTTGCTGGCTCTGGCCCAAATTCTCTGTGATTTTGGATAAATGAGGAGGGCTGCTCCATCTCACCTGTGTGACTTTTCTACAGGTGTAGCCCTGGGTCCCGAGAGCCAGGCCCCAGGGATGACAGTTCTGTATGCCCTAGCTTGTAAGAAGCCTGGGTGTCTGTGCCAGGTCCGGGCCAGTCAGCTGTGAGTATGCCAGAAACATTCCTCACCAGGAGCTGTTTGAATCAGCTTGTAGGAAATGGTAAAGGGAGTCAGTCTCTCAGGTCTGACAGCCTGGCCTCAAACCCAGCTCTGCTACTTACTGGTTGGGTAACTTTGAGCTGGTCACTTTACTTTTCTGAGAGTTTCTTCATCAGTTACATGGGGGTAATCACCCATAAGATTATTATATAACTATCATAAGGCCATCTCATAAGGTTGAGGAGAGGATTAATTGAGGTGATGCATGGAAAGTGAGGGTCTGATAGAAGATGAACCATTATTACTCTTATGGAGACCATGGACCCAGAATCAGAAAGCCTGAAGGCTGACCTCCAGAGCAGCACACATATCTGTATACTTACATGCATACACACCTTCATACCCCACACAGTCACATATTGCATGCTAATGAACATGGGGTTGACCTTCACACTTTCCCATCCATACTCACAAAAATGTATCCATTCACCTACACTCAGACTTTATTTGAAGTCTGGCAAATAGGCCTGCACATACATGCAAATGCACACTCACTTCCCATATGCATGTGAACGCATGTTCCTGAATTTGTATTCATTCACATGTATGTTCACACCAATGAACTTGTTCTTTTCAGGGCCACCAGCCTGGCACTGGCCACAGATCAGTGGGTGAGCGAACTTCTTCACTCCAGGGCAGTCAAAGCCAGTCCCTGGGTCCTACAAGGGGGCTCAGCAAGTTCCCTCCTTTGTGTTCCCTCTGTTTGACTGCTCTGCCCTTCAGAAACAGTCCCTGCGTGAAAGCTTCCCTAATGCCCACCCCTGAGCTTCCCTGCTCATTTCCCCACCTCAGCCTGCCTATATCACTCTCACGTTCAGCTCTGGAGGGGCAGTGATAGTGGCTCATCCACTCTCATGCCCCCTCCGATGCCCAGCACAGGGTGGTGGTGCAGGAACAGATGCTGCAGTGAAATGAACCAGGTTGATGTGTGGGCATTGCAGGTTACTCTCTGGTCTTTACACAAATCAACACCCAGAGGAACCAGCAAATCCAGGGCTCTGTGGCTGCTCACCCCCAACCCATGGGCAAACACTGGGACCGAGGAGCCACACTGTACACTCTTCCTGGAACAGAATTCCCCAAGCCCTTCACACAGGCAGTGCCTCCAGTTCCTGCTGCCCTGAGTGCTGACTCGCAGCCTAATCCCCAAAACAAGATCCCTGGCAGCTGGACAGGCCTGGGACAGATCTCAAGACTTGCTTTGCCTGCTTTAAGCAGACAGACTCTTTCAGCTCAGAGAAGGAGGAAGATTTTCCAAGGTGCCTGAAGATCTGCTCTTAGGCAGTGCTCCTCACAGTCTGGTCCACTGTATCAGAACACCCTATGCAGGGTCGGGTGAATGCATATTCCCAGGCACACCTAGCCTCCCTGAATCAGAGCTGCTGAGGGGAGCCAAAGAACTGGATTATCAATAAACACTCTGAGAGCCACACTGCTCAGTGCAAATGCTGGCATCACCATTTACTAGCCCTTAGGCATATCCTTTAACCTCACTGAGCCTCAGTTTCCTGGTCTTTAAAATGGGGATAATAATGGGTTATGCTTCATGGGCCTGCTCTTTTTTCTTTTTAATCCTTATCTGAGGAAATGTTTATTGATGAGAGAGAAAGAGAGAGAGAGAGAGAGAGAGAGAGAGAGAGATTAACATGAGAGGAAAACACTGATCAGTTGCCGAATTGGGAATCGAACCTACAACCTTTTGGTGTATGGGACGATGCTCCAACCAACTGAGCCACCTGTCCAGGGCTCGTGGGTCTGCTCTTGGAGAAAATGAGATCATGAAGGTGAAGTGCCCAGCACAGTACCTGTACACACTCAACAAATGTGGGCTATTAGTAGCACAGCTGTGTTCTCATGCCCAGGGACTTCTGAGTGAGGGACAGAAGTTTGAGGTTCTCTTCCAGGGATGGACCCTGCTGGAGGTACTCCACCAGGTGGGCAGCAGAAAGCCTTGGTGAGGCAGGACCCTCACCCAAAATCCCCCACCTCCCAGTGGCTGGTGTGTGGGACAATGCCCAGCTCTTGTGCCTCCACCCAGATGAGGTCCAAGGCACCACTTGCCCCAGCTTTTACTCTGCCTCCTCGCCTGCTGGCAGCCTCCCTGCCTGCCCCACTGCCCTGGGAGCCTAACTGGCTTGGTGCCAGCCCTGGCACTCCCTTCAGCTGGGTAATAAAATAGCCAGCTCGGGTCAGCTTTCCTTGGCAAGGAGGCCTCCTGGCTCAGAGGGCAGGGCGAGCCTGGGGAAACGGCTCCTTCAGTGAGCACCAATTATGGTCTGGCATTCTCCAAGGATCACTTGCTCCCCAAACCAGGTGACCCCCGGGGCAAAGAACCTTCTTACTTGTCTTTCTTCCTTTCCTAGTCCTTCATTATTCATTTTATCTGTGCATCCAGTCATTCAATATTGAAATGTCTACTGGGTGTCAGGCACTGGGGCTCGCCAGGATTGGCAAACTTTTTCTGTAAAAGGCCAGATAGTAAATATTTTCAGTGTTGTGGAGCAAACTACCTGCTGTTGTAGCAAGACAGTAACTGTAGACAGTGTATAAACAAATGGGTGGATGTGACCATGTGCTAATAAAACTTTATTTGTGGACACAGAAATGTAATTTCATGTGATTTTCATGTGTCATGAAATATTCTTCTTTTGATATTTTCCTCCCAACCCTTTAAAACTGTAAAAACTATTCTTAGCTCACAGGTCATACACAGCAGGCCACAGCTAGTGGACCGTAGCTCACCAGCCCTGAGCTTAGCCCTCCACACAAAGACCATAGCCTGTGCCATGCCCCATTGCTGCCTTTATTGTTAACAGAGGCGAGGCCGTTGGAGAAGCTCAGTGCAGCTGACCCTGCAGCCGCTCAGGACCCATTCACTCGATGCCACATATGTCCTCTGGAGTTTAGATATGGAGATTCTTAGCCAAGTCTCCTTTAGGCCCAGAAGCATTTTGAGGGCAGGAACATACTTTTTAGCATTTGAGTCAGAAAGCACCGAGGTGCAAGTGCCAGCATGACCACTCCCAACCTGAACGGCTTTGGGGGAGTAACGTAACATCTCCATGCCTCAGTTCCCTCATCTGTAATATCTACCTCATGGGTTGTTGAGAGAATGATGGGGTCCACTGTGCAGACAGGTGCTGATGTGGGGGCCAGTGGTCCATGCTCATGGGCTCTAATCACAATTCCTTCTCCCCCATCAACCCCAGGATCTGGCATGGCTCTGGGCACAAAGTTCCTGCTCAGTCTCTCCTTGCTAATGCTTAACATTCAGAAGGAGAGAAAATGATCCCTGACTCCTTGTCGGGAGCCCCTCAGGGTCTATATCCTGGGCTCATAGGCGGCTTTGCCCTTCAGACTTAGCTTGGAGCATTTCCCTTGGGCTTCTTTGTTCCCAAAGACATGATCCCCTTGTCCCTCCCAGCCCAGCCCACTTGGATGCTCAGGGTTAGGAGCGTGTGGACATGAAGAGCTCGTGGCTGGTTCTGCTCCAGGCATGAACTGTGGAGGAGGCAGCTGCTTGGCTGGGGATAAAGGCAGCAACAGCCTATAACACTTGCCAGTCCAAGGTTTATGGGATGGGCAGGCTGCCAGGTCAAGGCCTTGGGCATCTCAGCCCTTAGGCTGAATACCTCGACCCTTCAGCACTTTGCCTCCTTTCCAGGTATACTCCTCTGCCTGGAGAGTGCCAGGTTTGCTCTGTCTTCCAGAACATCACCCCTTCCTACCTTCCAAGAATCTCTTTACCTTCTATGGTTTTATTCTTTCATAGCACTTATCATTATGTGAAATTTTACTGTGGGTTGTTAGGGTCCCCTTCAACCCCGCCCCAGTCTCCTTCCACCACAATTTAAGCTCCTTAAGGGCCAGACTTTTTGTCTACTTTAATTCTTATAATTACCCTCACATGACAGATAATATCCCCTAGTTAATAGTTAAGCACATTGAGGTCACCCAGTTAGTGAGTAGCAGAACGAGGATTTAGGGCCTTTCTGACAGTCAAAAGCTCACACTCTGTGCCTCCACCATAAGATAGAGCTAATCTGGCAAGATGGGGATAGGAGGATACATGGGCCTTGAGTTCTATCATCTGTTCCCAGCAGCAGTAAGAATTAGGCGCTATTTATGAGAGTCCTAGGAACTTTCTCTGCTATCTTGAAAGGAGAAAAGCCAGGTGGACTTTCACTCATGCCTTCTTGTTTAGACAGAGGAACATATTCTAGTCTCTTCATTGCAAAGCAGGTAGTGCTAAAAGCTACAAAGGATTACAAAGTGCTTTATAGGTGCTGGCCTAGTCTGCTCAGGCATCTACAACAGAATACCATAGACTGAGTGGCTTAAGCAACGGGAGCTTATTTCTTGCAGTTCTGGAGGCTGGGAAGTTCAAGATAAAGTACTGACTAATTCAGTTTCTGGTGAGAGCTCTCTTCCTGTTTTGAAGCTGGCTGCCTTCTTGCTGTCATCCTCTTCTAATGGAGAGAGTTCATCTCTCTTTTGTCTCTTCTTATAAGGGACCCAACCCCATTCACTGAGGACTCCACCCTCATGACATAATTACCTCCCAAAGGCCCCACCTCCAAAAACCATCACACTGGGAATTAGGACTTCAACATATGAATTTGGGGAGCACACACATTCAGTCCACAGCAAGAGCTGACAGTGGCACTCAGAAGTCAGGGAAGAGGGTGTGTGGGTGGGGAGCACCACCAAGGAAGGCACTTTGGGCAGAGAGGGAAGCAGGAGTTAAGACCAACAAAACAGGGCCTTTTTTTTGAACAGTAAGGGCTCCTAATGGCTACAGCCTAGTGTGTGCTGGGAAAGGGCAGTGATTATATTATGTATATATTATGTAAGGTGGTTAAGCGGGTAGGTTGGGGTCAAATCACAGGAGGCCTAAAATATATTGGGAAGATTGGGTTTCTCAGAGTCTTCATAGCAGATACGAAACCAACAGATGAACAGCTGATTGTGTTGTGTGCTTTACATTTTAGGAAGCACTCCCTGTCCATTCTTCTGCTCTGGTAACATGCGGGCAAGAGAGGCAAGTTTAGGATATGGAGCCTGGGGTCTGCTCCATCCAGGGAAAGGCATGTAGACGGGAACAAGTCACTTCACAGCTCCGGTTCTCACTTGACTTATCGGAAAACAAGTCCCAATTCTCTGCACTTTAGGAAGAATTCCACAAAACCACTCCTGTGAAAACGCTGTATTTAACTTCTGGTCCTTAGTTCTTTCTTTCTTTAAATTTAGAGAGGGAGAGGGATAGAAAGTCAGAAACATCGATGAGAGAGAGACTTCGATCAGTCGCCTCCTGCACGCCCCACAGTGGAGATGTGCCCGCAACCAAGATACATGCCCCTGACCGGAATCGAACCCGGGACCTTTCAGTCCACAGGACGATGCTCTATCCACTGAGCCAAACCGGTCTCGGCCTTAGTTCTTTGTTAGGTTGGGTCAACCCTCCTTTCCTCCCCCCACGCCCCCTTCCCCCCGTTCCCTCCCAGCATAACGCAAAGGCCAAAAGGCCAGAATCTTATTAGTGAAGTTAGGGGCGTCAGTGTTCTGCGGATGGTAAGCGGAGAGCCTCAGAGAAGGGGCTTTAGCTTTCGACAGCGTTTCTTCGTGCCCACTATTTAGCTTATTCGGTACAGGCAGAGAAAGCACAAAAGGGAGAGGAGACGGGCGCAGGAATACAGACGCGCCCCCGCCCCGCCCACTTACAGGGCCGGCACTTCCCGTGCCCCGTCTTCCGTTCCAAAACCACCAATCAGCGGGCGAGCTGCTCCGTGACGCCATCTTCTCGCGACGAAACGGCTGGCGGCGGCGTTTCCCGGTGACAGCCCGGGCGCCAGGCTATGGGCAGCCAGGAGGTGCTGGGCCAGGCGGCCCGGCTGGCCTCTTCGGGTCTGCTCCTGCAGGTACTCTCTCTCCGGCCGCCCCCACGGCGTCCCGCAGCCCGAGTCCGCCGGGAGCCCCGCTGCCGAGGGGCTGGACCGGAGGAGGTGGCGGCGGAGATGGGGCTCCTGGGCCCGGAGTTGGGAGCCAGCGCCCTCCTGGCTGGGAGATTGCAAACAAGCCACTTTGTTTTGAGAACTGTAGTTACCGTATAGCAGCAGGAGAAAGATCAGGGGGCAGGGGTGTTTGTGGTGCTGTATAATCTGATGTTTTAGGGCAGTGGGTTCATTTTCTCCATGTTCCACCCCTTACCCTCAAACACATTCCTCAAATCCTCTGACTCGCACTGAGTTCAGAGAGACAATAGGGCATCTGGGCTCAGGCAGGCCTGGGTTGAAATCCTGGTTCTGCCAAGTTCTTGCTGAATGAGCCAGGACAAGTGACTTCACCTACTAAGCCTCAGCTCCTCATTTGAAAAATGGGGTTTATAATAGTAATAGTAACTAATAATAATAATGATAATAACAATACCTAGTCCATAATTGCACCTAACACACTACTCTTCGTATGCTCTTAGTAAATGTTGGTGTGCCTTTTTGCCTATGTGACCTTGAACCAATCATATCCTCTTCTTGGGCCTAATACTCATCATGTGTCATAAGATTCGTTAAAACCTTGGAGCTGGTCATTCTAAGTCAAGTGGCTCAATTTCTGCCCATCTCACTCTTGAGCCATTCAATCCTTTCTCACAAAAATCCTGAATCCACCTTCCTCCTTATTTTAGAGAGTCAGTGTTTCACGTGGAGGCTAGGAGAAAGAACAGGCAGTCTTGGGCTGAAGTTTGGGTTTTGTCCCTTGCTAGATGCCCACCCTTGGGAAGTTTGCTTGACTTCTTCAAGCATCAGTTTCCTCATCTTAAATGAGAACAATAATGCAACCTCATACAGTCATTAGGGAGATTTGATGAAATGTCTGTTGTATGCCTGACACATTGTAAGTACTTAATAACTTAATTTTTTATGGTTTAGAATTTTTTAAATGGACTCAGTGACTTTGGGCAAGTCACCTTTGCTCTGAGTCTTACTTGCTTCAGGTGCATTTATTCACCCAGTTGCTTTTAAGGGTCAAATAATTAACAGAGATGAAAGAACTTTTTCAAAACTAAATTTCTTTACAAAGTGAAGACTTACTAATAAGGGCTTCTATGTAGCGCAAATATTGGGTATCATGAGCAACCTTAGAACTTCATTAGTTCAAACTTTTGTTCAATTAAGAGATAAGGAAAAGCCTGAGGCACTAGGTTTCTTAGGATAACTTTGAAGTTAATATAAACATGTGTATGTGGCTTTTAAAAAATAGCCATAATCTTTAGATACTTGAGTGTTTTAATTCAGTCTTGTATATATATATGTTTCAATTTAGAAGGCATGCACTTGAAGTAGCCTTGCAATTATATTGTAATCTGCAAAAATTTGAGGTTATTCTCTGTCATAACTCTGAGCTGGCCATAGTGAAAGTATTAATGCCTTTTATTTGTATGCATTTTTCAAAGATGCTTATACCTTATAATCTTGTTTGATCTTTGTTATCAACTCTATGAGATAGGCATTGTCTGACAGAGAAGGAAATTGAGGCTGAATGCTTTTTTCCATTAACAGCTCTCTAAATTGGCTTCACATCTCTAAAACTGAGTATGGAATTTGGTGTGTATGTACTTACAGGGGTGGGCAAAAATAGGCTTACAGCTGTACTACAAATAAGTCATGCAATAATTAATAAATAATAATACAGGAATAAACTTCTGTGTACTCACAACTGTACACCTACTTTTGCCCACCCTTGTATTGAACCTGCATGTGCCTAAGGAGAGCTGCAGAGCTTTCAGCAGACTCACAAAAGGTCACATTTGACTTCACAAATGTTAAGATTGATACCGGCTTTGGAGACCTTGCTGCTCCGTGACACTTCAGGGACGGTGTTAAATTGCACTCTCCCTTTTAGACCTTACCTTTCCCCCCGGATTTTCAGACTTTTGTTGGCATATTTGGATTTACTAAGATTGCAGCTGTTGATGGGTAACTCGGAGAGTGCTTGACAGAGAAGTGATTTGTCTTTTGGTCTCAAGTCCACTTGAGTTACACCTGTGGTGCTGCTGGGACGCAGTGGAAATCAGTGAGTGAGGCCTGCACCCCAGCCGCATCCCCATTTAGTAACCTCGGTTAATTGCAGCCTGTTCTTTGTCTCATGGGAATAATTCTTTACTACGGTGGGGTTTTTTGAGTTGATATAGTTCTTCCAAATGGCATTAGCTAGACTCTGTCTCTCCCAACCACCCTCCTCCCCCTTTTAATGATCTTATTGCAGTTGTCATTTAAAAGGTATTTTAACTCCTCTCTGGAAGGTGGCAAATAGTAAATAAATACAGCCTTTTCTGTTTTCTAATTGAAAACTGAAGTTCAAAGAGATTGCATGTCATTATCAGAACCCCCCAGATACTAGTAGGCAGGGAAGAAAGAAATTAGACACCATGATTACTAGTGAGTCTGCTATACCCTGCAGGCTCCCACTTACAAAGTGCTTGCTATTTCTATCAGGCTGGAAGGAGGGGCAATGGGAAAAATAACTGAAATTCTCTTTCTGCCTCCTGGAATGCCCAACTTTGAACCCAAAGAAATTCCCTGAGTCTGTAGGGGCCTCCCTCTTCTCATCAGTAAATTAGGGTTTACTGATGGGTCTTTTGACCACTGCCCACGTGTGCCAAGAGATGCCAAGGAATGACATTTTGGGAAGAAATGCAGACATGGTGAGTGTTTTAGAAAGGGACTCCATGGCAAGGCGGCTGTGTGCCATTATGTTAGGAAGAGCAGCCACATTGTTTTCATTTCAGCAAAATAAACACTCCCAACATAATTTATTCTTAGGTCTTTTTCTTCTTTTTCTGTAGGTGTTGTTTCGATTGATCACCTTTGCCTTGAATGCATTTATTCTTCGCTTTCTGTCCAAGGAAATCCTTGGCATAGTGAATGTAAGGTAAGAAGGGATGCGCCCTGGCACTGTCCACGACTCATATCTCTCGTCAGGTTTTCCTCTATGCCTGCATGTCACCCTACCCTCGAGTTTTAGAGAAAGAGAGTTTACTGGAGTCGCAGCGTTTTAGCAGCGGCTGAGGAGGAGCATGCTGTTGGAGGAATGAGTGGGGGATGTTGCTCTTGATGGACCCATGGAGTGTTTTCCATTAGCAGCCTCCAAGTGCACATTTCCCAGCCAGCTTTTTCCTGTTTGCCTGCTCTTAGAACCCAGCATAGGAGTGGGAGTAATTCGTTGCAAACCCCTTCTCAGGTATAATTCTGTGTTCTTGTCCTGCTGACGGCAAAGGGAGCAGGCATCCTCCAGATCTCGAGGATGTGCTTTGTAATCAAACAGCCACCTTCCTTCCCTCAGTGGTTATTTTCTCTCTTGGTGAATTGTATAATGGAAAATGGTAGCTGGGATAAGGGCTTGAGTCTTGTCATTCATTTCATGGTGGCTCTTAGCTGACTTGCTTTGTCTTTTAGACTCTTGTGTTTCTTCCGTCTCCTCCTTTCTGTTCAAGGACACCCCACACATATTTATAAATGACACAAAAGTATCTGAAGTAATGTGAGTGTGCAGAATAGCTCAGCTTCTCAGGTGTGTCTTCATGTCCTGATAAACAAGATAGTATGTTCCAGACAACGTTTCACATCTAGTATCTACCAAACATATGCTCTTGGCTCTGTCCTTGAGGCTTAGTGAAAGTTCTCAAGCAATGACAGGCAAACTAATTACCTTCGGAGCTTTGCACTAGGTAGGGCTGAGAAGGGCCCAGGAATCCACATTTCAACAAGTTCCTCAGGTGATTTTGGAAGTAGGGACCATACTTTGAGAAATACGGTTTTACACAAGATATGGTGTGTGTGTGTGTGTGTGTGTGTGTGTGTGTGTGTGTGTTAGGGTATGCCTGGGAGTTGGGGGGGGGCAATGGGAAGATATGTATACATGTAATACATTAATAAAAAAAAATGTTCATGTGTATCAGAGAGAGAGGGGGGGGGAGAGGGAGAGAGAAAGAAATACGGTTTTAAAAGCAGGAAGTAAAAGACCAAATCCTCTTAGGTGCTCAGACTTGAAAGCAGTTTGGGCCTCTCCCCATCTATTCTCCTTCAGATTGGCAGGTCCCTGCGTGGATAGCCCTTATCTGGCCTGCCCCCTGCTTAACGTATGGTTGTCTCCTCATTTGCAGTGTTGGACAGAAGCACTGGGGAGCAGGATGATCCTTGGACAAGAAACTCAGAAACCATAGCCATGGGCCATCCCCACTCAGGCTTCATCTGGGCCAAGGCCTGT
Organism: Lasiurus cinereus; assembly: GCA_011751065.1. Lineage (NCBI taxonomy): Eukaryota > Metazoa > Chordata > Mammalia > Chiroptera > Vespertilionidae > Lasiurus > Lasiurus cinereus. The sequence continues at coordinate 18,914,904 of JAAGEH010000020.1, forward strand.
TGAGGAAGGGAAACCTCAGCTACTCCTCACTAAGGTGCAGGAGGGTCCACCTTGGTGCTGCCAGCCTAGGAAGTACACAGGCAAGCTTGCTAACCTGGGTTGCAGTGGCCTCTGTCATGGCTGCCAGCCTCTTTGTCCTGAGATTCTTGGCCAGGGCCTCCACTCAGTAGAGCCTCAGCTCTTTCCACAATGGCTGTTGGGTCCCCAATCTCAGAGTGGCCAAGAGGTCCCCTTGCTGGGTGGGGTCATATCTGTTCTTTTCCGTATGGGCAGAGCCATATCTCTGCTTATAACCACAAGGCCTGCAGGCTTTGGAGGCCACTGGGCCAGTTTCTATCCCAGGCGTAACCTTGCAGGCACTTATGCAGGTGTTCTGGAATTGGTTCCTAACTTTGTTGTTTGAGTGGATTAGACAGTGGGAAGTCCTGTGAAAACTGTCTTCCACATCACCACCAGTGATTTATAACAAGACTTTTTTTTATCCCAGTTGCTGGTAAAATCTCAGAAATTCTCTCTAAAAAAAAACTAGAGACCTTATTAATATCTGCTTTCCCTTTACAGGCTAACGCTGCTTTACTCAACCACCATCTTCCTGGCCAGAGAGGCCTTCCGGAGAGCATGTCTGAGTGGAAGCACCCAGCGAGACTGGGGCCAGACCATCAACCTCTTGTGGCTAACGTGAGTTGTGCTTTGCTTGTCAGGAGACAGTTTCAAAGGCAAAGGTAACACATATTACAAGTTAGACAGCAATAGTTTAAGGGTTAAACGGCCTACAGCCTTGGTTTTGCAGTGGGTTTCCGGGGACTTGGCATCTGCTGTTTTCTTTCTGGTGGCTCGGAGCCAGGAGGAGGCTCCAGGTGGGGCTTCCTTTCTGGAAACTGTTTCTGCTGTTCCTGATCCCCAATCGGGGCCCCCCTGGGCCTGGGCCATCTTTTTTATTTCTAATCGTTTCCCCCTGTAGTATTTTCTGAGCTTTTAACAACCACTTAGTCTTAGTATTTTTTGAAAGCCTATTAGGAGTTTCATTATATCTTTCTTCAATTTTGTTATGTTGATTCCAGTTCTGAGCCTTTTAGAATATTCTTGAAGATCAAGTACATTAGCTAACAACGGTGATAGCTTTTCTGCAGTTAAATCCCTGCAGGGAGGGCTGGTGGTTGAGGTTTTTCCCAATGCTGCTCTTGTATAACTCCTGTTGCCTCTTGGAAATGACTATCATAAGGGCTGGTAGGTTTTCATTTATTAGTGGAATGACCTAACTACCCAGTCAAGTGCTCTGTGGTACTCATGGGAAGGGATACTGTGTGTGCACTGCAGTAGTGGTCATTTGGGTATAAGTACCAGCCGTATAATGTCTTTCAGCCATTCTAGGTAGTAACAACAGGCACACACTTTGAGGGAATTTTGCTTTCTGTCAGTGTAACACAATGGATAGGAGTGTAGCCTGGCATTAAACAGATCAGGATTGGGCCCTGCTTCTGGCCTTCACTAGCTGTTCATAACTTAGGCCAAATTACCCAGTGCCTGTCCACCTTGTTGTCTCATCATTTAATAGAGATAATGACAGGATCACTGTGAGATATCAGTGAGACAAAGGGGGTGAATCATAGTATCTGGCATGTAGTAAGTGTCTTAATAAGAATTAGCTATTTTTATGTTTATAACTATATTTCTTTTCTCTTCATTGCTACTATTTTTGTTTGTTAATCCTCACCTGAGGATATTTTTTCCCATTGATTGAGTGGAAGGGAGGGAGGAGAGAGAGAGACATCAATTGGTTGCCTCCCGCATGAGCCCTGGCGGAATGGGGATTGAACCTGCAATCCAGGTATATGCCCTTGACCTGCAATTAAACCTGAGACTCTTTGGTGCTTGGGCCGATGCTCTAACCACTGAGAACACCAACCAGGACAGTATCACTATTGTAATATATATTTATATTTTTATGCTTAGCATATTAAAAAACATTTCCCCCCATTTTTAGAGTCCCTCTGGGTGTGTTTTGGTCCTTGTTCCTGGGCTGGGTCTGGTTACGGTTGCTTGAAGTGCCTGATCCTAATGTCATCCCCCACTATGGAACTGGAGTGGTGTTATTTGGTCTCTCAGCTGTGGTGGAACTTCTGGGAGAGCCCTTCTGGGTCTTGGCACAAGCACATATGTTTGTCAAGCTCAAGGTCAGTATGCCTTCTGTGGTGAATGGGAAATGCAAAGAATAAGGGAAAGAATGTTTTTTAAAAAGTACCTTTATAGTAGAGAATGATATTTTTCAGACTTGCATCTCGAAAGGTAATATTATACATTTAGTTCATTCACTTGAAATTTGGCAGGTAGGCTGAACTAAAGTTTACTTCTACTATGCTATTAATGAAAAAACAGGTTTATTAATAAGGGAGGTATTAGTTTAGATAAGAATTTAAGAGGACTCTAAAGGTTTTTCAGTTAATTATGTTTTTATATATTTTTTTATTTTTTATTTTTTAAAAAATATATTTTATTGATTTTCCACAGAGAGGAAGGGAGAGGGATAGAAAGTTAGAAACATCAATGAGAGAGAGACATCGATCAGCTGCCTCCTGCATGCCCCCTACTGGGGATGTGCCCGCAACCAATGTAAATGCCCTTGACCGGAGTCGAACCTGGGACCTTTCAGTCCACAGGCCGACACTCTATCCACTGAGCCAAACCGGTTTCGGCAATTATGTTTTTAGTTGTATACTAATATTAACTTTTTATCTTTTAAAATATATAACTTGATATGTAAAAAAGAATGTTTATAACATACATGTAAATCTTAAAGCATGGTAAGATACTGGAGGTCCCTGAACCTGCCACCCAATGCAAGTAGGACATTACCAAAATTATGTCAGCCACATGCCTCAGTCCCACTGCCAGGGCAACCGCTGGCCCAGATTTTCTATTTGTCATTTCTTTGCATCTTTTAAAATAATTATTAATAATGTTTTAAGTAACATTCTCTACCACATGTTTGCAGGTGATTGCTGAGAGCCTGTCGGTAATCCTCAAGAGTGTATTGACAGCGGTTCTCGTGCTGTGGTTGCCTCACTGGGGACTGTACATTTTCTCGTTGGCCCAGGTAATAGTCACAGCCTTTCACTTTTGTATATCTGTTTTTCCATCTGAGTTTTTCTTCTTGTTCCCATTACTGCGTGGCTTAATTTGAATATTTGTGCATGTGAGGAAATTAGAAGCTCTGGATGGTCTTGATACTGCTTCTCTGCTGCCATGTGTCTCTGTGCCATACACTGACCCACCAGGTCCCCAGGAACTTGGTGAAGGCCACACCCGAGGGGTCATTGTCAAACATAATCTCCTGTAGGCATTCTGTCAGCATACCCAAATCAAACTGATCTTTGATTGTCTGACTGGCTTATGGAGAATAAAAACAGCTGTATAGGGACAAGGTGGGAATCAAATTGCATGTGTGTTATGTTGCCTGGATTTCAATCAGTTGTTTTCATACTAGGAGGAAACTCTGCCAAGTCTGTTTTATTTATTTATTTTTTAGATTAACTTTTAGAGAAGGAGGAAGGCAGGGAAACAGGAAAAGGATAGAGAAGGGGGAAGGAGGGGGGAGGGAGGGGGAGAGAAAGATCAATGTGAGAGAGATACATGGATTAGAATCAAACCTGCAACCTTCTGGTACATTGGACAATACTGCAAACTAACTGAGTCATATTTTGTTTTAAACTTAAATTAAAATCTCTACCCAGGCCATGTGGCTCAGTTGGTTAGAGTGTTGTCCCATGCACCAAAAGGTCACGGGTTTGATTCCCGGTCAGGACACTTCGCAGGTGTGAGGAGGTAGCCAGTCGATGTTGATGTTTCTCTCTCATTGATATTTCTATCTCTCCCTCTCCCTTCCTCTCTCTCTAAAAAAAAAATTAATAAAAAAATATTTTTTAAAAAACTCACATAATTCAGAGGGCATGAACCAAGTTTTAATAGGTTCAGTTTTGGTAGTTTGGGTTTCATTTCCATTTTATCTTTTCTAATTCTAGTTCATATTTCTAGTTCTAATAAAATATAAGAGAGTACAAGTGCCAACTTAAAAAATGAAACTTAAGATCAGATAGTTATCAGAACATCATATAGTGCAAAGCAGTTTGTAATTTTTTCTTTTTCTTTTAAATATATTTTATTGATTTTTTAAAGAGAGGAGGGAGAGAGTCAGAAACATCAGTGAGAGAGAAACATTGATCAGCTGCCTCCTGCACAACTCCCACTGGAGATGTGCCCGCAACCAAGGTACATGCCCTTGACTGGAATCGAACCCGGGACCTTTTCAGTCCGTAGGCCGAGGCTCTATCCACTGAGCCAAACCAGTCAAGGCTGTAATTTTTTCTTAATGTATAGGAAGACAAGTTAAAATTTTTAGTAATGATTTATGTAAAAACCTTTTCCATGTTCTAGACAAAAAAGACAAATATTTTTGTGTAACATAGAAGAGCTAGATTTAAAATTAATAGAATAAGAATGAGAATTGGGGGGAGCGAGGGAGAGTGGATGGGAAATAAGCAACCCAAAACCTTGTATGCATATATGCATAACCCATGGGACACAGACAAAAAGGTGCTGAAGGCCTGGGGTGGGGTGGGGAGCCCGGGCTGGAGGAGATAAATGGGGAAAAGGGGACATATATAATACTTGAACAATAAAGAATTATAAAATAAAGTAAAATTAAAAAAGAATGAGAATTGCCACCTAAAAGCAGTTTGCAAACAATTGCATGTTTTAGACAAGTTATTTGTGATTATTTTTGCCTTATTGTATTAGCTCCAGAACTATAATCTCAGCATTCATCATACTTTTAAAAAATTTTAAATTTTTTTTAAATATGTTTTTTGTTTTTAGAGAGAGAGAGAGAGATGAAAGAGAGACCCTCCTCCATGCCCCGCACTGGGGATTGAGCCCATAACTTGAGCATGTGGCCTGACCAGAAATTGAACGGGTGACTTCTTGGTTCATGAGTCGACGCTCAATCACTGAGGTACATCAGCTGGGCCCTCATACTTTTTAATGCACTCTCTCTAATAGGAAGGAGGGCCACACAGACATCCAGCTATTGGTTGCTTCTTCGTGGGAAAGGCACTTACGTTGTGACTTTCCAATGATCAGAGCTCCCTTCCAGGATATATCATATGTAGCTCATAGTCAGCAAGGCCAGTTTTGAATTTATTTGTTTCCTTATCAAAGACTTCTGAGAGTTCTTCACTGGTACATCCTCTGTCAATTTATGTGTCAGAAATCTAAGAACCAGCAGCTCCTCATTTCAGCAGGCAAGCCACACCAATACCCTGGGATTCCATCCAACCACTTCCAGGTTCCTCCTCAAATAATCTCTCATCCCATGGCATCAAATGTCAAATAATAGGGTTACTCTGGAATATATAAAGAATTCTTATAGCTCAACAACAAATAAACAAGCCACCAAAAGTGGATAAAGGACTTGAGTAGACATTTCACCAAAGAAGATAGACAAATAAATGGCCAAAAAGCCCATGAGAAAATGTACAACATTAGTCATTAGGTAAATGTAAATCAAAACCACAATGAGATATTTTATACCCATTAGGATGGCTATTATCAAAAGAATACAGGAAATAGCAAGTGTTGGTGAGGATATTAAGAAATTGGAATCCCCTTAAGTTGCTGGTGGTAAAGTAAAATGGTACAGCTACTGTATAAAGCAGTTTGGCAATTCCTCAAAAAGTTAAATGTAGCTTGGTCTGTATGGCTCAGTGGTTGAATGTCGACTTATGAATCAGGAGGTCATAGTTTGATTCCTGCTCAGGGCACATGCCTGGGTTGAGGGGCTCAATCCCTAGTGTGGGTTATACAGGAGACAGCTGATCAATGACTCTTTCTCATAATTGATGTTTCTATCTCTCTTACCCTCTCCTTTCTGCTCTGAAATCAATAAAAATATATTTTTAAAAAAAGTTAAATGTAGAACTACCAAAAGACCCACCAATTCCACTCCTAGGTTTATACCCCAAAGAATTAAAAGCAGGTGTACAAACATATTATTTCTAATAGCTGTAAGGTGGAAGCACCCCAAATGCCCAACTGATGAATGGGTAAGCAAAATGTGGTGTATCCATACAATAAAATATTGTCCAGCCGTAAAAATAAAACACACGATGAACTTTCAAAACATTATCCTAAGCGAAAGAAGCCAGACACAGAAGGCCACCTTATTGTATGATTCTATTCATATATAATACCCAGAATAGGCAAGTCCAGAGGCAAAGCAGATTTAGTGGTTGCCAAGGACTGGGGGAAATGGAGAGAGACTGCTTAATGGGTATGGAATTTCCTTTTGGAGTTATATAGTGATGGTGGTTGTACAGCACTGTGAATGTACTAAAAGCCACTGAATTGTATGCTTTAAAATGGTTAAAACAGTTTTATGTTACGTGAATTTTCCTCAATAGAAATAAAGGGGAGGGATCATGTAGTTAGGATACGCTGCATGAAGACCTGCCACAGGTTGTTATTGTTTTCTCAGGCTTGCTCAGTGGGAAGGTGAAGGGAGGTGGGGAAGGGAGCTGGAAAAAGGGTACTTATCAGGATGTTGGCAGCAGAGGGTGTGGTACACAGCAGTGCTGCTGTGTCTTAAGCTGGCTTGCAGCATGAAAGAAGAAGGATGGGGGGAACTGGAGGAAGGTGGTCAAAGAGTACAAACTTCTAGTTATCAGATAAATAGGAACTAGGTGTGTAATGTCCAACATGATGACTATAGCTAACTCTGCTGTATGATATATATAGGAAAGTTAATAAGAGAGTAAATTCTGTGAGTTTCCATCACAAGGAGAAATTTTTTCCTTTTTATTGTGTCTGGATGAAAAGGTGGATGCTAGCTGGACCTGTTGTGATAATTATTTCACAATATGTGTAAGTCAGACCATCGTGCTGTAAGACTTAAAATTCTACAGTGATGTATATCCATTATTTCTCAATAAAACTGAGGGGAAAAAAGAGTAGTGGATGGTGGGCTGTGTTCTCAGGCATGGATGGGACAGGTATGGATAGCAGAGGGGCCTTGCTCTATGCCTTTCTTATAAATGTTTCCAGATTGAAAGGAGGCCTGGAGGCTCCATTTTTTCTTGATCTGTTTTCAGGGGGAAAGAGAGGAGAAGGGAGTTTGTGAAAGGGACAACCTTGAATATTTCTCCCCAATCTGCAAATAAAACCCCAGGCTGTTGCTCTTGGCCAAAAACCATCCTTCGTCCCAGGTGTGTGGGCTCTCTTACCATCCCATCTTTCCCTCCCATCCCCTAGCATTTCTTGCCCTGCCTATGCACTGAGCAGAAGAGGGAGACCCAGCAGCTCAGTTCTGCCTTGTAATCATAATGTCACAGGTTTCTGGGGACTATGTAAATTCCCCAGTCCTAGATGATAGCAGGTCCTTGAATGTGCCCAGACAGGGCACATGGATCTTCACAGTGTGCTGTCCAGTGGGAAAGCCGCTTTTTGGTTAAATGCAAACCCTTCAAGAATGTATCTGACATTGGTGTGACAGTTGGCACTAATGGATGTCTGTCTGGAAGTTGTGTTCTGCTTGCCCAGTCAGGTGAAGTGTGTGGAATACTTTCCCTGGTGATGCTGCTACTGTTGGGTCTCAGTGGATATACCAGAAGGTGCAGTTAATTAAGACTGTTCTGTTTCTTGATTGACCTTTGAGGTAAAATTTATAGGCATATCTTAATTAGGCCTATATTAAACAGTGTGATTTAAACCCTTTATTTTCTTTCCCCCCAGCTTTTCTATACTACAGTTCTGGTGCTCTGCTATGTTACTTATTTCAAAAAGTTACTGGGTTTCCCAAAATCAACCAAGCAACAAACTCTTCCTATCTCCAGAATGACAGATCTGCTACCCAGTATTCTGAGAAGTAGAGTAAGTAATATATTTTTCTCTCATCATTTTAATCACAGATACTGGTTATCCTTGAAGGAAAGAAACTGTAATGTAATTGTTTATTATTATTATAATAATAAAGATAACTTAATAACTCATATCTTTTGAGAGCTCAGCCAGGGATTTTAAATCTTGTCAGTATTGACATTTTGGGCTGGATAATTTTTTGTTTAAGAGCTGTCCTCTGCATTGTGGAATGCTGAACAGCATTCTTGATTTATCTTTAATTTTATTTATTTGTTATTGATTTTAGAGAGGAAGGAAAAGGGAAAGAGAGATAGAAACATCAATAATGAAAAAAAGAAAGAAAAAGAAACATCAGTAATGAGAGAGAATCATCAATTGGCTCAACTGGGAATTGAGCCAGCAACCCAGTCATGTGCCCTGACTAGGAATGGAATAGTAACCTTCTGGTTTATAGATTGACATTCAAGCACTGGCTGGGCACGTTCTCAGTTTTACCCACTAGATGCTAGTAACTACCACCCCCCAGTTCTAACAACCACAGACACTGCCAGATGTCCCTTCAGAGACAAAAAATTGTCCCCATTTGAGAACCCATGTGCTAGGTCCTATGCCGAGTACTCTACATGCCTTTATGTGTAACAACTCTGTGAGGCTGACACTGTTGTTTATATTTTATGGTTGAAGAACTGAGGCTTAGTGACTAAATGCCTGCCCAAGGTAAAGGTCAGAATGAGGACAGTAACCTGGAGTGGCTTGGATCCCAGCAAACCACAAGCTATAACCACTGTGTTCCACTCTCTGTCCTGCTGTCCCTTAGTTTTCCCCAGAATTGGCCTCTGGCACAGACATTCCAGAGTGCTGACAAAGCAGGGACAACCCCTACATAGTCCCTCAGCTAGTGTCCGGCCTCTCTCAGGTGATCCATTTTCCCATGTAATCCTCTGAGGATGCTAATATGTGGGAGCTAAGCATAATCTTTTCCGACTCAATTCCTCCTCTTTTGTGATTACTTTATGCTAATTGACCATCATACCCTCACAAAGACAGCAGTCCCCACAGCCAATAAATAGGGAATATGCTAATTGACTGCCACACCCTCAGCAGTGCCCACAGCCAATAAATAGGGAATGTGCTAATTGACTGCCACACCCTCAAAGATGGCAGTGCCCACAGCCACAAGATGGCGGCGCTGTGTCTCCTCAGCCCTGTGGGTTTGGCCAGTCTGTGCACCTGTCTCCAGAGTCCCCCAGTCCCCTCAGCCCCTCAGCTGCCCAGGGATGGCCTGAGGCATCTGATGGTGGCTTCCCAGCCACCCAGGACTGTCCCGAGGCATAGGCAAGCCTTGAATGATGGCTGCCCAGCTGCCCAGGGCCAGTCCGAGGCTCAGGTAAGCCTTTGAATGGCAGCTGCCTGAGGCTCAGGTAATCAGGGCCGGTCAAGGCTAATGCTGCTTGCCTCCTACCCCTCAGGGCCCCCAGACTGTGAGAGGGGGCAGGCTGGGCTGAGGTACTCCCCCATCCAGTGCATGAAAATTGCACTGGGCCTCTATTTTTTTTTTTATATTTTTATTGACTTCAAAGAACAAGGGGGAGAGCGATAGAAACATCAATGATGAGAGAGAATCATTGATCAGCTGCCTCCTGCAGGATCAGCCCACAACCAGCACATGTACCCTGACGGGAATCGAACTGTGACCTTTTAGTTCATAGGTCAATGCTCAATCACTGAGCAATACCAGTTTGGGCTACTTCAAAAAGCTGTAAAATATTTGGGACTTTAGTCTCAGAACTTACAACTTTTCAAGAAAAGCCAGTTTTGTTCTGATTTGCTAGATAAGAGTTCTCCATTCTGATCTACTAGATCTTACCTTTAATCTAAATCAACGTGATAATTTGGGGATACCACAGTGCCTCATCTGCAGGCATAGAGCTTAGGACTCGAGATGGCTTCTCTCGTCTGGAGCTTCTGCCACTTGTCTCAGTGGGACTGAATATGCAGGAAAGTCCCTCCCTGAGGCTCCCAGGTACCCACTTGTCCCAGCCTGGCCAGCTGAACCACTGAGCCAGCCCCTGCCCTTGGCAGTATTTTGGAAAGGAGCATTTGGACCATTAATACAGACAGGAGAGGGTAATGAGAGGAGTCTGTCAAGTGTGTAACTAACCGTGTGTTGGGCTCAAAACTCCCAAGTTTCATTTCCTTACCTAGTCAAATGGTGATAAGAGTCGATCCCTTCTAACATGGTTGTGGGAGTTGGATGAGATGGGGCATGTAAGGTGTTTAACCTGGCCTGGCCCAGCTGGGTGATCATAGTGACAGCTGATACCATCATCACCATTACACTGCTGCCCTGAGAGCAGAACTAGCTCCACTGAAATGTCCTCGCAAGGCAAACACGGTGGCATTGGTGTGAGAGCTCAGCAGTGTTATCTGCAGTCTGTCCCTATAGTACCCATGCTCGTACTGCTGGGACAGAGCCTTGGCCACTCGAAGGTTGTGTGTACCTGTCATACACCGTGGCTCTGTTCCTGCTGACAAACAGCCCAGCCCCATACTGGCTGCTGGCCGGGATACAGACATAGAGGGAGGGGATTGCTGGGCCTCAGAGGCTTTCTGTGCATTTGGGAGGCAGAACCTGCAGAGGTGAAGCCTGCAGTATTCTGCAGACCTTGAGTCCTCATGTTAAAGGTGAGGTTGTTGGGCTGCATGAACTGTTAGGCCCCTCTGAAGACTTAAAAGAGTTCTATGAAAGTATTTGAACTTTGACACAGATATATAATAAGTGCCATTGACTGCATGTGCCTGCACTGTGCTAACCACTTCACATGGTTGTCTTTAATCCTCCTAGTGCCCTATGAAATACATTCTATTGCTTCCATTTTACAGATGAGAAAACAGGTTCAGAGAAGTTAATGTGACTAATCCAAAATCACACAGTTGGGTTTGGACCTACTTCTCTCTAACGTCGGTCTTGGACTAACTTTAGTCTGTGTGTTAACCTCTACGCTATGTAGTTTTGCAAAAGAAATGGCTTACTGCCCCAGTTATTTATTTATTTACTTAAAGATTTGGAAGTTCCAGGTAAAAGGATTCAGTATTCAAGTTTTTTTTTTAAGAGATGAGAAAGAAGATGAATTTTTAATTCAGTGGATGACATACACTGGCAATATGCCTAAATTGACTCTCCAGAGCAGCTTTCTGCACTTGGGGGCTCCCTCCTATGAAATTGGTCAAAGCCAATTGGAAATTACTTTCCAGTTCTTATAGAATTCCATCTTTTTGAAGGTACTTACTAAGTCTTAAATTATTATCCTCAAATAATGACTGCCCATATATCTCTTTTATATTCTCCATACTTCTGAGATTTAATACGGGAGGGCTGCTAATATTTAAGTAAAGCTGAGGAATTTAACACAGACAAGCATGTATCTAGCAATAGTCTATGTTAATCACTCTTCTAGGTGTCCTGAATAGGGTTCCTGCCTTCAGAACTTGCATTGTGGTAGGGAGTTAAGATGTATACTTAACTAACTGTACTGCAAGGCAGGCAGAGAGAGAGAGAGAGAGAGAGAGTGTTCATCTGGTGTTAACAAAATAGAGGCACAGAGAAGAACTGATAAATTCCATGTGGAAGCATTGAGGAAGGCTTCATGGAGGAAGCTGCTTTTGATCTAGGCCTTGACACATGGGTGGGCAGAGGTGAGTGACTCAGATTAAAGCAGAGTGAGCCCCAGAGTTCTGGTGCCAGATCTTCCCTGTTTCACCATCATGTTTCACCATCCACTCTTCAATTTCTCCATCAGTGCAGTGAAGCAGTGGAATGGCTTGTTGGTCAGGAGGCTGCAGGGAAATTCACAGCCTGTAGACCAGCTCAGCAGTACCAACCTATCTCTTGACCATCATCCATGACAAATCCATTCTGAACAGAATGCTAAAAGCCCAAAGAATGCCCTTCTTTTCTATTGCTTAGCAGACACCTCTGAGAAGAAACCTAATCAGACTTCCTGTCTCTTTGTTCTTAACAAGCCTTTTGGACATAGTAAGCAGTATAGCCATTCCTTCCGAATCATGGGTTAATTTATTTATTTGTTTTATTTTTTTAATCCTCATCCAAGGACATGTTATTTTTGTGTGTGTTTTTTTTTAATATATTTTATTGATTTTTTACAGAGAGGAAGGGAGAGGGATAGAGAGTTATAAACATCAATGAGAGAGAAACATTGATCAGTTGCCTCCTGCACACCTCCTACTGGGGATGTGCCTGCAACCAAGGTACATGCCCTTGACTGGAATCAAACCTGGGACCTTTCAGTCTGTAGGACAACACTCTATCCACTGAGCTAAATGGGTTTTGGCCAAGGACATGTTCTAATTGATTTTTTTTAGAGAGAGAGGAAGGGAGAGAGAGGGAGAGAAACATTGATGTGGGAGAAACATCGATTGGTTACCTCCTGCAAGTACCCTGCACTGAGCCACTTGCTGGGGCATGGGCCTGTTTAAATTGAAGGCATTGGGAGAAAGAAATGCTAAAAAATACGAAGTATCATATAGAGAGTAATGATTTCACTCTCCTAAAGAAATGTTTTAAATAACTCAGTCATCTTCCCATTCACAATGTACCAGCAAGTAGGCTTCAGAAGAGCCTCGTGGGCCAGCTGTAACTGTTTGTTTCCTGTAAAGAGCCCAGGTAGCGCTGGGGAGAGCCACCTGGAGGATCATGGGACCTGGGGAATGTGAGAGAGGTGTCCTGCCCAAGGCCTATAGCAGGATCAGTGCCTCAAACATGATGTGGCCCAGAGTGCCCCCTGGTGGTGGTAGGAAGTCTGGCGCTCTTTGTTCTGGGAAAAAGAGAGACCCAGTTTCCTTCTCACTGGGGAAGATTTACTCCTGAACTGGAGCTGCCCCTGACATCTGCTCCAGGTCCAGTAGTGCCCTGAAGGAAGTGTAGTTTGGGAGGGTCAGGTCTGCCCTTTCAGTGCCCGGAAGAAAGGCTGAAACCAAGGGGTGAGGAGATTTGAGGGCAAAGGGTACTCCAGACTTGCCCTGTGCTAAGTGGTAAACACCATCATGTGTGGCTATGGAGCATTTGGAATTGAGGTGAGCTGTAAGTGCAAAATACCCACTGGATTTCAAACTTAGTACAAAAAATAATGTGAAGTGCCTCTAATATTTTTTTACATGATGAAATGATATTTTGGATTAAGTATATTTAAATTAATTTATTATATATAAAATTAACCTGTTTCTTTTTACTGTTCACTATGGCTGCTAGTGTGTGGCCTGCATTATATTTCTACTGGGTAGTGTTGCTCTCTTATACAGGTGGGCTTTGGGCCAAGAGGAGGGGCCATGTGACTGGGACAGATTCCAAGTTTGTCCTTGCGTTAACTTCTGTAGCTACTAGTAAAGTTAACCTTCTGGAGAGGTGGAGTGGGCCTGGCCTTTGTGCATGAATCCTGGCAGGCCCCTGACAAGTACGTATGTGTCGGCAGGGGGACTATTCTACCTAGAGATTTTGCCTTCGTGTGTAGGAATGTAAATTCTTTGCCAATATTTGTTGGGTGTCTCTATGTGCTTAGTATTAAATGAAAAAGCAGTGGGGACTATCTAAGTTGGGATTTAGAGACCAAATGAATTTGCCTTTCCTGTAGCATTGATATACTCTTAGAATTACAGTGTCTGGGATATTTTTGTTTGTTTGTTTTTTCTTTTAGGCTTTTGTAAATTGGAAAGAGGCTAAATTGACTTGGAGTTTTTTCAAACAGTCTTTCTTGAAACAGACTTTGACAGAAGGTAAGTAAAAGGTTAACCTGAGCAGTTAGGAAGCTATAGTATAAGCAAGGGGATCCCATTCTGACCAGCTGCTGTCCAGAGCCCTGTCATGTAAGGACAGGGAAACTAGCATCTACTTAGTTTGATACTTTACTTACTTATCTTTGTTTATTATAGATGAAGAGAATGAGAGTCAATGAGGTTATGTAACTTCTTTGGGGTCTTTTAATAATGAGAAATAACTTAATTTTGAATCCAAGTCTATTTCCAAAACCCCATGTTATATCACTTAAATAAATATATTATAAAAGGATTATATCAATTATAGAAAAATCTGTAGACTCATTATCCTATTCCTTTTTATACACTTTTTTTAAACTTTGTAAACAATGAGGTTTTCATCATTTTATTTTCTTAAACAGTAAGATTCACCTTTGTAATAGTTTGGTCAGCCTTCCACTTTCTAAGGCTTTCCAGGGTAACAGTGACAGAGCTCTCAATGCAGCGGGCCACCAAGGAGCTAAACATAACATTTAATTTTTCTGTGTATGTATGTTGGTTTATTTATACCCAGCTTCAGTTCAAAGAATGAGATTTGAGGTAACTGTAGGCTGCTGAAAGTAGTAGTTTCTCTATATAAGTTTCATATGTCTATCCACTATATACCTAATACTGAACATGTTTTTAAATCTTTTCAAAAATTGTCTTTTAATTATAAAAATAATATAACTCCATTATAAAAATTTGGGAAAATAAAAAGTTTCCAATAACTGTAGTGCTCTACAACCATCATTATTATTTATTATCTTACTAGAGGCCTTGTGCAGGAATTTGTGCATGGTGGGATCCTGCTGGCCTGGCCCCAAATGGGGTGGATTGGGGCTGGGCCTGTCACGAGGAGGAGACAGCAGGAGGTTGGCTGCCAGCCCACCCTGGTCTGGCCAGTCAGGGCCAGGCTGGCTGGGAGGAGGGGCCATGGGCGATTGGCTGGTGGGGCTGGCCTTGTGGGGGGACTGTGAGTAATGGGCCGTTTGCGGAGGACCAGCAGCCTGGGGAAGGGGCCTTGGGTGGTTGGCTGGTCAGCCCTGCCCTTGATCGTAGTGGGAGACTGATCAGGGGCAGAGCTGGCTGGGGGGATGGATTGTGGGCCAATAGCGGTGGTGGGGGCCCTTTTGAGGTGGGGCCAGCCAGGAGATGGGGTTGCAGAAGGTTGGCCAACCAGCCCTGCCCCTGATCAGGGTTGCAGGGGCTGATCTGGGGTGGGGCCAGGTGGGGGCAGGGGCTGCAGGCCTATGGGTGATAGGGGCCCATAGGGATGGGACTGGGCAAGGGGAGGGGCTACAGAAGGTTGGCCGGCTGGCCTCACCCCCTATTGGGGTAGGGGAGGGCAATGAGGGCCAGGGCCGACTGGGGGAAGGGGCCATGGGAGGTTGGCTGGCCCCACATCGGTGGTTCACTGGCTGCAGTGGCCGTCATAGTGCCCGGTCATTCTGGTTGTTACGGCATCCCAGTTGCTGGCTTTTTATATACTAGTATTTAGATTATTTTCCTTCACCCCTCTATCTTTCAAAAAATATTTTTATTGATTTTTAGAGAGAGAGGAAGGGAGAGACAAAGAAAAAATTCAATGTGAGAGAGAAACACCAATCTGCTGTCTCCAGTACACCCCCTACTGAGGATCAAGCCCAAAACCTGAGCATATGCCTTGACCAGGAATCAAATCTGCAACCCCTCGCTGCATAGGATGACGCCCAACCAACTGAGCCAGACCAGCCAGGGCTCCCCCCTCTATCTTCATTTTTAACTAATTATACTTCCAAAGGGAAAAACTGTGTAAGCCTCACTTTTCCCATCTGAGTTAAGGGATGGGACCAGGAGGTGTCTGAGGCTCTCTGATACCTACACTTTCTGCTGGAAAGTGCATGGTTCTAGTCTAAGCCTGTAACATTGCCGTTACAAAAGTGAAACTGTTGGCAAAACTTCTAGGGGAAGTAAGAAGGATCTGAAGCCTTTGGAGAACTGAGTGGAAGTGCCTTAACTATAAGTTTCTTGAGAGCATGGAAGGCGCTGTTCACCACTGTCTCTCCAGCACCCTGCAGGCCAGGCACATAGGTATTCAGCAAGTATTTGCTGGTAAAGAAAGGTATCTGTATTGCAGTTGTGTTTTGTGACACTTCATCTTATTGTTAATTTACCTTATGTACTTTTTTTTCCTCCCAGAGCTTTAAGAGCAGTTTAAATGAATTGAGGAATAGATCCAGTCCAAGCAACGGCACTAATTGGTTTTCTGGATTGCAGTGGCTAAATGTGTAGCAGCAGGTGAAGCTAGCCAGACACTCAAGCCTCCTGAGCTGGACCTGGAGGTGGCACTGAGTGCTTGCTCACTCCAGAGTTGGGCCACCCTGGCCTAACTGGCAGAGGGCCATTAGGAACTTCTCAGGGGTTCCATCTCCATGGCTGTGAAATAAGGAAGTGGCTTGACAAGGACTCCCAAATTCTTTTTATCTCAAAACTATAGCTCTGAGAAAGTTGAAATCATTCATTGTAATAGCAAAAAATGTAGTGTATGCTCTTACCTTCTGCCCCCACATTTCCTGAACACTGCGTGCCAGGTGCTGAGAATACACAGATGGATGAGTAGCAGGCCACAAGCTCAAGGAGCTCATTCTCTCATCAAAGATGCACATTTGTGTGGTTACTAGTAACTGACTCAGAGATGTGAGGTCTGTACTTGGAAACGTGAGCTCATTTGCTAGACATCTCTTGAGTGTCCTCTCACTTCCTGGTGCTCTTCTAGGGACATGGAGATGACCGAGACATGGTTCCTGCCCTCAGGGAGCTTACAAAGTGTAGGAGGGAGAGGCCCTTTGTGGCAGAACACAAGAAATGCCATCCTAGGTGGTGAGAATGCCAAGAGCCAGCCTGAGTCAGAGCAGCTGGAGAGGCTAAAGCCTGGTAGGATGTAGCTGAGGATGATGGTTTGATGGTGGGAAGTAGGGATAAGGTTGGTAAAGGGAGGCCAAAAATATAGCTTGGGGGTAGTTTATAAAAGCCTCCAAATGCAGAATTAAGGAGCCCAGACTTTTTGCAAACATTAAGAGGCCATTTAAAGGTGTGAAAGCAGGGATTTACTGAAGAACTAGATTGGCAAAAGCTGGGACTGTGGTGAGGATGGGTTGGAGTAGTGCAGAGATGCAGATGGGAGTGAATTCAGCCATTCGGCAGTGCCTGGGAGGAGCACAAAGGTCCTGCTCAGGGCAGGGGCTGGGAGATTATAGGAAGGCAAGGGCCAGAGAGACAGCTTCTAGTCTCCTAATATTGTCTTTTTTTTTTTTTTTTTAGCAAGTTGCTAGGAAGTGAGAATTTGCTCTGTAGGGCTATGGACATTCCTCAGTGTTTTATCGCCACAATGGTCAGTGCTTTCCATTCACAGATAATATGAAAATTGGGGATAGAAGAGTAGAGCTTTGCACCCATGTCTTCTCCTGAAAGGCATTAGGCTTAGATTTGAGTCATGAGCGTGGGCTCCAGAGCCTTGCCAACCTCCATGGAGCTGTGTCCACCTGGAGAGGAAACTTTTAATGAGTCTGTGGACATAACCATGGATCTTTTATTTTACAGAATTCACACATTATCAGATCTCCCTTAAAACTTGGGGCAATTACTTTCATGATTAATATTTTAGTAAACTCTCTGTACTTAAAAACAACGTATCAGACTGGTTTTATTGATTTTGTTTTATTTGGTTTTTAACTGGTTTGGAGACTTGCTGTCAATCCCCCAGCACTTTCTAAAATGCTACTATTTTGAGATTATTTGAAATCTACATTAGGACAAGAAATATTCCTTTAATTATCTAATTTTTCTTCTTTCAGATATTTGCTAACAGGAAAAGTTGATAGATGATAAGAGAAAAGGAAACAAAATACTGTACATTCAAAATGCTAATTATTTTGCTTTCTATTTGCAGGGGAACGATATGTGATGACATTTTTGAACGTGTTAAATTTTGGCGATCAGGGTAAGATGAAATTCTGTAGTGTTTTAATTAAAGGGGAATACTGTTAATAGATACTTCCTAATATTTTTCTCTGCACTTTGATATGATTAATGAAAATGAACCTAGGAATTGTATAAAAGGAAGATTATAAAAACATGAATCCTGAAGATTGAAAATTGTAGGCCTTTATAAATATATACAGTGTCAGGTTTTCTGTTGAGATCCCGCCTTACCCTGCTTTCCGCAGAGCTCTGATGCTCATTTTGGGGGTGAGGAGGTGCTAAGAGAAGAGAAAAGGGAGCTTATCATCACAGTCACAAAGATACACCCTATGTTTGTGTGGCTGGCTACCTAGGGCTCAAGAATTTTTTCATATATATTTTTTAATATAATTGGAGTAGTGAAAATAAAAATAGGAAAAAATCCAGGTGGCATTAATGACTTTTATAGAAAAGTGCTGGTGAAGGAAGTATTCTATATCTTTTGTTGTTAATCCTCACCCGAGGATATTTTTCCATTGATTTTTAGAGAGAGTGGAAGGGAGACAGAGAGACACACAGAGAGAAACATCGATGTGGGATGGACACATCAATTGGTTGCTTCCAGCACATGCCCTGACTGGAGATCGAGCCTTCAGCTGAGGTACCTGCCCTTGACCAGAATTGAACCCGGGACCCTTCATTCTGCAGGGTGATGCTCTATCCACTGAGCCAATCTGACTAGGGCTGTATCTTAATTGTCAATATCAGGGTCCTGATTGTGACATTTTACTAGAGTTTTGCAAGATGTCACTCTTTAGGGAAACTGGACAAAGAGTACCTGGATTTATTATTTTTTACAACTACATGTGACCATAGTTGTATCAAAAAGTTTTATTTTAAAAATTGAATTAGATAAAAAGTTAATAGTGCTGAAAAAATTCAGAGGAAACCCAGTAGGATTGCTGTTTCTTCCTTTTGTTTTGTAGGTGTATACGATATAGTGAATAATCTTGGTTCCCTTGTGGCCAGATTACTTTTCCAGCCAATAGAGGAGAGTTTTTATATATTCTTTGCGAAGGTGCTGGAGAGAGAAAAGGATGCCACACTTCAAAAGCAGGTAGTCCTGGTTCTTATGTCACCATCTCAAAGAACTCTCTCTCATAGACAAAAATGTGAAGCAGTCTGTTTTCCTTCTGTCTGATCTGAAATTTTCTTTTAGATTCATTTTTCTGTTCTAAGCCTGTCAAACTCAAAGGCTAACACGAACCAAATAAGCAAGGTTTAAGTTTATGTGGGCCGCAAAAAAACAAAAGCTTCAGCTTTCATAGGAAAGTAGGTTTATTTTGATAGAGACATGATGAATACAAAGGGCTGAAATAAATGAGTAATCGTTAACATAAAATAATAGAACATTTTAATAAAAATTAATATTTTTTCTTGAACATTAACTTACTAGACACTGAATAACTGCACAAATTAATAAGTGTAACGCAAATAAACCTATTTTTCTTGTTCTCTGAAAGTGAAATATTTCCTGTTGAGCACACCAAACAAGTCAGGACAAGACTAATGACGTGGCAATCGGCTGCTCAAATATTCGCTGCTAATATTAGTGGAGAGAAATGGTGCACCTGGGCATTCGGCGTGTGAGGGAAATGAATGCAACTCCATTATAGTAATCTAGCACTAGCGAATGTTGTAGTTCGTTATCAATAGTTATGTAAAACAGGGTATTGTAAAAATTAAGTTACATAAGTTTTATTAAGATGTTTCTTACATACCGTTATGTTGGCTGGGCTGCAAAAATATTCGTTGTGGGCCGAGAATTTGACATGCTTGTTCTCCACACTCTGAATGCATGCTGGCAGGACCTTGTGCTCACGTCTTTCACAGCCTCTCCCGTTCTCACTGGCTGGTGCCTTCTTTTCACCTTGTGTCCCTCTTAGGGACCTTATTCTTGACCCAGCCCTCTCAGAACTCTCCCTGGTTGTCCCCAATGCAGCACAAACCCCCTCCCTGATCTAGTCTTGGGTGTAAGACCCAGAGGTGAGCCAAGGGACCCAGAGACTGGGGCAGGGCTGACCGAGAACCTGGGGAGGGAAGGTCATTTGGTTTTTCTCGCCACACCAGTTGTAAGCTTCTTATGGACTGTGAAGTGCCCAGGGCTACATTCTGACCGTGAGAATCTACCTACTCCAGTTGGTAACTACAGAAGAGATTTTAATCCAGAAGTATTTGGTTATATAAATTTCCCCTTTTCTATAACTATTGAAAATGTCTGGATTATTTTAAAATGAAAAGCAAGCTAAGCTGGCCTCTTAAATGTCTTAGAGGACATTTTGCAAAATATTGTTTAAGTACAGTATCTCACAATGAGCTAATCTGGTTCTTCATTTGATTTATGAATATTTTCCCAACTACACTGACAGGAACCTCAGGATTTGGAGATTGTGTCAGGAGAAGAACACTAGCAAAGGCAAAGCTAACTGGCATGAAAAATATGGCTAACTCATTTAAGAATAAATATCAGAGGGGACAGTGAATGTTTCCTAAGAAGCGTTTGACATAATTTATCCTATTGAGTTCGACATGAAGCTGCCCCTGCACTCCCGAAAGAGGCACACATTGTCCTTTCCTTCCTTTGCTGATTGACAGAGAAGCCCGGGCTGCAGAAAGCAGTGATGCCCTCACCAACTGAAGGAGTGGCCAGAAAACAGCACAGGGGAGGCCAGATGTGAGGTTTTCCTTTAGCTCATGATTCATCCAACTTCCTTCCATCTCCCCGGCACCAGGAGGATGTTGCTGTGGCCGCCACGGTTTTGGAATCCTTGCTCAAGCTGGCCCTGCTGACCGGCCTGACCATCACTGTGTTTGGCTTTGCCTACTCTCAGCTGGCTTTGGATATCTATGGAGGGGCCATGCTTAGCTCAGGATCAGGTATGCACAAGAGTTGCCAGATATGTTCTAATTTCCGAACAGAAATAAGGAAGTCTTATGAAATTCAAGAGCTTGTGCACACACATTGAAATCTGTGTCATGACGGGAGAATTGGTGGTGGTGGGGCTGTGCGTGGGACTCTTCCCCTCAGAGGAGGTCAGACCAGGTGGATCTGTTCCCCCACCTCACTTGAAGAATTTGCTAAGAATCCTTGGCTTGCCCTGGTGGGGGTGGCTTGGTTGGAGTGTGGTCCCATACAACACAAGGTTTCGGGTTCAATTTCATTCAGGGCACATACCTAGGTTACAGGTTCTATCCCAGGTCGGGGTGTGTACCTGAGGCAATGATCGATGTTTCTCTCCCTCTCTCCGTCTCCCTTCCTTTCTCTAAAAACCAATAAATAAACATATCTTCAGGTGAGGATTAACTTTTAGGGGGAAAAAAAAAATCCTTGACTTTCTTCTTAGGCCTAAATTGGGTTTGCCAAGTGCTTCCTTGTGTACCATCTAGGGCAGGGGTGGGGAACCTTTTTTTTGCCAAGGGCCATTTGGATATGATTCACTTAATATTAAATTTATGTTGCTATGAAAAAAGCTCCTGGATTTATTGAGTTTTGACTCTCGTCTTGGCAGGGCCAGAGCAAATGATTTCTCAGGCCTTATACGGTGAGGGTGAAGGAGGAAGGCAGTTGGCACTGAACACACTGAAGATAATCTATACAACATAAATCTCATGGCCTGATGCATAAAAGCCTTTGAAGGATAACCCAGAGCCACTGCAGAGAATAAAATTGATCTCAGCAAATAAAATTATATATAGTCCAGCGACTCGGTGTTTGAAGGGGGAAAGTATTGACTGTGTCAAGCTCTGAAACACCTGGAGCCCGGGCCATTACACATCTGGAAGCACTTGCTAGGCCCCGGATGGCACCACTTTCAGAATGCACTGGGCACAGGCTGGCAGTCCATTTGCAGTGTTTCCTCTTGGGTTCAGCAAAGGTGTTTTGCATTCCTCAGGTCACTAGACAAGGACCCTGAAGACTTCTTTCTGCTGTCCCATCTCAGTTGCCATTTTATAAGTTCTTGGGCATGTTTTAGTCTCCGTTGTAGCTTTAGTCTCCGTGTAATGAGCCCAGACTTTGGTATTAGGAAAAGAACTAAGGCCATTAAGTTTGGAGAAACTCCTGCTGTGAAACCAGTGCCAGGCGTGCAGCTCCCTGGGGCTCCTGCTGGGAGAAGTGTATTTCTATCGGGCAGCTGCAGGGAGGCCTCAGTGGGAAGCCAATAGTTGGTCTGTCCAGAGACTGGGACTCAGCTGTCTCACAGCAGCTCTGCCCCTTTAGGAAGATAATCACCTTGGAGCAGCCTTTAATGTAGTAATCTAAGGAATTGCCAGGAGGAGAGGGCTGTCCCATCCACCTGGGGGAGTAATCAGTCACAGAAGGTACATAAACAAGTGACTGAGAATGTGTAGTCCTTTTACTGCAGTGAGTTGCCAGTGCCAGGTTTGAGCTTTGATAATAACTTGATTTTAAGGTAAAAATGCCTCTTATGGTTTATGTCACAGTTATTAATAACTATAGACGCAAACAGATATTCTCAGTATCCTCTTCACAGAGAAGAGTCTTGAGAATGGTCTCGTTTCTTAGTCTGTGAAAAGAGCCTGTGGCTTGGGGTGCCTCCATCGTCATCTCTTGCCCAGCCAGGCTGCATCAGCGTCATGTCCCAGCAGGGTCTTTAGCCTTGTCTCCGCATTAGAGCTGCCTCTCCTTTTGACCAAATTTTAGCCTCTGTAAAGCCCATCGTGGCTTCTGGTAGGATCAGTGTGTCTACCAGGGTGCCTGCTAGCTTTCCTTCCTTCGTTTCCCCTCCCCCTCGTCTCCTTGCCCTGCCCCTGACTCTTTGAATGGATGGCTCACAATTAGTTTATCCTTTTTCCTGTTGATGTCAGCTTGGGCGGTTATATGTAAAACTGCTGAGGACATTTATGTACAAGTGTTTTTGTGAATATGTGATTTTTCTTTTGTGGGAAGTATACCTAGGGGTGGTATTGCTGGCTCATAGATAGGGCATTTGTTAATTTCATTACCAATTGCTTGGCTCTCTCTTGATAATGGCCCTCTTAAACTGGGGGTCAGTCCCATTTTTAAGGCTTCTGATCTTTTGTTAGCCGATTTTTTCAAAGCTTGTTAGTTAGCTATAGAACTGCATTACTTTGTTATAGAAAAAAATAACACTCGGCTCTGATTCTCCCTGCGGATTTGTGGGTGTTCTCTCCCTGAAGCTGCCTGCTGCCCCTGTTCTCCCCAAGGTCTTTTCTTCAGGACCTTTTCAACTGAGGTTCTCATACACAGCCCCAGTGCCCTGAGTGCTCCAGCCAGCAGGCTCTCTGTGCTGGTTTGAAAAGCAAGGTTTGCTTGCTGGCCAGATAAGCTTTTAGCTGTTAAGCAAGAGATCTATGCATTTATTCATACATATCCTTTTGTTTTTAGCTGTTTATTTTAGTCAGGGCCATGGAATGCTAGGACTCCTTCCAGGTCATTAAGACCATAGGCTTGAGCATGCATTTGCCTCTGATGATACCAGCAGGGTTCAGAACCCCCTGCTGGTGTTCTCTGACCACCCCGCCAGACTGAGAGTGGGTGGGGCCTCCCTTTCGGCAGCTCAGTGGGTTGTTTCCTTACAGGTCCTGTTTTGCTGCGAACTTATTGTTTCTACGTTCTCCTGCTTGCCATCAATGGAGTAACCGAGTGTTTCACATTTGCTGCCATGAGCAAGGAACAGGTTGACAGGTAGGTAATCTTAAAGACATGCCTTTCTTTCTTTTCATTTTGGACCTGCACTTAAAAAAGGCTCTTTAGAGATGGCTCCTAGCCACTAGTACAGTGCCTTCCCTAGGCTCTCCACTGCACACCCACTATTGGTGGAGGAAGGGAACTGAGCCTGAAGGACTGTTAGTCCAGGTTTGCAGAGATGTGCACAAGACAAGCTCTACTCCTCTACTTCCTTGCTTACTGCTCCACAATGTTACCAAGAGACTTCTCTAAGATTCAGAATCCTGTCCCTGAGAATCTGATTTGTGGGTCTTTAAGAATCTCAGGATCTGTGACATTTCCCTCAGAGAAAGGCTCATGTGAACATACATGTTTTTGCCCATTTTTCTCATCCATTGACAACAGATCAGAACCTATGCCCTGAAACCTCAAGCAGTGGTTCTTCACACTGGTTGTGAGTCAGAATCCCCCATGGGCTTGCAGATTTCTGCCCACCTACTTCCAGTACTCTCTCTCCTACCACACCTACAGAATCAGCAGGCTCCTAACTCTGTGTGTGTGTGTGTGTGTGTGTGTGTGTGTGTGTGTGTGTGTGTTTAAAAGCTCTAGTGACTTTGACATGAATTGCTCATGAATGAACTCAGAATCTTTCATCTCTTGTGTCCAAATACCAAAAGTAGCAAGCCTGTATCTTAAGATATCACTACAGGATGAGGTTGAGAGTGATGAAAGTGATCAGGAGAAGGAGAGAGAGTAGAAGGGGTGGGTGCAGGTAATGGGATGAGGGGCCCATGTTATCCCTTTGCCCCTGAAGCCTGGTCCCTTGTGTGGGAGGAGGTTCATGCTGCTTCTAAACTGCCTTGAGTACTGCTGAAAGCCCTCAGAGGCCAGTGAAAGGGTGGGATGGGAATTGGTAGTTCAAGGAGTTGGGGAGCCCCTCCTCTCATTCAGAGCAGTCTCTCTTCCCATTGGACTGTCTCGCAAAGAAGCTTGTGACTTTGTTTGCTACACATAGTTTAGAACTTGAGTCTAGAGCAGCAGTCCCCAGACTGATCAGGTTCCCTTAGGAAGTTCTAGCCACTCCTAGACCAACAGTGCTAGAATTGTAGGGGTCTGGGCCAAGGGGTCTTCCATTACACAGCTCCAGGAGATATCCAGTGACAGCTGGGGCCTAAGGAACTGCTAGCCCAAACCAGCTTTCACAGAAACTACATTGAGCACTGTGATCTGATACATATTTAGGTGGCCATGACTAAAACTTTCTGCTTTCACGAAGCAGTAAGTTCACCAGTTATGCACAGGACATGCTGATAGTTTTTACTAGTAATTCTATTCTTTCATTTTTATTAGTATTTTTTGTTGTTAATGCTTACTGATAATAAAAGAGTAATATGCAAATCAACCACACATCCACTTACAGCCACGCCCACCAGCCAATCAGAGTGAGTATGCAAATTAACCCAACCAAGATGGCTATGGCCACAGAGGGAGCAGGAGGGAGGCTTGACTTGTCCCTGGCAATGGAAGAAGCCAAGCTTTCTGCAAACCCTGGAGAGCCAGGCCTCCGTTTAAGGCAACAAAGTTTCAATGGCTGAGCAAGCAGAAGGCTTGACTCCACTCCAGGCTATAAAGTTTCAATTGTAGAAGATAAATAAATCCCAGATACCAAAGCATCTGCTTGGGTTGCTGGGAGGCGTGGCCAGCCTACAAACCACCATAGGTCCCTTGCCCAAGCCACCCCACTCCCCAAGGGAATACTTATCCTGATCCAGGACACCCTTCAGGGCAAACCAGCTGGCCCCTACTCATGGAGCAGGCCTCTATCCTATCTAATAAAAGAGTAATATGCAGATTGACCATCACTCCAATACACAAGATGACTGCCCCCATGTGGACACAAGGTGGCCACCACAAGATGGCCAGCAGTTGGCAGGGACCAGGCCTGCAAGGGAGGGCAGTTGGGGATCAGGCCAGCAGGGAGGGCAGTTGGGAGGGACCAGGCCTGCAAGGGAGGGCAGTTGGGAGGGACCAGGCCTGCAAGGGAGGGCAGTTGGAAATGATCAAGCCTGCAGGAGAGGGCAGTTAGGGGTGACCATGCTGGCAAGTGGGGAAGTCGGGGGTGACCAGGCATGCAGGGAAGGGCAGTTGGGGAGAGAGTGGGACCCAGGCATGCAGGAGAGGGCAGTTAGAGGTAAGCAGGCCTGCAGGAGAGGGCAGTTAGGGGTGATCAGGCCAGCAGAGCAGGGAAATTGGGGGTGACCGGGCATGCAGGAAAGGGCAGTTGGAGGCAAGCCAGGCCTGCAGGGGAGGGCAGTTAGGGGTAACCAGGCCTGCAAGGGAGAGCAGTTAGGGATTACCAGGCCACAGGGGAGGGCAGTTAGGGGCAAATAGGTTGGCAGGGAAGCAGTTAGGCATTAATCAGGCTAGCAGGGGAGTTGTTAAGGGATGATCAGGCTGGCAGGCAGAAGCAGTTAGGGGCAATCAGGAAAGCAAGGCAGGTGAGTAGTTGAGAATGTGTAGTCCCCTGGTCCTCTAGGCCCCTAGATTGTGAGAGGGATGTTCAACTGCCCAGATAGGATCGGGCCTAAACTGGCAGTCAGACATCCCTCAAGGGGTCCCAGATTGGAGAGGGAGCAGGCTGGGCTGAAAGACACTCCGCCCCCTCACCTGCACATGCATGTTGTGCACCAGGCCTCTAGTATGCATGTGTATACACACACACACACACACACACACACACACTCACTGAGTGGCTAGATTACTATGATCTCTGAATGCTTAATAATCTGGCTACTCAGTGTATATCCTATATAATAAAGGGCTAATATGCAAATTATTCCCTCGATTAGGAGTTTGGCCAACTGCCCATGTCCCCTCGTGCTGGTTGGGCCCCACCCATGCACGAATTCATGTACTGGGCCTCTAATACACACACACATACACACACAAATATATATATACTGAGTTACCAGATTATTACGCGATCAGAGATCCTAATAATCTGGCCACTCGTGTGTGTGTGTGTGTGTGTGTGTGTGTGTGTGTGTGTAATCAAGCCCAGATTCCTTCCTCCACCAATAGTGGGTGTGCAGTGGAGAGCCTGGGGAAGGCATGTACTAGTGGATAGGTGCTGCCTCTAAAAGAGCCTTTTGTAAGGGCAGGTCCAGAATTTTCAAAAGATGGGCAAGTTACTTCACTTGGGCTATTTTGGTGAGAGTGGAAGAGAGGGAGGGAAGAGGTGGAAAGAAAGAAACATGGATGTGAGAGACACATTGCTCGGTTGCCTCCCACATGTGAAATGAGCCTGCAACCCAGGTACGTTTGTATCCTTAACTGGGAATTGAATCCGAAACCCTTTGGTAAGCAGGCTGACACTCTAACCATGGAGCAACATTGGCCAAGGGTGTTGTTTTATTTTTAAACTGCCATATCATGACCCACTAAATTGATTTTCCAGCCTACTTTTAGAACACAACATAACAGTTTTCAAATAATGGTCTTGACATGGTATTTACTTCAGATAGTTAACTTTAATTTTGAACTACTAAACATATATTTATATGTAACATTTCTATTGATTTCAGAGAGTAAGGGAGAGGGAAAGAGAAATAGAAACTTCAATGATGAGAGAGAATCATTGATTGGCAGCCACCTGCACGCCCCACACTGGGAATTGAGCCCACAACACAGGCATGTGTCCTGACCGGGAATCGGACCCTGACCTCCTAGTTCATAGGTTGAAGCTCAACCACTGAGCCATCCCGGCCTGGCAGTGACTTGCTGCTTGGAAATCAGAGAATCAGAAAGAGCAGTACAATCCATCTAGTCATAGACTCCAAAGAGCTCTAGAGATGCAGAGAGAGAAGGAAGGATATGCAAGAGTCTGGGGAACACTGAAGATGATCCAGGCCTCACTCCCTGTTTACATTTCAGTTTGGAAGTTGATCATTTGCTTTGAATGATGTCCACCAGCCAAGGTTACGGGGGCTTCTGCATTTGAAAGGAAGTGGTGTGCAGTGCTAAAGTTTAGGGGCCAGGGGTCAAGGGGAGTGTTGACTCCCTCCCCAGGAGTTACTCAGACTCTGTAGGCAAATGAACCTAAACTCCCTAAGGAAGGCTGTGTGTTCATCCACAGCCTCCCCTCCCCCACGGTGTCTGACACAGAGTTTAGCTTTTGTATATAATTGTTACCCGTGTCATATTCTCCTGCCTCACATTGAAGACTTGGGCTGAAAAAGATTATTTTGTGTTTTGATTACAAAGTGCTTCTTAAATGAACCAATTATTATCCTTAAAAAGCCATAACTATCTTGAGTTGCTCATTTTCTTCATTCTTCACCTGAGGACATGCTTTTATTGAGTTAGAGAGAGAGGAAGG
The DNA here is from genome assembly GCA_011751065.1 of Lasiurus cinereus. Classification (NCBI taxonomy): domain Eukaryota; kingdom Metazoa; phylum Chordata; class Mammalia; order Chiroptera; family Vespertilionidae; genus Lasiurus; species Lasiurus cinereus. The sequence continues at coordinate 18,942,650 of JAAGEH010000020.1, forward strand.
GAGAGGGAGAGAAAAATAAGTGTGAAAGTGAAGCATCAATCAGTTGCCTCCCATACATGCCCTGACCAAGAACCTAGGTATGTGTCCTGACTGGGAATAAACAGGCAACCCTTCGATGCACAGGATGTCACCCCAACCCACTGAGCCACATCGGTCAGGACATGAGTTGTTCATTTTCTTACTCTTCTATTCAGGGGTAGGGGGACAGTGACATTTCCATGTTATCTGTAGAGCATGAAAATGTTATGAAAACCAGCGGGATTATGGGAACTTGGAGGTGCTTTCCATGACTTCGTGTTCACAGCCACTTATTTTTTACAGGAGTTCTGTCTTAGGGCAAGTTGTCACTGCCCTGCTTTGCTTGTTTTCCTCTCTCCAGGTACAACTTCACAATGCTGGCCCTGTCATCTTCATTCCTGGTGTTATCCTATCTCCTGACCCGTTGGTGTGGCAGTGTGGGCTTCATCTTGGCCAACTGCTTTAACATGGGCATTCGGATCACGCAGAGCCTTTGCTTCATCCGACGTTACTACCGTGAGAGCCCCTACAGGCCCCTGGCAGGCCTGCAGCTGTCGCCGGTCCTCCTCGGAGCGTTTGTCCTCAGTGGTGGGATTACTGGTGTTTCAGAGGTGAGAGTCCCTGAAGCAGGCTGTCCCCTGTTCCTCCCTCTAGGCTTCCCCTTCCTAATTGGACAAGTATTTCCCGCCTCTGTCCCTCCCCTTAAGCCTGTAGGATAGCATCTTAGGACAGCTGTTAGCAGTGGGGACAGGGTAGACTCTCAGTGCATAGTTGTCATGCTCTTGATCTGACTCAGAGTTAGAACAATGGAGCCTCTGCTTCCCCCAGCTTGCCCCAGAGAAAGGAGGCCAGGGCAGTGACGGTGGTTTCTTTCTGCAGGCGTTCCTCTGCTGTGAGCAGGGCTGGCTGGCCCGGCTGGCGCATGTCGCTGTGGGGGCCTTCTGTTTGGGAGCGACTCTCGGGACAGCGTTCCTCACCGAGACCAAGCTGATCCACTTTCTTAGGACTCAGTTAGGAGTGTCCAGACTTTCTGACAAAATGACATGACCTTAGGAATTCACTGATACCTGTGCATCTGGACCAGCTGTGGGAAGAGCACGTTTCCTGGTCAGAAGGCCCTGCAGAGGGGTCTGCGGAGTGAGTCCCACCCAGGCAGGTGAGGCATCGGTGAGAACCACCCAACCATCGTGGGCTGTCCATTCCGAAATCTTCCTCAGGAAGCAGGAGTTCCATGTTTAAGGGAAGACCAAAAGCTCTTTTAAAATAAACACAGTTATTTTTTCTACCATTTTATTCCGATCAGTATTTTCCTTTTGAGTCATGTATTCATTCCTTTTGGATGTGATTGACCTTGGGAGCTATATGCTCCAACAAATTACACCGTAGATGTTAATAGTCATCTGGTGCAGAAAAGAGAAGCGCCACTTTACCCCCTCACCAGAATATTTGACTTATTCTCTGAAAGAAGAAAGGAAAACTGATGTTAGGCACCAAACAAGAACAAAAGTGATCCTGGAGTGTGGCTTTTCTCGTATCAGCTCTGTGGTCTGGGTTTTTAGAGAAAGGAAAATGTTGCTCAATAGAAATCCAAGAAATGAAAATGAAGTCTTTCACATTTCTTGAAGTTCACTGGGGCATCACATGTCATCCTCACTGTGTTCCCTGGGTCAGCACATGCCTTCCTAGACGAAGTGCAAACTGACTCAAGGCCCCTGGCCTGGCCACCTGAAAGACAGGATTTGGAAGGACACTGATCCAATGTGAGCCATCTTGATTGCAGAAGGAAACCTTACCTTGCAGCTTTGTGACTTCCCATAGGAGATTGTGCAGATGACAGCCAACATTGAGTAGATGTATCTTTTATCTTCATGTAATAGGGTAAATTCTCTGTGGCAAGTACCACAGGCCCTTCTACTGACCCATTACTTCCAGCACTGGTCAGTACACCTGAATTCCAGCCCAGGACAGGAGTGGCAGGCCCCCAGGCCTGGTCCTCCAGGGTACAGTGGGTGTCCAGGCTAAAGCTCACCTCTCTTTACCTCCTGCCCAATAGACGAGATTACCAAGCGTTGTTCCTTGGCAGCAAAGAATTTTTCTTCTTTCATTAATGTACCAATTTCTTTGCATTATGGTTGACCTTTGGAGCTACATATGTGAACCGTACCTTGAATGTTAGCAGGAATCATCCAGCCCCGATGTCCCCACACTGCCTGTGTATACACTCAGAGCAGGTTTTTCACCTGGGCCAGTCAGGGCAACTAGTACCAGACAGTGATGTGACTAAAATGCGGGCATTTCGGTCAGGGGTGGGGAATGTCCGGCCCATGAAAACATTTGGTCTGGCCCTGCCAAGGCATTAGGGGTGAGTTAATGAAATGTTTGACCAAATGTAGCAGGCTAATTTTTAAGTTGATAATTTTGTGTGACCCACAAATGATGTTATAAATATTCAAATGGCCTTTGGCAGAAAAAAAGGTTCTCTACCCCTGATTTAGATCCACTGGCCCTGAGCTAAAGCCAAGGTCTGAGGGCCGAGAACCCAGACCCAGCAGCACACCCAGGTTAGGGCCCAGGCACCTGCACACCTTTTTATCTATTCAGAGGGAAAGTGGTTTTGTTTGTACTAATTGGGGGAAAAGTAGCTAAGTGCAAGGTGTTACTGAGCAACCGGAGGCCCTCTAAAAGCATGGCCTTCGTCATGCTTTTGTAAGGCAGCGTTAGGCCAGCTCCGAAGAGCTGGTTGTCCCATGGCGCTGGGTAGGCGGCACACACAGGAGGCAGCCCTCTCTCCGGTGCACTTTTTTGTCTCTTGAGTGTGTGGACATGGGTCTTTAGCCTTCAGAAGTTCCTTCTCTGCTCTGCTGACCACCCTCATCCTCTAGGACAGTGGTTCTCAACCTTTCTAATGCAATCCTTTCATACAGTTCCTCATGTTAGGGTGACCTCCAACCATAAAATTACTTTTGTTGCTACTTCATAACTGTAATTTTGCTACTGTTAATGAATCGTAATATAAATATCTGTTTTCCAATGGTCTTAGGCTCTACTGCAGCAATTCTCAACCTGTAGGTCTCGACATTAGAAAGGTTGAGAACCACTGCTCTAGGACACCCACCCCAGGCCCACTTGACCCCAGACTAAACACATGGTTTCTGAGCTGTCTGCCTCAGAATCCCCTGAATCAGCGGTCACCAACTTGGTGGTCTGCATCACTAACGGTGGCCCGCAGACCAGTGGTGGTCTGTGAGGTCCGTAGGTTGGCAACAGCTGCCCTGGATTGCAGTATAAATGAGGGTTCCCGGGACCTACTCCAGACCTTTGGAATTGCATCTTTGGGGGCAGGTTCTGGGATCAGCTTTTGGCAAACCAAGGTTGGCACACCATTTGTCCTCGCAGTCTCAGAACCCAGGACCGTAAGTCATGCACATGTTCACTGCGTTCACTCTTCTCCAGGAAGAGGCAGCATGGCCGACTTCCCGGCTCCTCAGACGAAGAACCATCAAGGCTTCTATCCGCCTCCAGTAGGACAGCAAGCACCATTCTCTCACCTCTCCGAGTAGCCTGCCTTCTCCCAGGAAGGGTTTTTGAAGGGAATCACACTTTCGTTTTGAAGTGACACTTAAAATACATAGAGGTTCCTTCTTCATGGAAACAAGCCTCTAAAGCACATCTTTTTAGGAAATGAAGAAGCCTTAAGTGTTGAGGATAACAGTATTTGTGTGTGTGTGTGTGTGTGTGTGTGTGTGTGTGTGTGCGCGCGCGCGCGCGCGCTCTGGCCACAGGTGTGTTGGTAACCTCAGACATGGCCTGTCAGATCCCTCAGGGAGGGCTGCTGCTGCTGCTTGGTGCTTACTCAGCAGCGACTCCTGGTGGGGGTAGGAGGAAAGGCTGTCTCATTCAAGCAGGGCATGTTCTGTCATTTTCTTTCTTTTAATTTAAATTCTTTATTGTTTAAAGTATTAAATGTGTCTCCTTTTCTCCCATTGACCTCTCCCTGTCCACTCCCATCCCCAGCTGTTATTTTCTTTACTCAAGTATTCATGTTGCTGATTGCATGCCAACTTTCTTTCATACCCCTCCTCTTTCCAAACAGGAAAAATGTTTTTCTTAAATTTCAAAGGGAAAGCAAGTAAACAGCTTTGAGTATATAAACCATTCTGTTCCTCACCGGATCGTTTCTCTCTGCACTAACCTCAGTGGACCGTGATTCCAGCTGACCGTCTGACCGGGTGGTTTGCTGGCCTCTGCATCTGGGACTGAAAGGCCTGGCACTTTATTCACTGTTCCTCCCTTCCCGCCCCAAGTAGGGTTCCCATTGTTCATTGCACTTTTCTCTCTCCTGTCTTCTGTGTCTAGCTTGGCTCTTGTCTTGGTCATGTTTTTAAATTAAGTGGCCATTCTTTGGTGGGTCAGAACTAATATCAGAAGTAGGGAGGCCAAGTGTGATTTTAGGCAGCTGGTTTTTAGGGAGTTCCCTACCTCCTTATATCTCTCCTTAATTGGTGCTTAATGTTCCTTTCACTGAAATGAAAGGCTATTATTGCATCTCCCAGAGAAGGACCAGTGACTATTCCACACGGAGGTGTATAATAACCCCATCAGGGATTCTTTCCTGAGCAGCACAGGAGGTGAGAGCATCAGCACCTGAAGGAGAAGGGGCTCAGGTGAGAGACTGTACAGGCCTCAGAAGGTAGGGCTCAGAGTGCTGCTGTGTGGCTTCTGGGAGGCATAGACTTCAGTTATGGGGGGGGGGGATGAGGAGGGGACCAGGGAGAAGGTGATCCCTGGCACAGTTTTGGGGGTCATGATTGAAATGGGGCAGTCCTGGATGGGAACAAGAGAAGAGAAAGTAGCTAGGAACCCCCTCACACCCTGCCAATTTCATAAATTCCATATTCCATAACACCAGGGAAGGCCAGGCCAGAGGCAGAGGTGGGGGGTTGGGGAGCACTGGCATTGCTGGCAAATGAAAACTCCCACCAGGAGCTCGTTTAGAAAACTTTTGGGAGCTGACCCACAGGTTCGGTGCTGCTTGCTCAAGGTTCTGGTGGCTCTATGAGAGAGTTCTAGAAGACAAACCAGAAGCCAGGAAGCCTGTGGAGCCTGTCAGGAAGGACCCACCCGGTTTGCAAGGAAGATAAGCTTAGGCATGAAGGTCAGGGATCCCCTAGAAATGTCTCAAAGACAGTAAACACAGACAACTGGAAAGAGCAACCAAACAAGAATTCTGATCTGAAACGTCATTATTTGCTGACTATTCCAGGGAGGAACTGAGATTCGGGTATTTAATTTGGAAATGAGACTTCTGAGCTAATCAGGTGCAGATGGAAATGATCTGTTTTACTCTGACTTACTGCACCTGGGAGAATTAATCCTTAATGCTTTAAATACTTCATTTGCTAATTAATCTTCAGGGGTAGCAGAAAAGGTGTTTTATCTGAAGAACTTAAGAAGGAAGACTCATTGTTTTGCATTATCAATCCGACCCCAATTATTGTAGCATAATGTCTCATTATTTAGTGGCATTCATTTTTAATCAGAATTGCTTGGTATATCAAACCAAAAATGGAAAAATGGGCTCCTAATAGAATCCCTCCTTTAGGGACCTGATGAAGGAAGTCTTGTAATTAGAAGTTGCTGGGTGCCTGTAACTTCTCCATCCTTCTTGGGCAATGTGGCTGAAACTGAAAGTGCTGGAGGTGAGATGGAGGGGGTTGGTTGCCTTCATAAAATAGACCCTCAGCAGGTAAGTGTACCCGAGCTCCGTCCCAGGCGCTGCAGCTCCTGCACACACGTTTGGAGACACTCCCCACAGCTTGTCAGGGCTGTTCCAGAGCACCATGTGTTACATGTACAAGAGTTGTGGTTGGCTAATTAGCACCACGTTATGTTCTATAAATATTTGAACAACAATTTTGAAGCTTCATGTATATTTTGGAGCCAGTAAGTTTTGTTTTCATCTCAGTCATTTCTGTAGGCCCTGGAGGCTGCACCTGTGAGGCCTGGGCACGTGGGAAAGAGGAATGAGGCCTGTGAGGCTCCTTGCTGCGAGGCTGGCAAGTACCCGGGCACCGGGGCAGCTCCTGTACCTTCCTACCCCCGGCTTTCTGTGGCCGGGGAGGGGTTCTCACCTCCCGTGGGGCCCAGATGAGTGAGAGGAAGAGTTCCCAGACCGGCTTTCCACCAATCTCTCCTCTCAGCTTCAAGCTCTCTTCTAAATGTATAGTCCCTAAAGGAGAAATGGAACCATCTCTGGTCTTATTTACTTACTTATTTCTTTATTATTGATTTCAGAGAGGGAGAGAGAGATGGAACATCAGTGGTAAGAAACTCATTGATTGGCTGCCTCCTGCACACCCCCCTACTGGGGATTAAGCTCGCAATCTAGGCGTTTGCCCTGACCAGGATTGAACTGTGACCTCCTGGTTCATGGGTCAGGTTGTGGTCATCTTCATAGGGCAGCTACTGTGGGGTCATGGGTCATAAGTGAGCCAGTGGACAATAGCCTTTGGGTCAGGGAGCCTGCTGGTTCAATCAGCTCTCTCTCTGGGTAGGGGCTGGGCGAGGTGGCCTGGTGCATCCAGGCTTGGCCCTTTAGCCTCAGATGAGCCAAATCAGGGCCCATGACATACTGCTGACTTATGAAGGACCTTCTAGATCACCATTTATTTGTCTCATCTTCCTCCCCCTTTCCCTCCAGTGAATATGTCCCAAAGGATGACCGGGCTGACTCTATGTCACAGGAACGCCCTGGCCTGACAAATGCAGTTGGCAGAGGTCACCTGGGTTCACAGTGCTCATTGGAAAGGGACCCAAAGAAACTGGCAGGCCGCTATCCTTTAATGTCTTCTGCGCTGCCTCTCACAAACTGGGGTCGTGGCCCGGTGCTGTGACGCTGTCCCGCAGCAGGACATGACAGCCTCAGTCCCGCTGGAGCAGCATGTTTCTGGTTCTTCTGGGAGACCTGACATACTTTTCAATTATGTGGAACTAATAGCATGTGGCGTCCCCGCAGCGACGTGGAGTGGAGAGAAGGGGCACGTCTGAAGTGAAAGCAGATTCACTGTGGGCAGCATTGGTTTTACTCGCAGCTCCCCTGCTCCTCCCTCACTCTGCTGAGTCACGAAGGGTGATACCTGGGCCATTGAGGGGCCCCAGAGGGCCTGCCTCTTCAGAAGGCCTTTTACTACTAGTTCCACCACTGTTCCCAGGAAAATTAGGACTCTCAGAGGGCGCTGGTAACACAGGAGCCTCTGGCCTTTCAGGGGGTGGGTGTTGAAAACCCCAGCGTTGATTGGCACACTCCCGTTGGGCTGCAGGGAGAACCAGAAAGAGCAGGAGAATCAAAACAGGGTGGCCACAAGGAAAACAGAATGTTCTCTTCCACACATAATCCCAACCAAACTAGGGAATGTTGCTAAAATAGCTTCCCCTTCTGTTTCCCCGAGGGCCTTAACACAACAATTTTATGAACTAACCCGATTAGAATAGTGAACTCATGGTCCTGCTTTCTTCCTCACTGGCTTCTCAACCCCCACTGGCAGCTCCAATGGCGAGAGAGTGTTCCTGCAGGTGTGCAGGTGTCGGGCTGCTGGGAGCGGTGGGGGGGAGAGAGGGGTGCGGGGTGTGAGCGGGGCAATGGAAGGACAGAGCTACCTGCACTTTTTCTCTTGTAATTGTGAGTGCAATCATGTGGCTCTCTGGCTCCCGAGCAGCTGATGGCATGATGCCCAGGCACAGTGGCGACTGTCCTCCCTCCTCGGCACTCCTGCAGCAAACCTGCAAACACGAGGCTGAGAGCCAGGCCCCCGCTGGAAGGCCCCAGAGGTGTCCAGCCTGCGGCCTGTCTTCCATCTGCACCATCACGGGGAAATCCACCGCATCCATGTCTGCCTTGGGAGGTACATGAGCGGGGCCTGGTTTTCTGAATGGCGCCTGGCGCTGCTCCTCTAACTCGCTGGGTGACCTCGGACAAGTCATGCTACCTATGAGGGAGCACTGAGTTTGGGCCAGGTACTGTGTGATGACACTCAGCACGTGCTGGTTGTTAAATCCTTACAGCAGCCCCTCTATTGTCTACACGCTACAAGTGAGGAAACGGAAGCACAGAGAAATAGTTTGATTCGCCCTGGGCCACCCAGCTAGGAAGACAGAACCTGGTTTGCCTGACTCCTCCTCTTCCCCCACCTTTACTCTGGACTCTTGCCTCCCGATTCAACAAGAGGCTGGATGTGATCTGTGGCGTTAACACGTGAGCCTGGCCACCCTGCTCCTGCTCCTGCTCCTGGAGCGGCACCATTTTTATGGTTTGAAGTTTGGGGGTTAGTTTAGAGTTTCTTTTTTTTTTTTAATTTATTTTATTGATTTTTTTGCAGAGAGGAAGGGATAGGGATAGAGAGTCAGAAACATAGATGAGAGAGAAACATCGATCAGCCGCCTCCTGCACACCCCCCACTGAGGTTGTGCCCGAAACCAAGGTACATGTCCTGGACCAGAATCTAACCTGGGACCTTTCAGTCCGCAGGCCGATGCTCTATCCACTGAACCAAACCGGTTTTGGCTAGAGTTTCTTGAAAGGAGGATTCTTTTTGTTAATTAGAAAAAAAGATTGAAATTTGCAACCTCCTTCTTGACTTTCCAGGACTTATTCTCTCCTTCCTCCTCTTCCTCAGCTTCATCTGGTCATAAAGAATTTAGGATCATTGTTTTTGCACAGGCATTAGCATTGGCAGGAATAAGTATCTGGTAGAAATAAATATGACCAAAAATCATGCTGCATCATGAAGAAATAGTTCTCTGTACTTCACGGCCCCCTGTCCGTTGGTGTCCTTGACCCCAGGTGACACCGCCAAGGAGTGGGAAGCCGGCTGCCTTTGGGCCTCTTCGGCCACTTCCTGCAACCAGGAACAGAGATGTGCCTCCCACCCACCTCGCCGGGCCCAGGGATGGCGACTGGAGTGCAGCGGTGGGACAGGCAGTTTGGCCTTGGAAGCCTTAGGAAAGACAGCCCACAGCAAGCTTCCGAAACATCGAAACATCCCGTTTCCCCTCCCTGCTGCTTTCTCTTCTGCTCCCCATGCCTCCACCAGTCCTTCCCTGATACTCCCCACCAGCCTCCACCCTGCCCAGGCTCTGCTCTCCCCACCTTCCCCCTACTGACCCAACTCTAAGGCCTGTCAGGGCTGAGCTAGCTAAGGAGAGAAGGCATTGCTAACATTAACCACTTTTCCTTTAGCCCTGTCACCCAGAGGGCACTTAACCCAGAACACGTGGCACGGTAAACACGGGTTCCCATCCCCTTTTCTTGGCTTTTGCCTGGGCTGGTTCCAAGGATGCTCCTGGGAGCCCTAGCACCACCTACTGTCCACCTGCAACTCTCACACTTCACCTGTCACACTCAGTTGTCTGTGTTCCTAACCCTTTCCCCAACTCCTCCGACTCACAGCTGCTCTATTCCTATCCTACCCCATCACTTCTTCCATCAGCCCTATTTGCCTCCTCCCTTGAGAATTAAGAAGGCAGATGTGATGGTTCCAGAAGGGGCTTGGAGGCAGCCCCAGCCCCACTTCAAATTGTATGAGCTTGAGCAAGGTAGTGAATCCCTCTCAGACTCAGTTTACTCATCTCAAAATGGGCATAAGAGCACTTACTCCACAGAGTGTGGCAAGGAATACATGAGGTGTAGGTAAAGCACTGAGCAGGGGGTGTCTCATGCCAGCCCACCGTTTGCTCTTGAGTAGAATATGTATGGGCTCCCTACCTGCTCCCTCCTCCCCCGCTACTCCTGCCCACAGAAGCTGGCTGAGAGCCTTTGCTTTCCTTTCCCCTTTCCTTGAAGGCAAGGCCACAGGTGACGGGGAAATGAAGGCACCCTTTGGCCAGCTTGCCAGGAGGAACTTAAAAGGTGGAGGATGTGGTCCAGCCCAGCAGAGGCCTCCTGAACTTGACACCCGGCCTGAACTTGGGACCAGGCGGCCAGGCCCAAGGAATTGAAGCACAGCTTCCAGGGAGGCCCCCAGAGCAGCTGGCAAATGCTCTCTTCCAGGCTCAGCCGAGCGCCCCCAGAGCCCGAGGGAATGTTGCAGAAGCGCCTTAAATGATTTTCAGCAATTTCATAAATTGCCTCCGCCGATTGTTTAGGTTTCTCTGCAGCCTTAGATTAAAGCAGAAAAGAAATAGGCCCATGGTTAGAAGAAAGGCAGCTTTGTCTGAAGAAAAGGGAAGGCCTGGCTAGCCCTGCCATGCAGTGGGCGGCCGAGGGCCCGGCGTCCGCAGAACACTCCTGCCCATCCGCACAGCCTCCGTCCACTCATCCGCTGCCCTGGACACTTGAGTTCTTCCTCCTCACCCTACAAAAGGACAGCAAACAGCCACGTCTCTGCAGTCAGCCCCTCAGACTTAACCTCTGCAACTCTGCTGTTGGTCTTTCCTTCAGCGAAGAATGCCAGGCTCAGATCAAGGCTCTCTCTTTTTCAGAAGGGGCTGGAGGAAGACAGAGGTCAGAACTTAGGTGCCCAGAGAGTGCCATCATTAGCGGGAGTATTGCTGAGAAGGGAAGTGTGCTTGCCCATGGTTGGGACTCTCTGGGCCTGACGCCGATCCTTGGGGAAGGCCTAGGCTGTTGACATTTGGTGTCTCGATCATATCTGAGTGGTGGAGGTCTATCCATAAGGGCTTTCTTGTGCTCCTTGTCTTCCTCCTGCTCCTCTTCCAAGAGCTGTGGCCTGGGTGTGCCTGATTCTGACCCACCCAGCCTGCTGCTCCAGGCCTCCTATAAGCCTCTTCGGGCCATTTCCCAACCTCTGCCAGGACTTTGTGGCCTTCATAGCTTGGGAGATGACATTTTGGTCCAGGAATCAGCTGTTGATCCAGATAATCACATTCTTCTTTTTTTGCCCTTTTTATTTTATTTATTTATATTTTTTAAATTAAATCTTTATTATTCAGATTATTACATTTGTTTCTCTTTTTTCCCTCCATAGCTCCCCTCCACCCGGCTCCCACCCTTCACTCTACCCTTACCTCCCTCCCGTTGACCTCATATCCCTGTACACCCTCACCCCTTTTCCCCTGAGAATTATCAGTCAACTCCCTTTCTGTGCTCCTGATTCTATTATATTCACCAGTTTATTCTGTTGATCAAATTTTTAATTCACTTAATTTTTAGATTCACTTGTTGATAGATATGTACTTGTTGTTCATAATATTTTATCTTTTACCTTTTTCTTCTTCCTCTTCTAAGAGTACCTTTCAGCATTTCATATAATACTGGTTTGGAGTTGATGAACTCCTTTAGCTTTTTCTTATCTGTAAAGCTCTTTATCTGCCCTTCAATTCTGAATGATAGCTTTGCTGGATAAAGTATTCTTGGTTCTAGGTTCTTGCTATTCATCATGTTGAATATTTCTGGCCTGCATTGTTTCTGTTGAGAAATCAGCTGACAGTCGTATGGGTGCTCCCTTGTAGGTAATGAACTGTTTTTCTCTTGCTGCTTTTAATATTCTCGCTTTGTCTTTTGCTCTTAGTATTTTAATTATGATGTGTCTTGGTGTAGTCCTCTTTGGATTCCTTTTATATGGGGTTCTGTGTGCTTCCTGGACTTGTAAGTCTATTTCTTTTACCAGATGTGGGAAGTTTTCAGTCATTATTTCTTTAAATAGGTTTTCAGTATCTTGCTCTCTCTCTTCCTCTGGCACCCGCACAATTCTGATGTTGGTATGCTTGAAGCTGTCTCAGAGGCTCCTTACATTATCTT